>OZ024805.1:33125199-33515199 GCA_964017045.1 Omphiscola glabra
GGGGGGGTAACAATAAAGGATTTTTTGGGGTGCCCAAAAATAAATAGCGGCATCTTAGATCATGGATCGGCGAATCCATGGCAGCAGCGTGGATGATTCCATGGACGTAGCGGGATCCAACCCCAATCCTAGCTATGGGCAAGGTCATCGGTGCAGCTTCTAGGTTAGCACCTTGAAGAGCGATTTTATCACTAGTAATATCAGGCGGGTCAACCAAAGGTCGTCGTATGATAGCAAAGTACGAACATCCAGTGTCGATGAGACAACAGAAAGGAGTGCCTTTTGACTAAGACTGTTTATTTGATGGATGGAGATGAATGGTCCTGCTCATCATGACTATCAATCGTAGTCCGTGTACTGGTTCTGACGGCAATATGAGATGATTTTCCTACAACAGCAGCCGCCTTGGTCGGTGACTGTAGATTTTCCCTTGCACAGTCCCTGTGATTTAGGGTAGTAGATTTGTGATACTCACTTCACTTCTTGCGAGTTGGAGGAAACTCAGTTTCTACCTGGACACGTTGTTTGTAGCTGGGCACTGGGCTAAAGTGACCAGCAGGCTTGGGGTTGAGCATAACCATATCCCTTATCCCATATCCCACATCCAGCCTATACTTGTTCGGGCGAGTGCCTTGTGTTTCCTTAGCTTTCATGAGTTTCTTCCGTTCGTCTCTGTGTACCATGAGAGATCGATCGGCCGATTCTTTGATATTACATACCTGGGGTGCTCCATTTTTTTCAATAAAGGACGGCAATTCAGAAGCTATGAATTCTCTTATCTTTTCCCCCAGCATCATGTTGGTCATGTTTTGAAAACGATTCAGGGTACTTGCTGAGGACTCGCCACTTCGTAAGATACTTGTTCAGATGCCCCTGGAGGTAAGTTTCTGATCTCTCTAGTCGAGAGTTGCGGAACTTCTTTTTATGCATTAAGGCGGTCAGTTCATACTTTATTAACAACGCTGACTTAAAAGCGGGGTAACTTAGGGCATCAGGGGCAGATAGCTTGTTAGGTGATTAGTAAGCCTTTCCTTTGCACGCATGCGCCAATGGGATGTTCCATTTATTCTCTGGTAGTTCATAGTTACGGGCCACCTTTTCAAACCTGTTCAAACCTGTTCAAACCTATTCAAGTAGACTTCACTCGTTTCCAACTTTTTGTCAAATGAGTTTAAAGGCAATAACACTGATGAATGAAGGATTTCTGCTTTAGCATAAAAAAAACAATACTACTTGGCCAGAAGCTGGCATCTGGAGTTTGGGATTCCATGGTTAGTGGTTCGCGAGTTAGCTACTCTTTCCTTAATTTTCCTTGGTTTTTCTTTCTTCCTCATTGAATTTTCTTTCTTCCTCATTGAATTTTCTTTCTTCCTCATTGAATTTTCTTTCTTCCTCATTGAATTTTCTTTCTTCCTCATTGAATTTTCTTTCTTCCTCATTGAATTTTCTTTCTTCCTCATTGAATTTTCTTTCTTCCTCATTGAATTTTCTTTCTTCCTCATTGACTTTTCTTTCTTCCTCATTGAATTTTCTTTCTTCCTCATTGAATTTTCTTTCTTCCTCCTTGAATTTTCTTTCTTTCTCATTGAATTTTCTTTCTTCCTCCTTGAATTTTCTTTCTTCCTCATTGAATTTTCTTTCTTCCTCATTGAATTTTCTTTCTTCCTCATTGAATTTTCTTTTTTCCTCATTGAATTTTCGTTCTTCCTCATTGAATTTTCTTTCTTCCTCATTGAATTTAATTTCTTCCTCATTGAATTTAATTTCGTCAGTATCAATACCCTCCAACCCAATAGCGTGTTCTCTGCAAGCCTTCTCTTTCTTTATCTCTCGGCTTTCTCTTTCTCTCTCTCTCGGCTTTCTCTTTCTCTCTCTCTCGGCTTTCTCTTTCTCTCTCTCTCGGCTTTCTCTTTCTCACTCTCTCGGCTTTCTCTTTCTCACTCTCTCGGCTTCTTGGGCATATCCGCTATCACCTTCCTCTCAAATATATAGAATGAGCTATGTCTCCATCAATCCAAGTGATTCTCATTAAGTTCTAATTTCAGCGTAACTCTTTACAACCTCTGCCATAGTGAACGATAACCTACCCCTCTATATACGCAAGCACTTCATTCCGTGAAACTCTAGTGAGTCGAACAAAGACTTCGCTTTCAACAACAATGCGTATAACTAATATTAATATAATACTTAATTTCTTGAATGAACATAGCCTTTTGTGCAATTAAAATCTATCTATTATCTCTCTATTCTCTCTCTATTCTCTGTACCCAAAGATCCCGGACGGGCTTCACAGTTACGCCCTTGATGATAGGGGTCTAGGAACCACTCTAGTTGAGTGTCACACCTGCTCATGTCTAGAGGTATTATGATATGTCAATTTCACGCAACAAGTGACATAATCACGTACTCAATTTTGCTCAACAATCAAACACTTCGTAACACAATGTCATAAAAGAAAAGAATTTATTTATTTACAAGTATTCCAATTATTTCTATAATAGCCAAGTATATAGAAAACGACTTTAATATAATTTAATCTATTGTATTATGTATATTTGCTTCACATAATGCCACACACTCATCATAATAGTCGCTTCACTTTGTGTCAGTATGGTATTCGATCAGACCATTCAGACTTAACTTATCAATAACTAATCGTGCTGATGACCTGGCTAGATCAAACAGTATCGATATCACTTCAATGTGGAAGTGGACTCTCCGATCCTTTACTTCGTGGCGATCAGGGCTATCGCGAAAGTGGACGTAGCTGTCACAGCAGTACGTAGTGGAATAGCTCTGCTATTGTATGTTGTGATATTTGTGTGGACTCCACAGCAATGTGTATGTCGTGGGTGTTGAGTCCCATCAGCATACGGTCCTATCAGCACACGGTCCTATCAGCACGCGGTCCTATCGTTGCAGGCGATGGCCTGGTCTTCCGGATGGACACTGGGCGGAGTTCATTGGAATCCGGCCTGAGGGAACTGATCCTCAATCTAGCTGCGGCAATACGGCGATCTAGTAACCAGACTATATGTGAATGGAGATACAAGCAATACGGCGATCTAGTAACCATACTATATGTGAATGGAGATACAAGCAATACAGCGATCTAGTAACCAGACTATATGTGAATGGAGATACAAGCAAGGAAGGGAGCCATGTTTCTAACATTCATGTGCTAAACAGATCCCTTTCCAACGAAAACGAGTTTAGATCGAGGAATTGAAAGGGAGAAAAGCTTTACAATGTTAATATCCATTGTGGATATCGTTATCCGTCGTCATGGGTGCAGACATGTATGGCTAGCGTCTACGCATCGAAAGGTATCCTTTACAAAAATGGTTATACAATGGATTGTAAATATAAAGCCTGTAAAAATTACTGTATGTAGACAACTATAATATGTAACACACATCAAGAGGCTACATCACCAACTTAAGATTAGGCGAAGCTTAGATAAGCAAATTTAAAAATGACCAACATCTGTTCCAGCTTTAAAAAACGCATATCGCACATTGAGAGAGTATAAACCAAAATGAATTAAACAGATCAGAATGATCATACATTAATGTTTCACCAAACTGTGTTTATGGTAATACAATGCATTCAAATAAAAGAAATGAAATATAGATGGTCATCGAACTCACTAGATGTTAGTGTAGCCTGCTTTAAAGTTAACACTAATACGTTGACTGCGATAACTTGTGGGACGATCTTAAAAGAAAGCTGCTAACATTTACCAAGGTATATATATATAAAGTGGTTTTATTTTAATCGGACATTGGCTAAATCACGATCATATGCCATCTGATACCAATTAACATAATAACTAGATGCGTCATAAAATTATTTCAACAATAACTCACCAGTTGCATAAGTGTGTGTATGTCCGGGGGAGGGGGAGGTAGGGTGCTTCTACTGCGTAGTTCAATCGGTTGGTCAAAATATCAGTCACATGAGTTGGAGATTCAAGGGGAAATAACGACAATTGGTAATAATGTGTCCTGAGTTCAAATAAGGGAAACGTCTGTGTGTGTGTGGGGGGGGGGGGGGGGGGGGCGGGGCGTTCTAAGAAGGTGTTTTGAATAAATAACTTTTAAAGACATCTTGATTGCGTCAGAAGCGATACAGCTGCGCAAACTTATTTAAATAGTGCATAACAATGTTACTGTTGTGTCAAATGTGCATAACACTATTATGACTATGTCAAATGTGCATAACCCTGTTACGACTATGTCAAATGTGCATAAACCTGCTACGACTATGTCAAATGTGCATAACCCTGTTACGACTGTCAAATGTGCATAACCCTGTTACAGTTATTACAACTGTGTACATTGTACACATTTAGATTGTACCTAACTGATTATGCCAAATATGCATGATAATAAGTTTTTCCTTTGCAATACAATTAATGCAATTTCTTTGTTTTCAATTTGATAATAACTCGTTTTTAAAAAAAAACTATAATCTTCCTAATCTTCACAGCTGATTATGGGTCTTAGATTAAAATTACAAGAACCAGTTCCCGATATAAATTAAAAGAAAAATATAAAAACCCAACACATTCAGCATCTCTATCCTTTGTAATGGAACATTAAACGAATTTTTTGTGTCTGTTTTGCTTTCACCCGGAGGCAATCTTTAACTTATAAGAAAAAATGTCCGGTAAAAGGATCGATCCGAAGACATGTCGTTTTTATTTCCTGAGTGCTGTGTCTCAATGTTTTCGAAAGACAAATATGTATATGAAGGAATATGATTTCTATGCCTTAACGCACCAGCACCTGCCATTTTATTTAAGTGCATGTGTTTGTGTGTGTGGGTGTGTGTTCTTCCACAATGCTTCTGTTTTTTGCACAAGGCTTCTGCTTTCATGCACAAGGCTTCTGCTTTCTTGCACAATGCTTTTTTTCTTGCACACGTCTTCTGCTTTCTTGCACAAGGCTTCTGTTTTTTCCACAAGACTTCTGTTTTCTTGCACATGGCTTCTGCTTTCATGCAGAAGGCTTCTGCTTTCTTGCACAATGCTTTTTTTCTTGCACATGGCTTCTGCTTTCTTGCACAAGGCTTCTGCTTTGAAAACGTCCTTTGGAGTCAGACTGCTATCGACTCAGAATCTCTTTATCTCTGTAAAGCTGATATAGCGTTACAAAACTTGGTATTAAATATATATAATCATGTCGTATATTCGTTTATATAAAATGAGTATACCATCATCTCAACACACGCAGAAAAATTAAATAAACATAAACACGCGTGTAAGAGAACTATGTGCAATGTGCACTAGCCCAACAAATGCACATAACCCATCATCAATCCAATTTCCACACACGACTTTTGAAAATATTAATAATTTTTATGTAATTTATAAGAGGCTATATAGTTCCCACCACAACCCCCCCCCCCCCCACACACACCTTTATTTCTGAGCTCATTTTTTATTACCAATTCCGTTCTTACATTTACAAGACTCCTAATGAACGAGAAAAGATGTTGCTCAGACTTTTGAAATATCATGGTGACCATAGTCTCGTGATTAAAGAAATATTAATTGTTCTTTCTTTCTAAAATTATGTTGTGTGCTATTAGTACTTTGTCAGTCTCTGTGTGCCAAGACATGCATCCACCAGTCTCTGTGTGTCAAGACATTCATCCACCAGTCTCTATGTGCCAAGACATGCATCCGTCAGTCTCTATGTGCCCAGACATTCATCCACCAGTCTCTATGTGCCAAGACATGCATTAATCAGTCTCTATGTGCCCAGATATAGATGCATCCACCAGTCTCTGTGTGCCTAGTCATGCATTCACCAGTATAGGTGTGCTTAGTCATGCATTCACCAGTCCATGTGTGCCCAGACATGCATTAATCAGTCTATATGTGCCCAGATATAGATGCATCCACCAGTCTATGTGTGCTTAGTCATGCATTCACCAGTCCATGTGTGCCCAGACATGCATTAATCAGTCTCTATGTGCCCAGATATAGATGCATTCCACCAGTCTCTGTGTGCCAAGACATGCATCCACCAGTCTCTGTGTGCGAAGACATGCATCCACCAGTCTCTGTGTGCCCAGACATGCATCCAACAGTGTATATGTGCCCAGACATACATCCATCAGTCTCTCGGTGCCCAGATAGATATGCATTCATCAGTCTGTATGTGGCCAGACAAGCATCAGTGTGATGACAAAAACAAACCAAGAAAATGATTTCTCTCAACACGTTCTGGCAGGTTGTAAATTGCATTATAAATGAGATGGGAGAAACCTTCTAGATGAGTTAATGTATTCCCTTCCTCCCTTTACTGAATGCATTCAAGCAAGGGCGGAGATGGGGTATGAATTGACATAAAGGAACAATTGACATGGTGTCAGAACTAATAAGAACTGACATGGAGTCAGAACTGATAAGAACTGACATGCAGTCAGAACTGACATGCCGTCAGAACTGACATGGAGTCAGCATTGGCCATAAGTGGCATGGAGATCTGACAAGAACTGACATGGAGTCAAAACTGACATTGAGTAAGAACTGACATGGAATGCGAACTGACAGGGAGTAAGAATGGACATGGAGTCAGATATGACAAGAACTGACATGGATTCAGAACTGACATGGATTTATTATTAGGTAAATAAAGTGGAGAAATGCTAAAAGTATCATTTTAGCCTATTACACAGTTTGTAAGCTTGACGATAACGAAAATGAAAGTCATATACACCGAAAAAAAGAGGGAAAAGGTAATATCAAGTTTGATTTAATTTTATGAAAATTTGCACCAGGAATAAATAAGACCTGATAATGTGATTGAAGCTGAGTGATCGATGGATTGAATGATAGAATGATTGAATGATCGAGTTGTTGACAGAAAAAAAGGATGGGCAGAAGGTATTCGTGTCAAATGATGCATGAACATAAATATCTAGGACGGAGAGACGATGTCAGGCGTCTGAAGAAATTGAATGCACTAGTTGGTTGTTTTTTGTCCTTGAAAATCATGGGAGAGTCAAAGATTTGATATTAAGTAGTTAGCAGGTTTATAATTTGGTGTCTTGAACAGTGGACTAATTCGTAAATGTATGAATGAAGTAGGATAGTTTTCATGTCTTCTGTGGCGCCCAACGATTCCAATGACTAATAATGATGATGAATATGTTAATAATAAATAGTCAAACATTGAGAAAAAAATGATCACATATGTCTACAACGCCTTTTAAAATATTAAATGTGGAGTATATATAATATATCACATCAGTTATAAAATTTTTAGTGAATTTATAATTAGAACTGGTTGGCCGAGTGGTCTAAACTGAGCGAAACTCGAAATCACCACGAAAGCCCAGTCGAGCAAAAACATCACCAGCACACCAGGTGGATGGGACTCGCTAACCTCGGACGGCATCTCACCTAAGAGTAGGAACCTCTGAAATCAAACCCGGAGATGGATTCCCGTAGGCGGATAATATTGATACAATGAAACATTCCGACAACTCCTGCTACGCCATGGGTGCCAAGTTGTATCATGCACATGATGCTCCCTTGGGTTATCCAGCGGCGTGGAGAGAGGCGATTTGCTGTTGGGAACCAGCTTATAAACCTTGAAGAACAATTGCAGGCCTTGTGGATTTCGTCCTGCGAATTTCACACCATCGTCACCTTGTGACGGACTAATGCCAGCAAAATAATATTTAGTACAAGGAGGTAGTCCATTTAAAGTCCAATTGAATTCTTCAGATGTTGAGCAGTATCAAATTCGCAGATAGTCGGTCACAAGTCTATCTGTCCAACAGGAATGTTTATTGTTGAACACAACCAAATTCTTAATCACATTCACCGCTCTATCATGTGGTTATCTTTTGTTTCATTGCACACCCTCATTTATAAAGAAATCATATATATATAATAAATACATAATTTCTTTATAGTTAACATATCAATGTGTTTGTTACATATCAATGTGTTTATAATACATATTAATGTTTTTATGTTACATATCAATGTGTTTATTTCAAGTTTTGCTAAAAATCGTCAAATTTTAAAATTAAAGATTTTTTGCGCATCATAAAATGTATCTTAACAAAAATTAACTGTAGAGATATAATATTTGAAGACCCTCTGGCCGAGACATAATTTTCTGAATACCCTCTGGCCTAGACATAGTTTTCTGAATACCCTCTGGCCTAGACATAATTTTCTGAAGACCCCTTGGCCTAGACATAATTTTCTGAAGGCCCTCTGGCATAGACATAATTTTCTGAAGTCCCTCTGCAAAGACATAATTTTCTGAAGACCCTCTGGCCTAGACATACTTTTCTGAAGACCCCTTGGCCTAGACATAATTTTCTAAGGACCCTCTGGCCTAGACATAATTTTCTGAAGTCCCTCTGCAAAGACATAATTTTCTGAAGACCCTTTGGCCAAAACATATTATTACGGACCGTTATAGATGGAGAATTTAATCTCTGTTGTTTTGTCTAGGGCTCGTTCTAAAAACAGTCCATAATAAAGGACGATACCAAAGGTTAAAAATAATAACAAATAAAACGACAATTAAGGCCAGAGCTAATTACAATTAATAACTTTTTAATTTGTGAACTTCAATTAAATAATAACAGCAAGTGAAATATAATTGAAATTATAAACTTACAGATTTGCTGGTACCGGTACTGTATATCAAAATACAATGAGCACAAAATTGTACGAGGAAATAAAAATCTCTACACACAACAAAGTATAATGACACATAGCATGCCTCGTAATCAAGGAAAAGAAAAATCTCCCCCTCTCTATCGGTCAGCCCTTTTTATAGGCAGTTTCAGATGATCATTCTGGAAATGGAACACACAGTCTTACTGTTTCCCACATTTTCTAGATTGTTCTATCATGTTCCACAGAAACGGATGATAGTAAACAAAAGTATCATCAAAGGGATATTTTGTCTAGCCGCCCCAACACGGGACCGACTTGAAAGAGGTCATGCACGTGGAAGGCGGGCAAAGTGTGTCTCAAAATACGCCATCCCTTATAACAATATGTTATTTTAAAGCTACACTTGCCTGCAAAATTCTCAAAGTATTGTATCCCATATTTAAGGACTTGTGTTTCATAACGTCTGCTTGATTCACGTGCAAATGTGAAAGGTCAAATGATGAAGACGTCTAGAACAATAACAGCTAGTGTGTCCCTGGACATTCTTTTGTGGACATACTCTCGTGGACATTTTATCGCAAACATTTTTTCGTGGACATTCTCTCACGGACATTCTCTTGCGGACATTCTCTCGCGGGCATTCTTTTGTGGACATTCTCTCGTGGAAATTGTATCGCGGACAATATTTCGTGTACATTCTCTTGTGAACATTCTCTCGTAGACATTCTCTCGTAGACATTCTCTCGTAGACATTCTCACTTGGACATTCTCTCGTAGACATTCTCACTTGGACATTCTCTCGTGAACATTCTCTCGTAGACATTCTCACTTGGACATTCTCTCGTGAACATTCTCTCGTAGACATTTTCTAGTGGACATTCTCTCGTGGACATTCTCACTTGGACATTCTCTCGTGAACATTCTCTCGTAGACATTCTCTAGTGGACATTCTCTCGTGGATATTCTCACTTGGACATTCTCTCGTAGACATTCTCACTTGGACATTCTCTCGTAAACATTCTCTCGTAGACATTCTCTAGTGGACATTCTCTCGTGAAAATTCTCACTTGGACATTCTCTCGTAGACATTCTCTCGTAGACATTCTCTCGTAGACATTCTCTCGTAGACATTCTCTCGTAGACATTCTCTAGTGGACATTCTCTCGTGGATATTCTCACTTGGACATTATCTCGTAGACATTCTCTCGTGGACATTCTCACTTGGATATTCTCACTTGGATATTCTCTAGTGGACATTCTCTCGTAGACATTCTCTCGTAGACATTCTCTCGTGGACATTCTCTCGTAGACATTCTCTCGTGGACATTCTCACTTGGATATTCTCTAGTGGAATTCTCTCGTGGACATTCTCTAGTAGACATTCTCTCGTAGACATTCTCTAGTAGACATTCTCTCGTAGACATTCTCTCGTAGACATTCTCTCGTGAACATTCTCTCGTAGATATTCTCTCGTGGACATTCTCTAGTAGACATTCTCTCGTAGACATTCTCTCGTGAACATTCTCTCGTAGATATTCTCTCGTGGACATTCTCTAGTAGACATTCTCTCGTAGACATTCTCTCGTGGACATTCTCTAGTAGACATTCTCTCGTAGACATTCTCTCGTAGACATTCTCTAGTAGACATTCTCTCGTAGACATTCTCTCGTAGATATTCTCTCGCAGACATTCTCTAGTAGACATTCTCTCGTAGACATTCTCTCGTAGACATTCTCTCGTGGACATTCTCTAGTAGACATTCTCTCGTAGACATTCTCTCGTGGACATTCTCTAGTAGACATTATCTCGTAGACATTCTCTCGTAGACATTCTCTAGTAGACATTCTCTCGTAGACATTCTCTCGTAGACATTCTCTCGTGGACATTCTCACTTGGATATTCTCTAGTGGACATTCTCTCGTAGACATTCTCTCGTGGACATTCTCTAGTAGACATTCTCTAGTAGACATTCTCTAGTAGACATTCTCTAGTAGACATTATCTTGTAGACATTCTCTCGTGGACATTCTCTAGTAGACATTCTCTCGTAGACATTCTCTCGTAGGCATTATCTCGTGGACATTCTCTCGTGGACATTCTCACTTGGATATTCTCTAGTGGACATTCTCTCGTAGACATTCTCTCGTGGACATTCTCTAGTAGACATTCTCTCGTAGACATTCTCTCGTGGACATTCTCTAGTAGACATTCTCTCGTAGACATTCTCTCGTAGGCATTCTCTCGTGGACATTCTCTAGTAGACATTATCTCGTAGACATTCTCTCGTAGACATTCTCTCGTAGACATTCTCTCGTGGACATTCTCTAGTAGACATTCTCTCGTAGACATTCTCTCGTGGACATTCTCTAGTAGACATTCTCTCGTAGACATTCTCTCGTAGACATTCTCTAGTAGACATTCTCTCGTAGACATTCTCTCGTAGACATTCTCTCGTGGACATTCTCACTTGGATATTCTCTAGTGGACATTCTCTCGTAGACATTCTCTCGTGGACATTCTATAGTAGACATTCTCTCGTAGACATTCTCTAGTAGACATTCTCTCGTAGACATTCTCTCGTGGACATTCTCTCGTAGACATTCTCTAGTAGACATTCTCTCGTAGACATTCTCTCTCCTTGACATTCTCTAGTAGACATTCTCTCGTAGACATTCTCTAGTAGACATTCTCTCGTGGACATTCTCTAGTAGACATTCTCTCGTGGACATTCTCTAGTAGACATTCTCTAGTAGACATTCTCTCGTAGACATTCTCTCGTGGACATTCTCTTGGAGACATTCTCTCGTGGACATTCTCTCGTAGACATTCTCTAGTAGACATTCTCTAGTAGACATTCTCTCGTAGACATTCTCTCGTGGACATTCTCTAGTAGACATTCTCTCGTAGACATTCTCTCGTAGACATTCTCTAGTAGACATTCTCTAGTAGACATTCTCTCGTAGACATTCTCTCGTGGACATTCTCTAGTAGACATTCTCTCGTAGACATTCTCTAGTAGACATTCTCTCGTAGACATCCTCTCGTAGACATTCTCTCGTGGACATTCTCTAGTAGACATTCTCTCGTAGACATTCTCTCGTGGACATTCTCACTTGGATATTCTCTAGTGGACATTCTCTCGTGGACATTCTCTAGTAGACATTCTCTCGTAGACATTCTCTAGTAGACATTCTCTCGTAGACATTCTCTCGTAGACATTCTCTCGTGAACATTCTCTCGTAGATATTCTCTCGTGGACATTCTCTAGTAGACATTCTCTCGTAGACATTCTCTCGTGGACATTCTCTAGTAGACATTCTCTCGTAGACATTCTCTCGTAGACATTCTCTAGTAGACATTCTCTCGTAGACATTCTCTCGTAGATATTCTCTCGTAGACATTCTCTAGTAGACATTCTCTCGTAGACATTCTATCGTAGACATTCTCTCGTGGACATTCTCTAGTAGACATTCTCTCGTAGACATTCTCTCGTGGACATTCTCTAGTAGACATTATCTCGTAGACATTCTCTCGTAGACATTCTCTAGTAGACATTCTCTCGTAGACATTCTCTCGTAGACATTCTCTCGTGGACATTCTCTCGTAGACATTCTCTCGTGGACATTCTCTAGTAGACATTCTCTAGTAGACATTCTCTCGTAGACATTCTCTAGTAGACATTATCTCGTGGACATTCTCTCGTGGACATTCTCTAGTAGACATTATCTCGTGGACATTCTCTCGTGGACATTCTCTAGTAGACATTATCTCGTGGACATTCTCTCGTGGACATTCTCTAGTAGACATTCTCTAGTAGACATTCTCTAGTAGACATTATCTCGTAGACATTCTCTAGTAGACATTCTCTCGTAGACATTCTCTCGTAGACATTCTCTCGTAGACATTCTCTCGTGGACATTCTCACTTGGATATTCTCTAGTGGACATTATCTCGTGGACATTCTCTCTTGGACAATTCTTTGCACTCGGCAAGATAAGCGCTCCATTAATATTTTGTTATTTTTTTCATTCGAAGGCAGCTCCTCGTGCTGTAATTTTCCCATAATGTAGCACCTTTTCACCAAGCAGATTTCTAAACCGTAAGGCCCATTTGATCTCTCCAGCTCTCCAGTGGGCGGTACATCGCATTCGCGAATATGAATATTTAAGCATGTGCTAATTCGATGAAGCGCTTCTTCCCTGGGCGGGCTTCCACGTCAGAATAAAAATATCTTTTCATTTAAAAACGGATCTGGTGATGGCTTCTCATAAAAATGGATTTATGCTTATCTAACAAAATCTTAATTAAAATGTCCCTTTTCACGCGTAATATTTTGCTAATAAAAAAATAATCTTTGAAACATTCAAGAATTCAGTATTAATTATTTGATGTTGATTAAAGTAATTATTTGCACAAAGACATTCAGATACCTGAAAAAAAATGTGTTTTCCATTTTCCCCTAAAATGTAAGAAAATATATCGCTTTCACTCTCACGTTCAGCAGGTCGAATATGCGAAAACTCAAAATAATGAAGGGCAATTTACAATGCATAAAAGTTTTTGCAACGAATGAAATCGGGAACCGGGGCATGCCAAAATTGCAGATTGCCCAATATTCCCCAGGACGTGTCATTGCTAAGAGCGACGCTGTTAAGTATTCTTTCGTATTCCTGCGCTCATAAAGTGCCACATTTTCTCGTGCGACGTCAGCCCCATCAGGTCGACGTAATGTGTACTTTCTGGAAGGGTAGAGAGCTGGGGGCGTTAAGGTGTCAACAACTTGTGTAAATTATGGCATATGTCAGGTAGGAAATGGTGTCTTTATTTACAAGAAAACCATGTAAGCGTGCATCTTTTCTCACATGGGTATAGACATGTGCATTACAGCCATGCTTTTTTCCTGCTCATAGGCATTTCAAGTTTGTGTCAAGAAGGTTTTTTTTTACAAATGAAGTAAAACGGGGAAAAACATCAAAGATAAAATAGTTACAGATTTGATATGATCAGAGGAGGAAATTCTGACAATAATGTAATTTAAAAAAATAATACTTTTTTAAAAAAACTATTATTATTTTGGAAACATCCGAGACAAATGATTGGTTCTTATCAGAGACGATTGAGTGGTTATTATCAGAGACGATTGAGTGGTTCTTATCAGAGACGATTGAGTGGTTCTTATCAGAGACGATTGAGTGGTTATTATCTGAAATGATGGAGTGGCTGTTATCTGAGAGGTGAGAACACGAGTTCCAGTGTTTGTTATAAGGAATAACCTAGTGCACAGTAGGCCTAGTGCACAGTAGGCCTAGTGCACAGTGGGCCTAGTGCACAGTAGGCCTAGTGCACATTAAGCCTAGTGCACAGTGGGCCTAGTGTTTGCATATTGTCTGTTCTATCCCTGATATGTGTGTTTTCATATTGCCTGTTCTATCCCTGACATGTGTGTTTTCATATTGCCTGTTCTATCCCTGACATGTGTGTTTTCAAATTGTCTGTTCTTTCCCTGACATGTGTGTTTTCATATTGTCTGCTCTATCCCTGAAATTTGTGTTTTCATACTGTTTGTTCTATCCCTGACATTTGTGTTTTCATAATGTTTGTTCTATCTCTGACATTTGTGTTTTCATACTGTTTGTTCTATCACTGACATTTTTTTACCTATACATCTTTCTGACGCAATTCCCTCATGTCATCTTCCTTGAAACTCGTAACAACCCCCATTCAACTCCACCCACACCTTATCAACACCACCCACACCTTATCAACACCACTCACACCTTATCAACCCTAGCCACGCATTAGCAACACCAATCACACGTTATCAACACCACCCACACCTTATCAACACCACCCATGCCCTAGAAACATCGCCCAAACCTTACCAACATCCCCCACACCTTATCAACACCACACACACCTTATCAACACCACACACACCTTATCAACACCACCCACACATCATCATCACCACACACATTTTCAACACCACACACACCTTATCAACACCACACCTACCTTATCAACACCACCCATGCCTTAGCAACACCATCCACACCTTATCAACACCACCCACACCGTATCAACATCACTCACAACTTATCAACACCACCCACACCTTATCCACACCACCCACACCTTATCATCTCCACACACACGTAATCATCACCACCCACACCTTATCATCACCACCCACACCTTATCAACATCACCCAAACCTTATCAACACCACACACCTTGTCAACACCAACTTAGACACTGGCAAACCTCTAGCCAGCCCCGAGCCCAACCCCCGTCCCCCTTTCTGCCAGCTACTCACTAGTTATTCCCAAACTAAACAAATACAAGACCCTATTTACCCTCATGCATCCATTTATTGTCCCAGGGCAAATTTATCGCCTGTAACTGAAAGCCCCATCCACCATGACCTTGGCCTTACAGTTCAAAGGTCAAGTCTAGTGATTAAATGCCGTCGCCACCGAGCTAATCTGCGGTGTTTTTTTTTTAATAGTTTTATCTCAGCCGATCACCGGAGATTCCCAATCAGTTCCCGATCAATTCCCAATCAGTTCTCGATCATTTCGATATTTAGCATGCGTTCCATTCGGTGAAAGCTCAGACCAGACGGGACGTAAAATATGCGTTTTTAGATAATTGTGGCAACGTATTGCTAGACAGTGGATTCGGGAGAGTTTGTGATGTGTTGCCATTAAGACAAAGCCACCAGATAGAGGGCACTTGTTATTTCTCATCTGACTCATATGAATTTTTTTCATAAATTGATTTGTTGCTATAAAGAGTTAAATACAAACATTACTTTTTGTAATTTGAAAAATTTTAAGTAAAATATTTCATAGTGAACTATTTGATAATGAAATATTTCAACATAAGACCGTTTTTCAGATTTGTCCCATTATAAAAACTAAT
This sequence comes from Omphiscola glabra, assembly GCA_964017045.1. NCBI lineage: Eukaryota > Metazoa > Mollusca > Gastropoda > Lymnaeidae > Omphiscola > Omphiscola glabra. The sequence goes on from OZ024805.1 coordinate 33,140,782, forward strand.
TATCCTTAATAGCGAACAGAAAAATTCAAAGAGAGACGAGAAAAGATTCGCCTAACATTCTTATTTAAAGTGGTCATGTGGCTAGTGCCGGCCATCCTAGCAAACAATTATCTCACCCCACAGAAGCCAGGTCGATTAATCAGAGTCAAACACTCACTAAACACTGACTTGACCTCTGAAAACCTCGTGAGCAATTACATCCTGGACAATAGCAAATGCTTCACTGTGCCTTGGAGTAACACAGTGCATCATAAACAATCATACTTCGCACGCACAATAATCGCTTGGAACCACCTGGACTATACGCCATGAACTCAACATCTATCGAAAGCTTCAAGGCTGTCCTGGAATCTGCTAGGAGCCGTTAGGATGGCTGCATCGCTTCCCCAACCGTTGCACATATGCCAGCACATGGATGCAGCAACTTACCCTAGCAGAACCAAAACGCAAACCGTTCTGCGAGAATAAAATAATGGCATCATAAAAATACGTACACTCAAATCCATGAGCCATAGACATATCACTTGAACGGCCTAGAACTAACATTGGCATTTAACAACCTAGACATAACATTGACACTTGAACAGCCTAGACATAACATTGACACTTGAACAGCACAGACATAACATTGACATGTGAACAGCCTAGACATAACATTGACATGCAAACAACCCAGACATAACATTGATATGTGAACAGCCCAGACATAACATTGACATGTGAACAGCCCAGACATAACATTGCCATTTGAACAGCCCAGACATAACATTGACATGTGAACAGCCTAGACATAACATTGACATTTGAACAGCCCAGACATAACATTGACATGTGTACAGCCCAGACATAACATTGACATTTGAACAGCCTAGACATAACATTGACATTTGAACAGCACAGACATAACATTGACATGTGAACTGCCTAGACATAACATTGACATTTGAACAGCCCAGACATAACATTGACATGTGAACAGCCCAGACATAACATTGACATTTGAATAGCCCAGACATAACATTGACATTTGAACAGCCCAGACATAACATTGACATTTGAACAGCCTAGACATAACATTGCCATGTGAACAGCCCAGACATAACATTGCCATGTGAACAGCCCAGACATAACATTGACATGTGAACAGCCTAGACATAACATTGACATTTGAACAGCTTAGACATTTCCAAATAATATGTGTTACTATCTTACTCTCTAACACTAATTAGTTTTCAATTACACCTTTTCAGATTAAGAGAATTTCATACAATTTTCCAGGAACTATTTTCAGGAAAGGAACCATTTTTAGGAAAGGAATCATTTACCATAGGAGATATGACGCTGACGAAATTTGGTTGCGATCCATTTTGTAGTTTGAATAGCTTTGATTAATATTGCTACGTACACACACCGCTAAAATGCCATTTATACATGAGATTAGCGAGACATCTGTTGAACAATTATACTGGAATCTGCTAAAGAACCAACCGTTTTATTCATGAGAGATCTAAAGTTGTCAATCTCAGTCAGGCGTTCAAAGGAACAATTATAAAGAGCAAATGTTAGATAAGGAGTTGTTTTGTTCTCCAACGACACCCCCCCCCCCCACTTTTTAACTTTGGCTTTACTGCAGCGTTTCAGCACTTGTGTTTGACTTTACTGCAGCAGTTCAGCACTTGGGTTTGACTTTACTGCAGCAGTTCAGCACTTGGGTTTGGCGTTACTGCAACAGTTCAGCACTTGGGTTTGACTTTACTGCAACAATTCAGCACTTGGTTTTGACTTTACTTCAACAGTTATGCCAGTGGCCATAACCCCTTTGAACCATTCTAATGTGACGCACTATGTGTGATCGATTCTTTAAAACAATCGTCTCTCCCTCGGGCTTAAGCTAAACATTGTGAAGATTGATTTACAATTGTTAGAACTCTGTGGAATACTAAGCTACGCCATACGACGCTACTCTATAAGAATCTACTCCACACGACTTTACTTTATAAGAATCTACTCCACACGACGCTATTCTATAGGAATCTACTCCACACGACGCTACTCTATAAGAATCTACTCCACACGACGCTACATTATAAGAATCTACTCCACACGACGCTACTTTATAAGAATCTACTCCACACGACGCTATTCTATAAGAATCTACTCCATACGACGCTACTCTATAAGAATCTACTCCACACGACGCTACTTTATAAGAATCTACTCCACACGACGCTATTCTATAAGAATCTACTCCATATGACGCTACTCTATAAGAATCTACTCCACACGACGCTATTCTATAAGAATCTACTCCACACGACGCTACTCTATAAGAATCTACTCCATGGGAAAATATTCTTAAGAATCTACTCCACACGACGGTACTCTATAAGAATCTACGCCATACGACGCAATTCTATAAGAATCTACTCCACACGACGGTACTCTATAAGAATCTAAGCCAAACTAAGCTACTCTATAAGACTATAATCCACACGACGCTACTCTATAAGAATCTACTCAATACACCACTACTCTATACGAATCTACTCCATACGACACTACTCTATCTTCTTCTTCTATGTTTTGAGGGCCCACGATCAATGGATTGATCATTATGGCTCCTATAATAATCTACTGCATACGAAGATATTCTATTCGAATCTGCCACATACGACGCTACTCTAAAGAATCTACTTTATAAAATGAACAAGTAGTCATGGGGAAAAAAATAGTTTACCGAAAAGATGATATAGCTACAAATTAAAGATACAAATTGTTGAAAAATTCATCAGAATTGTTACAAGATTATCCATATGTGATTTTGAGATGTAATATACCCATGTAATTCCCCCCCCCCACCCATGCTAGGGCGTATCTTGTGCTTTATTTAGCAAACCCCCCCCTCCCCCCATCAAAAACGCAATCTCGTAATGTTTGCCTAACTTTGAACCGTATTAAATATTGTCTTGGTCTCAGCCACCATTTGACCAAGCAATGAACCTCTTTTCTTGTTTTTCTTTAAATAGTTCTTCACCTACTGATGTGTATTGTAAGAGTAACGCCATGTTTAAATTAAAATCCACACCAAGTCTAAATTTGTAACATAAACAGGTTTTGAAGTACTGTTAAAAAAATGTAACCCCCCCCCCCCCCCCAACCCACCAGAAACACATTTTTATTTTTTCAAATTATGCATACGTCCGCCTTGTAAACTAAAAACATAAAATGTTCAATAAATTGTTCACAAATTGATTCTTAATTATCTATCTACAAATTTTCTGGAAATGTTGAAAACAAATTATGTATCTCTGTTTTTTTTCTTCTATTTTTACTATTTTTAAATATTAAATTCATTTTTATTCTCTTAACTATATTTTTTTTTTTTAGATTAATAAAAGAACAACTTATTAAATTCAATTGATTCGATTTCGATGAAACAAAACATTAATATTTCTATCATTATTTTTAAGAAATCCAATTACTGCAGAAATCTTAGTTTTCATGGCTGTTGAATACAAATACACGTGCTGTTTGTGCAAATACGAGAAATGGTATACTGTGTGCTATTGAAATAAGCGATACATGTTAAGCCTCACCCCATCTTATATATATATATATATCTTATTACTATGTATCCAACTATCCTAAACCAAACCTTATCAATTGTGATTGTTACCATGATTTGTCCCGGACCGGACAATGCCAACTATATATTTACATAATCAATGATTGAATGTCACATAAAGAAAGATAGCAGTCTCCGATCATGTATCTCCAACCAAAGGCATTTGCACATTTTTACCCTAACCAGTCATAGGTCGTCTTAACCTTTCAGACATCCAGAGAAAAATATGCCGTAGTTCCTTTGACCATCCATTCTTTGGGAGTCTTGATGTGAGAGATTTCCCAAGGGTAAGGGCGTTTTTTTTTACATTAAAAAAAAACAACACAGTAAACATATAGCTTATTGTTTATGATGATGAAAATTTAAAAGAAAAAAAAGAAGAGTTTTATAATTATTATTTCAATCGCATACACAAATTCTATTTTTAGAATTCAATCGTCCTCTAGTTTTCAATATATATATATATTTTTCTGTTCCCATATTCATCCATCTGAACCTTCTTGGAGCGATTTGACCAAGTATGTAGTCATCAAACGGAAGTAGGTAAACTCAGTTGTTAAGAAAGTGCATGGACAAATCTCAAGGGTTATCGGGAGTTAGGGCAACAAAATGTGGACAAATCTCAAGAGCTACTGGAAATTAGGGCAACCAAATGTGGGAATATTTCAAGAGCTACAGTGATGTTAGGCAGTCAAATATTCATCTATTCTAATTTATAGTTGTTTTTCAGTGGTGACTTTTGGTTATGGAAATGTTAACAAATCTCTTTAGTAACAATTACACCCGCAACAAGTTGAGTGTCATACTATCCATGACAAGGCGGGGCAGATACCTATTCATCTGTTCATAGGATCCATGACAAAGCGGGGCAGATACCTAATCATCTGTTCATAGGATCCATGTCAAGCTAGGGCAGATACCTAATCATCTGACCATAGGATCTATGTCAAGCTAGGGCAGATACCTAATCATCTGTTCATAGGATCCATGGCAAGGCGGGGCAGATACATAATCATATGTTCATATGATCTATGTCAAGCTAGGGCAGATACCTAATCATCTGTTCATAGGATCCATGACAAGGCGGGGCAGATACCTAATCATCTGTTCACAGGATCCATGGTAAGGCGGGGCAGATACATAATCATATGTTCATATGATCTATGTCAAGCTAGGGCAGATACCTAATCATCTGTTCATAGGATCCATGACAAGGCGGGGCAGATACCTAATCATCTGTTCATAGGATCCATGACAAGGCGGGGCAGATACCTATTCATCTGTTCATCGGATCCATGGCAATGCGGGGCAGATACCTAATCATCTGTTCATAGGATCCATGACAAGGCGGGGCAGATACCTAATCATCTGTTCATAGGAACCATGTCGAGCTAGGGCAGATACCTAATCATCTGTTCATAGGATCCATGACAAGGCGGGGCAGATAACTAATCATCTGTTCATAGGATCCATGACAAGCTAGGGCAGATACCTAATCATTTGTTCATAGGATCCATGTCAAGCTAGGGCAGATACCTATTCATCTGTTCATCGGATCCATGGCAAAGCGGGGCAGATACCTAATCATCTGTTCATAGGATCCATGACAAGGCGGGGCAGATACCTAATCATCTGTTCATAGGAACCATGTCGAGCTAGGGCAGATACCTAATCATCTGTTCATAGGATCCATGACAAGCTAGGGCAGATACCTAATCATTTGTTCATAGGATCCATGGCAAGCTAGGGCAGATACCTAATCATCTGTTCATAGGATCCATGTCAAGCTAGGGCAGATACCTAATCATCTGTTCATAGGATCCATGTCAAGCTAGGGCAGATACCTAATCAGTTGTTCATAGGATCCATGACAAGGCGGGGCAGATACCTAATCATCTGTTCATAGGATCCATGTCAAGGTAGGGCAGATACCTAATCATCTGTTCATAGGATCCATTGCAAGCTAGGGCAGATGCCTAATAATTTCTTCATATGATCCATGACAAGGCGGGGCAGATACCTAATCAACTGTTCGTAGGATCCATGACAAGGCGGGGCAAATACCTAATCATCTGTTCATAGGAACCATGTCGAGCTACGGCAGATACCTAATCATCTGTTCATAGGATCCATGACAAGGCGGGGCAGATAACTAATCATCTGTTCATAGGATCCATGACAAGCTAGGGCAGATACCTAATTATTTGTTCATAGGATCTATGGCAAGCTAGGGCAGATACTTCAACGTCCACACTTGAAGCTCGATACAATTCTTTGAAGGTCATGTAGTTTGACCTCTACTAATTACATAACACGTGTTTACAAAAACGTGGGTATAACATGCGGCGCTAGCAAGATGTCGGTCTCTTAGTTTTGTCCAACCAGCAGCTCAAGCAAGATGTTGGTCTGTTAGTTTCATCCAACCAGCAGCGCTAGCAAGATGTCGGTCTGTTAGTTTCATCCAACAAGCGGCGCTAGCAAGATGTCGGTCTGTTAGTTTCATCCAACATGCGTTTGAAAGACGCTTAATACCAGCTTTGAAATTGATGCCTCTAAAATTTCATTTGGTATAAAAGTGTTCGATATGTTACACAAACTATCGCTCCTCCTACAGCAGAGAGTACATGAAAGAGGTTATATTTATGCATGTATTTGGTTTCAAATTCATCATGGTTTAATGGCCGTGTTCAGGGTTTAATGGCCGTGTTAAAGGTTTAATGGCCGTGTTCCGGGTTTAATGGCCGTGTTCATGGTTTAATGGCCGTCTTCAGGGTTTAATGGCCGTGTTCCATGTTTAATGGCCGTGTTCAGGGTTTTATGGCCGTGTTCAGGATTTAATGGCCGTTTTCCGGGTGTAATGGCCATGTTCAGGGTTTAATGGCCGTGTTCCGGGTTTAATGGCCGTGTTCAGGGTTTAATGGCCGTGTTCAGGGTTTAATGACCGTGTTCAGGGTTTAATGGCCGTGTTTAGGGTTTAATGGCCGTGTTCAGGGTTTATTTCCCGTTTTACGGGTTTAATGGCCGTGTTCAGGGTATAATGGCCGTGTTCAGGGTTTAATGGCCGTGTTGCTTGTTTAATGGCCGTGTTCAGGGTTTAATGGCCGTGTTCAGGGTTTAATGACGGTGTTCAGGGTTTAATGGCCGTGTTCAGGGTTTAATGAACGTGTTCAGTGTTTAATGGCCGTGTTCAGGGTTTAAGGGCCGTGTTCAGGGTTTAATGACCATGTTCAGGGTTTAATGGCCGTGTTCAGCGCTTAATTACCATGTTCAGGGTTTAATGGCCATGTTCAGGGCTTAATGACCGTGTTCGGGGTTTAATGGCCGTTTTTAGGGTTTAATGGCCGTGTTCAGACTTTAATGCCCGTGTTCAAGGTTTAATGGCCGTGTTCAGGATTTAATCGCCGTGTTCAGGGTTTAATGGCCGTGTTCAGGGTTTAGTTGACGTGTTCCGGGTTTAAATGATGTGTTCAGGGTTTAATGGCCGTGTTCAGGGTTTAATGGCCGTGTTCCGGGTTTAAATGCTGTGTTCAGGGTTTAATGGCCGTGTTCAGGGTTTAATGGCCGGGTTCAGGGTTTAATGGCCGTGTTTAAATAGGGATGACATGACGTCATCAAAATATAAATTCTAAAATTTGATATAAAGATGTCAGACTTGGTATTAAACTGTTACGACGGTAAGTTGTCGGTCTATTGTCGGTCTATTGTTGGTCTATTTTTGGTCTCTTTTCGGTCCATTGTCGGCCTTTTGTCGGTCTATTGTCGATCGATTATCGGTCTTTTGTCGGTCTACTGTTGATCTATTATTGTCCTAATGTTGGTCTACTGTTGGTCTAATGTCGGTCTTTTGTAGGTTTACTGTTGGTCTCTTGTTGGTATATTTTTGTTCTATTGTCGGTCTATTGTTGGTCTACATTGTGTGCTATATTCTTTAAGTTAAGTGGTTTCATATTATTTAAAGGGTGCAACAATAGGAACTATTTTGACAAAATACTTTCATTTAAATGGGAGAGACAATTTGATGGTGCACTACTTAAAGTTTGTGAATAGACACTTTGATGGTGCACTACTTAAAGTTTGTGAATAGACAATTTGATGGTGCACTACTTAAAGTTTGGGAATAGACACATTTTTGGTGAATTACTTAAAGTTTGTGAATAGACACTTTGATGGTGCACTACTTAAAGTTTGTGAATAGACACTTTGATGGTGCACTACTTAAAGTTTGTGAATAGACAATTTGATGGTGCACTACTTAAAGTTTGGGAATAGACACTTTTTTGGTGAACTACTTAAAGTTTGTGAATAGACACTTTGATGGTGCACTACTTAAAGTTTGTGAATAGACACTTTGATGGTGCACTACTTAAAATTTGTGAATAGACACTTTGATGATGCACTACTTAAAGTTTGTGAATAGACACTTTGATGGTGCACTACTTAAAGTTTGTGAATAGACAATTTGATGGTGCACTACTTAAAGTTTGGGAATAGACACTTTGATGGTGCACTACTTAAAGTTTGTGAATAGACACTTTGATGATGCACTACTTAAAGTTTGTGAATAACACTTTGATGGTGCACTACTTTAAGTTTGTGAATAGACACTTTGATGGTGCACTACTTAAAGTTTGTGAATAGACATTTTCATGGTGCACTATTCAGAGTTTGCGGGTAGACACAGATGGTGCACTACTCAGAGTTGTTGGGTAGACACTTTGATGGTGCACTACTCAGAGTTTTTGGGTAGACACTTTAATGGTGCACTACTCAGGGTTTGTTGGTAGACACTTTGATTGTGCACTACTGAAAAGCGTACATCAACTGTTATTCCGGGAAATGTTTTTAAAAAATAATGAAGAGTTCAGAAACGATCAAATATCATCTATTTTTATTTGATCTTTGTGACGGATCTATAAAAAAGTGTCTATTAACCAAAAGTAGGCGGGAATTTTTAAGCTAACATATGAATTTTGTTTTGTGAACGTACATTTTTAAAATTTAAGATTTAAAACAAAATAATCTAATTTTAAAGAAAGTTATTTTTTAATTGATTTTATTGATGTAATGTAGAGTGTATAACAATCTCAAAAATACACCTGGAATACACAAAACTCATTGTTAACACTGGGATCAATGTTGTAAACCTGGGTCTACATTTGTATTTCTTTTATAAGTCTTGCTATCATCAGGATCTACGTAGCGTAGTTCATTACCAGTTTGAGAATCACACTTTCTAGATAAAATTATTCAAATATATTTGCCTTATATTTTATCGGATCATGTGTAGAAGATATTTGTTCTAGTTACAAAAAATGTTTTACAGGATAAAGGGGTACACATTTGGGCTCTTAAAGTTTCATAGTAGAAAGACTAAACCGTAATTGCAAGAGTAGCTTGTGAATTAACCAGAGTTGTAAGAGTAGGCATGAGACTTAAAATAAATTGTTATCTTTCTACAATATGTATTTGACTTCGCCATTGAATATGAGCTTTCCTCTGTCAAGTCAACGCAGTTGTCATATAGGTGGTAGCACCAGGCAGTGGACTCAGCTGTCATATGTGTGTTAGCACCTGGCTAGTGGACGAAGCTGTCATATTTGTGGTAGCACCATGCAAGTGGGCACAGCTGTCGTTAATGTGATAGCATATACGTGGTTGCACCTGGCAAGTCTGTGCTGCTGTTATATGTGGTAGAACCCAGCAAGGCGAAATAGCTGCCATATAATTGTTGGCAAATCGTTTTGATTAGCTCTACGCCAGCACCTCATTTCGTTCTGAGTTCTTTCTATCAGTGTTATATCCTTTATTGATTTTCACGTTTATTTACACTTAAAGCTACGACAGTAATCCGTATCAGACTATTTTTACAGCGTTCTGTTGCCTCATCCAGCCAACTCCACATGTTATTGTTAGGGAGTAGGTCGAAGAGGCCAGACTGTTGCTGTTAGCTATAAGAGTCTACATGAGGCCAAAGTTGGCTCTTCGGATGAGACTGAAAATAATTGTTCTCCGGCCGTTGTTGCTTTTTTGTGCGTTCCATAATTTAAAAGATGAATTTAAATTGTTGTCTGAGTGCTTTGCTATCCGACTGACCATCTTTACGTCACAGTACTTGGATGTCTGAGAGCTTCTATATCCGACAGACCATCTTTACGTCACAGTACTTGGATGTCTGAGAGCTTCTATAACCGACGGACCATATTTACGTCACAGTACTCGTATTTTTGTTTTGTGTCAAATCAAAATAAAACGTTCAAATCGGAATTAAGCAAAACGTGCTTACGACAAAAATGTGAACTATAAACTATAAACTATGAAATATGAACTATAAACAATGAGCTATGAACTATGAACCATGAACTATGAACCATGAACTATGAACTATGAACTATAAACTATGATCTATGAACTATAAACTATGAACTATAAACTATGAACTATAAACAATGAACAATGAACTATGAACTATAAACTATAAACTATGAACTATGAACTATAAACTATGAACTATAAACTATGATCTATAAACTATGAGCTATAAACTATGAACTATAAACTATGAACTATAAACTATGAGCTATGAGCTATGAACTATGAACCATGAACTATAAACTATGAACTATAAACTATGATCTATGAACTATAAACTATGAACTATAAACTATGAACTATAAACTATGAACAATGAACTATGAAATATAAACTATGAAGTATAAACTATGAACTATGAACTATAAACTATGAACTATAAACTATGAACTATAAACTATGAACTATAAACTATAAACTATGAACTATAAACTATGAACTATAAACTATGAACTATAAACTATGAACTATAAACAATGAACTATAAACTATGAACTATAAACTATGAACTATAAACTTTGAACTAAAAACTATGAACTATAAACTATGAACTATAAACTATGAACTATAAAATATGAACTATAAACTATAAACTATGAACTATAAACAATGAAATATAAACTATGAACTATAAATTATGAACTATAAACTATGAACTATAAACTATGAACTATAAACTATGAACTATGAACTGTGATTTTCAATGTTGAAGAATTCTGCCGTTTCACAAACATTTTCACATAAACCAAAAAAAAAATAATTTCAGTTGTCAATGAATAATACAATCTAATCTTAATTTAACACAACACTTAAATAGCCGGCGCAATGCATTTAACTTAAAGTGATAAACATGTGTTTGCCTTAAAAATATTTTTTTTTTCCAAACAAAGCCAGTGTTTAAGGATTGTGTTCAAACACAGACATTTTTACTGTCAACCGTGGCGACGAATTTAAGTTTCTGTTAGTGATAACACTTCAATAAAATAGGGCCAAGATCAACAAACTTCAATACATTGGGTTCAAAGGTCAACAAACTACAATAAAATGGGGTCAAGATCAACAAACTTCAGTACATTGGGTTCCAAGGGCAACAAACGTCAATAAAATGGGGCCAAGATCAACAAACTTCATACAATGGCGTCAAAGATCAACAAACTTCAATTAAATTGTGCCAAGATCAACAAACTTCAATACATTGGGGTCAAAGGTCAACAAACTCAATAAAATGGGGTCAAGATCAACAAACTTCAATGCATTTTGACTTCGCCGTTCCGCATTGCTATTATGTCAACAAAACGTCATGTTAGCAAAGTTAATTGTTATTATTTTAACGACGCATCTTGTCAGCCAACCTAAACGCTTTAAAATGAAAACTGTATTTTAAGACAGGAAATGATTTTAGAGATGCATTAATTATAATCTGGAAATTTCTATGACACTGTCCAGAGTCCAGTGCCTGACATAAATGACAACCTTGCATCGTTTATGACCCTGACATATATGACAACCTGGCAATGATTGACACTGGCCATCCCATAACATAAATGACAACATGTTAATGTGTATGACACTGGTCATCACATGACATAAATGACAACCTGGCAATGTTTATGACACTGGCCATCACCTGACACGACAGTCATTAAGAAAAACTGACATTAAATTATTTCCACCAAAAAAAGCATTCATTTCATCATTATCCTTTATTTCAAAGTTAACACATTCCATTATTTCCACATCTAACAGGTTGTCTACATGATTTATCACTTGGAAACAGAACTTGATTGATATGCTGTAAACTGACTTGTTAGTCTGTTGTGACGGACTGTGCCCTTCTCATACTTGCTGGTTCCAGTACGGGCATCTGCCATCGGTTCAAAGAGTGTTTCTTGGATAATGGTGCTCTGCCAACAAAGAAAGTTTCATTAGGCATCTGGATACAACGATAACGTGTTTTATCGACACTGTAAGTTAGGGCAATATATGTTCATTGTAATGCTAGACATTGGCATAGTCTAGACTTTAACCAATGCAGTATACTATAGATAAGTACATTGTTGTAGTCTAGTATTTGTCCAATGTAGGATACTATAGATCAGTACATTGTTGTATTATAGTTTTTGTCCAATGAAGGATACGATAGATAAGTACATTGTTATAGTCTAGTATTAGCCCAATGCAGGATACTATAGATAAGTACATTGGTATAGTCTAGCATTTGTCCAATGTAGGATACTGTAGATAGGTACATTGGTGTAGTCTAGTATTTGTCCAATGTAGGATACTATAGATAAGTACATTGTTATAGTCTAGTAGTTGTCCAATGCAGAATGCTATAGATAAGTGCATTGACCTCGTCTAGTCTTTAAGCCAGGCATGAGTCTAAACAAGTGCATGTAATATATTGTTAACAGGTATTGGTACTTTCTAATACAAACTAAAAATGTATGCTACAACACTATGAAATAAAAGTATTGATAATAGGCTCATTGCGATATAACCCAAAGTTAAAAACTCTGTATAAGGTTATAGCGCAGATTTGCGAATTGGACAATTGAAACGCTAACAATAATATTTGTTTAAGCTATTTAACTTGACTGTCAAAAGGCACATTAGTGAGGGGTTCAAATCTGTCTTCACCTGTCCGGATAATATAAAAACCAGCAAACAAAACACGTGGATCATGAACGAAACATTGGTAAGTGTGTTTTTTTATTTCATTTGTTTTTACATATTTATGTTTGTGGTACTTCTGGAATGTGTATATGTTCATATATTGACATATGTATGAGGCACGTCTAGACTATGTGTATGGCCATATAAACATTTTCTTGTTTTCTATATTCACAATATTTTACAACATTAATCAGACTGTTGTAGTATCCTAGCATTAATCAGACTGTTGTAGTATCCTTAGTTAGGGATATCAGGAAAAACAATTATCTCCATGTATCTTGATCTTTTCGGATACGTCAATATCTTTAGCTGATCGTGGTTTTCATCAATACTATTTTACAGCTTACTATATGCTTGCTATAATTAATCTGTTAATTATTTATATTTATTCAACCGTATCGACATTTAGTTCCCATTAATCATGATTATCGCTGCAATTATATTTAATTCTCTTTAATTGTTCTTGTGTTTTTAATCATACATTTTTTTTTCCTTGTCCTTTAATGTAATTTTTTTTTAAAAAAGGATTTTTTTCGTACTAAGGCAAAGCGTTATTACTCTCTCTCTCTCTATATATATATATATATATATATATATTTACAATACATCCTCAGTAATAATCAATTGAATCCATCTTTACATCAGACATTCTAGAAAGAAGTGGCCTTTTGCCTGGCTTCTCTCATCATTAGCGAAATGGCATCTAAAATAGACTGTTGAGTATCTGAGAGTATAGCGAGACTCCCACATTTTTCTGTATGCGAATGCGAAACTTTAGAGAGACTGCTACATTATTCTGGTTGTGAAACTATAGACATGGTATAACTCACTTCTTTCTTAATTTTTTGGGGGTGAGCTCTCTTTACTTTTTACAATTCTTTTGGTGTAAACTGAATAAATTCACAAGTTTGTGGCATGGAGTTTCACCCCCGCCAAAGTCAAACCAAAACAACACCAGCGCCAGCACCAGCGCCACCACCAGCACCAGCCGCAGCACCAGCGCCCCCACCAGCCGCAGCACCAGCACCAGCACCAGCACCCCCGGCTGGATAGGACTCTTAAACCGTGGATGGCAACTCAACTATGAGAAGGAAACTCTGTATACAATAAACAATTCTGACACCTCCTGCACTGCCACTGGTGCTAAGCTGTAACATCCATGTATGGTGTTCCATTGGGCTATTTATTAACAGCGTAGAGAGAGACGATTGGATGTCTGCGAAACCAGCTTAGAGTCCTAAAGTAAATATCCCAGGCCTTGTGATTTTGGCCTGGGAAGTTCACACCATCGTCTCATTGTGACGGTCGGGTGCCAGTAACATAAAAAAAATATATTTAACACATTAAAAAAAAAGCACTATTGATGTTATCATATAAACAGTAACCCAACATTTGTATAATCATAATCATTTCGTTTCAGTTTTGTCCTTACAACAATCCAAATACTATGCACACCATTTTCAAATGCTTTATATTATTAGCTTCTTTTCAAAACATTTATGTTAACTTCTTTTGATATCCTTTATATCAACTTCGTTTGAAACCCTTGATATTAGCTTATTTTCAAATCCTTTATGTTAACTTCTTTTCAAATCCTTTATGTTAACTTCTTGTCAAATCCTTTATGTTAACTTCTTGTCAAATCCTTTATGTTAACTTCTTGTCAAATCCTTTATATTAACGTCTTTTGAAAACATTTAGGTTAACTGCACTTTTGTTCGTGGCTGGCTGGCTGGCTGGCTGGCTGACACAATGTTCGGACGGCTAATTGACCGAATTCACGTCAACCCTTCGAACTAAAACTTAGCACATAGACTTGTTGCCTATGACAACACATTCATTTGAATTTTCAGTCTCATCCCGATCCTAACCCCATAAAATCTGTTTTTTCCTATATTTTAAGTGGGAAATTGAAGGAATTTTGATATGGCGGATTTCACGAAATAAATTTCACGATAACTGCGCTAAATGAGTTTCTTATTTTTTAAAATGCGCTTGATGCGTTATATTTTCCATTGTTTCTCTGAAATGGTGAAATACGTCTGCGGGGATAAAAGCGGGTGGATGATTAGAACAATAATGTAGTTCAGGGGCGTGAAAAATGGGCGGTTGCGACCCTTGGGGAGGGGGATGGAGAAGTACTAAGTGGGATTCTTTTAAAGTGCATTTGTATCCATCTACCCCACCCCAATTACTTGACGTTACATGTTATAAAGGTTTTATACTAAAAAAATATGTTTTTTGCGGTTGCCTAATTCCCGTTTGAGAAGCCATTGTATAAGCATGTTTGAATATCTTCTGAGTTATCTTAAGGATTCCATTTCTGTTTTTCTTGATCTACATATTGATCTACATATTGATCTACATATTGATCTACATATTGATCTACATATTGATCTACATATTGATCTACATATTGATCTACCAGTTTTTATCATCTGGACAGACTTTCTTATCCTGCTTCCTACCTCTATCATCTCGACAGACTTTTTTGACCTACATCGTACCTCTACCAAAGTTTATCCTGTGGACATACTTTCTTGACCTAATTAGATCTCTACCAGAGTTCATCAGCTCGACATACATTCTTGACCTAATTAAATCTCTACCAGAGCTCATCAGCTCTACATACTTTCTTGACCTACATATAGATCTACCAATGGTTATCAGCTAGCTGGACTTTCTGCAAATATTTCAAGGGAATTGTTAAAATAACATAAATCAAACATTAAAAAATAAAACCAAAAAAAAATAAAAAAATAAAGTAATCTCAACTCTCTTCACGGAAACAAGGAGAGTTATTCCCCTTGGAAGATCTCTTTCCGTTCTATATTAAGACTACTCAACCCACGCACTCTACCTATAAATAGCCCCAGAGTCCAAGTAGCCAATCTGAACGATTTCCCAGAACTCAGCATGAAGGAAAATGAACAAGTTAAGCTAAGCTTTCACAAGCCAACCTCCCTATCAGAACATTTGCCTGGACAAATATTGAAAAGTACAAACTCATTAACCAGTTAAATTAAAGTTATGAACGGATGTATTAAAAACGACGGATTTTCTATTGGTTTAACGGAATGGAGTTCTTAGGTTTCCAAGAAGATTCGCTGGCTAATTCCCTCAGTAAGAATATTGAAATATAGTTTAATTTCTAAACATACAATTCGTCCATTACGATCAGACAGATAAAGTGGGGATAAATCACCATCATTTATGTAGTCAGATCAGTTTAAATATAGAATCCCTTTTGAAAGATGCTGTAACGGGAAAATTCCAGAAGGTTATCATAATAGAAATTCTGTGTAATCACAATAGTTTACGTCCATTTGCAAACATTGAATTAACACATCGAAAGATGTACACCTTGTCTTTGCATTAAAGGCCGTGTAAAGTTAGGGGGGGGGGGTGAACGTGAAGCCGTTCAGTGCGTTGGCATCAGTTAAGGGTGGGGGGTGGATCCGTATGTCATTCAACAATGCATTTTTAAATAGTTGCCTATATCATTTAATTTATGGCTTTTATATAAAACATGGGGAGGCATTTCCAGGCGTCACCTGGGGGGGGGGGCAGATTTTTCTTCACACGACCTTGTGAGCACCCCTCCTGTTTAGTGCATAATTATGAAGGTTTTAAATTAAAACAAGATGTAAAAATGCGCGCAGTAGGAGATATGTGTAATTTAGTCGTCAGTTCTGGGGGTTGATATCTTTAGTTTTTGTATCAGAAAATGACTATTTGAATGCATCTCATCACTGCACACAATATTTGAATGCATCTCATCACTGTACACAATATTTGAATGCATCTCATCACTGCACACAATATTTTAATGCATCTCATCACTGCACACAATTTTTGAATGCATCTCATCACTGTACACAATATTTGAATGCATCTCATCACTGCACACAATATTTTAATGCATCTCATCACTGCACACGATTTTTGAATGCATCTCATCACTGTACACAATATTTGAATGCATCTCTTGCCAACGCACAATGTTTTCTCTTTATTTAAGTTATGGTGTGTGAATGTGACTTACATGTTCAATACGAGGCTTTGCATTTGGTGTGATGCATGATTATGAAACAAAACATATTTCTGGAAATGTAAGAAAGTGCAGCTTTGATAAACTTTTAATGACAACTACGTATTTGATTTCATTCATTAAAAAAATACTAATGATATATGTATATGTAGAAATTGTAGAAAGTTGTGCAAATTCTGTTTAAGGTCATGGAGTAGTGAGGTTTACTTGAGACAAGTGGTGGATTGTGCTTTATTGTAACCAATAAAACTATTTTTTCGGAGGCGAAGTTAGGTCTTTTGGTAAACGTGTTAGCGATAGACCTTGTCTCTAGAACTATGGATGCTGATTGGTCGAAATTTGTATGGGGGAAATAAGATTATTTTATGTATATCATGGTAGATTGAAAAGGGCTATTTAGTTAAGAGAAGAGAAGGAGAGAAGAACTGAAGAAAATAACATAGGAGAAGAATAGAATAGAATAACACAAGAAAATAGAAAAAAATGTGAAGTTAGAGAAGAATAGGACAGATGATTAGAAGAGAGTAACAAAAGAATTCGAGATGAAGAACTCATGACAATACGTGAATAGTGCAGTTTAAATATATGCGGATCAAGTAATTATATCCTTTCAAATGCGTAATCTATTCGCTTGGAAAATACCAAAGGCTTATACATAGAATCATGTAGACTGTACATTGGTGGCTAGGGTTGTACTTGTTCTGAAACAACATATAGGATTCTGTTAACTTGATGCTATGCGTAAGGCAGAAGACCGAGAGGAATGGAGAAGAATAGTGTACATGTCATCTGTGGCGCCCCAACGGTCGAAGGACTACGGGGCCTGATGATGATGATGATGATGATGATGATGAACTTGAACGTTGATGTTTCATTACATCGTTGCTTGAATGCTACTCTCGCCAACCATGCCCGTGAGAATAACCTACTTCCTACCATTCTTACAGTGTGCCCTGTATACTTAGACGATTGAAACATTTCTGATTTATATTTGTAAATTAATTTCCTGTCAAGTTTAATGCCAGCTAAGTTGTAATTCAAGCAACAAAATTGCTGGTGTTACAAATCTATTTCAATGAAATTAAACGTAGACTCGATTATTTTATTGTCTTTGAATACATCTTTTTTATAACAAAACACAAACACCATTAATTCAAGTAAGTATGTTTTTACTTTATAGGATGTTTCTCTTTGCCACCAAACATATCAGTATTACTAATAGAGTCCATAAGTCAAACGACTTTCTATCAAATGTTCTAAAATGTCCCTAGATTTACCCAAGAAGTTGGAAGTCGACATTTGCAATGAGTATAGACACTTAAATAAAAGGCTTTGATTTTACCCTTACCGCTACTTTATTTTGGCATGAGTTTGGCAAATTGTATGCGTCACGAGTTCTTAGAAGCCATTATTCACCAAAGCGCTCAGCAGTGACATACCGACAGAATTGACCATCGGAGCCCGGGGCTCATCAGTTAGGTTTTGAGATGTCAGTACGCCCGCAGCTCTTAAAATATATGACCATATTTCAAGGGTAAGTAGGGCATGGGGCATAGAGTGCGGCTTATGTTGGCCTTCATCTTATAAATATTAATTTTTCAACAGACAAGATATGACGAGGAAATGTGATAAATATATTGGGATTTTCCGATGCTTCATTTGAAGCAGACGATTTCGCCGCCCTGTTTAAAATGTGATGTCATGTATTTGATAGAAGACAAATCACGTGATGGTGCATGTTCCAATAAATGTTTTGAAATTCTAATTATTAGAGAATGACTCGTTTCTAAACAAAAGATACATCGATGAAGACCTATTATCGTACGTTTCTCTATTCAAGTCATGCATCATAAGCAGGACACACATTGGGTTATTTCCAAGGAATCATTGCAAGGTCCCAGGGCCTCATTTGTTTAGACGTGGGAGACTTTGCATCCATTCATATTATATGAAATGTAAAATGTATTACGGTACAGAACGTTCGAGAAGGATACGTGTCACATAGCACCATGTCTGTTAGAAAGATAAAATAAGTCTTTGTAGGCCAATATGTGCTTTCATAAACAAGAACAGCAGCTCATGATCACTTGATTGATGTTTTTATTTTAATTTTTAAAAAAATAGACATATAAATTTACATAATTTAAAATAGTTGATTTATCAGAAATGTTCACACGCTTGTTATATGTTCATACGCTTGTTATATGTTCATAATCTTGTTATATGTTCATACGCTCGTTATATTTTCATACGCTCTTTATATGTGAATACGTTTGTTATATGTGTATACGCTTGTTATATGTTCATACTCTCGTTATATGTTCATACGCTTGTTATATGTTCAGACGCATGTTATATGTTCATACGCTTGTTATATGTTCATACGCTCGTTACAAGTTCAATCGCTCATTATGCGTTCATTTAGTTTTTTATATGTCCATTTCGTCAAAGTGAATTGACAGAAAAACACGAACATACAAGATGTGAAATGCCTCCAAGCTCTCCCTCTTTGTATGACATGTCGTTACACAGTTCTAATGTATCGCTGGTTGACATATTTTATGACGTCATTAGCGGAAATGACGCGCGAGTTTTAAAAAAAAAATATGTCAAGGCTGCGATAAATTTGATGGCTGTGTTATCCCGTGGCCTTCGCCAACCTCTATTAGCCTCCCACAGTGTACGTTTCTGATGGGGGGTCAATGGCCTGTCTAGAATATCCGTTAAATTTGTGGTAGGGTTTTGGCAACGAACATATGCAGGATGATTAACTTTGCGGTGGGGTTTTGGTAGCGACCAGATGCATGATGCTTAAATGTTGGTGGGGTTTTGCTAAAGCCCAGCGGCATGATGCTTAAAATTGCGGTGGGGTTTTGCTAAAGCCCAGCGGCATGATGCTTAAAATTGCGGTGGGGTTTTGCTAAAGCCCAGCGGCATGATGCTTAAAATTGCGGTGTGATTTTGCTAGCGCCCAGAGACATGATGCTTAACTTTGTGGTGGGGTTTTGGTAACGACCAGATGATTGATGCTTATCTTACGATTTGTTTTAAGAGGAAAGAGAGACAGAGAGAACGAGAGAGAGAGAGAGAGAGAGAGAGCGGAGAAGGAATGACGTAGTGGGGAAAAATAATGAACAAGCGGTATTTTTTTTTTTTTTAAATTAAGAAAAGTTTTAAAAGATTTTAATTGGTTATTGAGAAGGCGAGTGAATACATGATTTCAGCAAGGAGAAATACAGAGAGAAAGAGAGCGAGAAAGACAAAGAGAAAGAGAAGGAAATAGACTGACAAAGAGAAAGACACATAATAATAGATTAACAAAGATGGAGAGTTAGATAATTGGAGAAAGAGAGAGAGAGACTAAGAAAGAGATAAAGGTAGGAGAGATAGATGATGTAAAGAATGTTTAATTTTGTTGTTGATATTTATCTCAAGATAAAAAGACACATTTCAACATATCTAAAACAACACAAACAACCATAATGAATGTTATCAACAGAACGCAATACAAATATCAACAATGAAGATGGTGACAAGGAAGACAAAGGAAAATGTGAATAGTTCATTAGAAACGTTAGACATTTTCTTTCAATGTTTTTAAATAAAGAAATAACTAAACTGAAACCTGAGAGAAATGCCCTTTAATGGCTTCGAAGCGAGTAATGACAGCCAACCTAGGTGATCGTTATGTTAGGTTGGGTAGTTACATGGGCGGAAATCGTCGGTGTGAGAGAGGACCTTCTGTTGGCACACAGTCATGGTGATAGTTAAAATGCGTAGTACTCATTTCTACATTTTAATCAGCAGATCATTCTGATATCAAACATGCAGCACCGATCGTTTAACAGTAGCTGTATTTACGCATTTATGTATCCGTCTTTGAACTTGTGAAATATGTTTTACAACATTGCCAGCACAGAAACCTATTTTCAATCCCGTAAATTCCCATGCTAGTTACATGTCAGCAGTGATGTGCTGTGTTCTGTCTAAAATCTTTTTCATAATGTTAAAAATCATATAACTATTTGTATACATTAGGTTTCACTTACCTCCACATCATTAGGGCCAAGGGGGCGCCAAAAAATTTTGATCGATAGGAGTTGAATATTGAATTAAACTATAAAATCCCACGTACGTCAAAAAGACGTGGGGCGCCAAAATCTTCTTTTATTGCGAAGACTGGGATGCCATTTTTTTTATAATTGACGGTGGCATTTTCAGTCTTCATTCTCGAGTAAGCCCCTTATCCTCGTTACGGTCCTGCATTCAGCCACATCAGTACATACATCCGGAGTGGATAAGTCGTGGAGTTGTGTTAGGGTTAGTGTTAGAACAGTAGGACATACATCAGGAGTGGATAAGTCGTAAATCGCCGCATGGGTGGATATGTCGGGCTGTGGCCACATTAGTGGATATGCGTGTCTTGCTGGCATTATGAGTGGATAAGTCATGGAGTTGTCTCAGGCGTGGATCTAGCGATCTTTTCTTTTTTGCCCCGCCGATATTTATCGGCAATTACCATTGTACGGCACATTCAAGAAAGGAAGACAATATGATTTACTACTGCTAAAAAAGAACTGAAGAAATCTATATATTTTTCCCCACGAGTTGACACGTAAGTAATGCAATTAGTTTATTTGTTTTATGTGTAAACACTTTGACATAGGCGCTGTAAGGTATAAACACGTTGACATAGGCGATGTAAGGTGTAAACGCGTTGACATAGGCGCTGTAAGGTGTAAACACGTTGACATAGGTGATGTAAGGTGTAAACACGTTGACATAGGCGCTGTAAGGTGTAAACACGTTGACATAGGTGCTGTAAGGTGTAAACACGTTGACATAGGTGCTGTAAGGTGTAAACACGTTGACATAGGCGCTGTAATGTGTAAACACGTTGACATAGGTGCTGTAAGGTATAAACACGTTGACATAGGTGCTGTAAGGTGTAAACACGTTGACATAGGTGCTGTAAGGTGTAACACGTTGACATAGCTGCTGTAAGGTGTAAACACGTTGACATAGGTGCTGTAAGGTGTAAACACGTAGACATAGTCGCAGTGTCAGAAAGCCCTTATCCATTGAATCACCCACTCATTTTTCTCTAGGATTTGTTCATTATTGTAGAAGAGGAGTAGAGTTAGTATGATTAGTGTGATGTAAGAGTAGTGTTATTATGATTACAGTTATGTAAGAGTAGTGTTAGTATGATTACCGTTATGTAAGAATAGAGTTAGTATGATTAGTGTGATGTAAGAGTAGTGTTAGTATGATTAGTGTGATGTAAGAGTAGTGTTAGTATGATTAGTTTGATGTAAGAGTATTGTTAGTTTGATTAGTGTGATGTAAGAGTAGAGTTAGTATGATTAGTGTTATGTAAGAGTAGTGTTAGTATGATTAGTGTGATGTAAGAGTAGTGTTAGTATGATTAGTGTGATGTAAGAGTATTGTTAGTATGATTCGTGTGATGTAAGAGTAGTGTTAGTATGATTAGTGTGATGTAAGAGTAGTGTTAGCATGATTACTGTTATGTAAGAGTAGTGTTAGTATGATTAATGTTATGTAAGAGTAGTGTTAGTATGATTACTGTTATGTAAGAGTAGTGTTAGTATAATTAGTGTGATGTAAGAGTAGAGTTGATCTAAACACTGTGATGTAAGAGTAGAGTTGGTATAAACACTGTGGTTTAAGATCAGTGTTGGTCTAAACACTTTGGTGTAAGAGTAGTTTTAGTCTAATCATTGTGATTTAAGAGTTGTGTTTGTCTAATCTCTGTCATGTAAGATATTGTTTGTCTAATCACTGTGATGTAAGAGTCGTGTTTGTCTAATCACTGTGATGTAAGAGTTGTGTTCGTCTAATCACTGTGATGTAAGAGTTGTGTTTGTCTAATCACTGTGATGCAAGAGTTGTGTTTGTCTAATCACTGTCATGTAAGAGATTGTTTGTCTAATCACTGTGATGTAAGAGTTGTGTTCGTCTAATCACTGTGATATAAGAGTTGTGTTTGTCTAATCACTGTGATGCAAGAGTTGTGTTTGTCTAATCACTGTCATGTAAGATATTGTTTGTCTAATCACTGTGATGTAAGAGTTGTGTTCGTCTAATCACTGTGATGTAAGAGTTGTGTTTGTCTAATCACTGTGATGCAAGAGTTGTGTTTGTCTAATCACTGTCATGTAAGAGATTGTTTGTCGAACGTAGTCAAGGTACACTATGTTTTCTAATTGTACTCGCCGCATACATTTTCTACGCTATGCATATAACATACATACATATATCTTACATATAGCATACATAATTTACTCTATTGTCATGGCATATAGAAAAAATGTGCTATACGTTTGTTGTTTTTTTTTGTTGGTTAATGTTCTTGTATTGTGTTAGACATTGGATATATTTTTTGTTAAAATGTATTCCATAGGTCCCCGACTGACTCTCAAAACAGCAATCCCTGGGGCGCTACAGCCTCACCACTTCCTTCCACTCATACTTCACTGGTGCTTTTCTTTTCCAAGCTTGGATTGGCAGCTGCTGTAGATCATTGCTCACATCATCCAGCAGCTGCTGTAGATCATTGCTCACATCATCCAGCAGCTGCTGTAGATCATTGCTCACATCATCCAGCAGCTGCTGTAGATCATTGCTCACATCATCCAGCAGCTGCTGTAGATCATTGCTCACATCATCCAGCAGCTGCTGTAGATCATTGCTCACATCATCCAGCAGCTGCTGTAGATCATTGCTCACATCATCCAGCAGCTGCTGTAGATCATTGCTTACATCATCCAGCAGCTGCTGTAGATCATTGCTCACATCATCCATCCAAGTGCAGGCCTGCCTTTGAGTCCTTTTCCTATGGGCTTTGATGGTGCACCTCGTCACTCCTTTGTCATTCTTTCTAAGTGTCATGCCCAGCCCAGCCTGCTCTCTTTTACTTCTGCTACTAGCGTGGGAACCTGATGTAGGCTATACACTTTCTGGTAGATTTGTATTCTCCAGCCATATCCATCCCCTTTGGTCCATATATTTTTCACATGTGTTTAATAGGTTTTAACCCGTTTTTCTTAGGGTCACAGTTCACATGGGTATGTTACAACTTTTCTGACTACAATTTTATATATAAATATCATTTCTTTCTTGTAATGTTTTTACTTTTGCGTATTTTGTGTCATCGAATTATATGCACTGGTTCCAGCCAATATTTTTTCTTTTATTCCTGTAAGTAAATCATTTCTTTCATTTAATTAAGGTCCTAGATAGTTGAAATGTTTTACTTCTTTGTAAGTGTGATTCCCAATTGTAATGGCTTCAAATGTCTGTTCTTCTCTTAACATCGTCAAGTATTTTTTAAAAAGATGTTTTGGTTTTAACTACCATCTCTGCTTGTAGTGATGCGTCTTCTAATTCAACGAGCGAGAACCCGGCATGCGTTGCATGCCACTCAATGAAAAAAGTGTTTGTGTCTTAATTAAGTTTTAAAGTAATTTTTAAATAGAAAATATGTATTGTTTTTTCCGTCTAGTGCGTACACAAATAAATAAGACGTTTTTTTCAACGCGTGAGCAGGCAACATATAGCTGTCCACGTGAGAAGCGTGTATTTTCAAAATTTAGTCCACACACTTGTAGCGATTGATCCACCCACGCAGCAGCTATATTTAAATTATATTTAGATAGCTCAAATATTTATTATTTTTAAAATAAGGCCCCCGGCCCCAAACGTAAAATTTTAAAATGGTTGTACTTATGTCACACACAAACTGAAATGTCGTTTGTATTTGATTGGTTTCTAGCCACCCATGCAATAGCTCTGATTGAAATTATATTTGTATAGCTCATATAAGAAAAACATATTTTGGGGCTCCGGCCCGAAAAGGAATATTTTAAAATGGATAAACTAATTCAGAAACCTTTGGTGCGCACCACAACTTACCAAAGTTTTTATCGCAATCGGATGAGTGGTATAGGAACGCATACGAAAATTATATTTAGTTCATAAAAGGGGGGGGGGGGAAGAATTTAGGTCTCCGGTCCCAAAACGGAATATTGTAAAATGTGTGTAATAATTCAGAATCATTTGCATTTTTTTACAATTCACACCATTTTCATCACTTTGGATTGATGGTATAGAAGCACATACGGGATATACTTATATATGTATAGATATAGTTTACCGAATTAAGATAACTTTTTTGCAATTATTCAAGGATGATCTGTCTGTCTGTCTGACTATCTGTATCTCTGTCTGTCTCTCTGTCATTCTTTCTGTCTCCTTATCTGTCTGTCTCTCTGTCTCTGCCTGTCTCTATGTCTCTCTGTCTGTCTCTCTGTCACTCTGTATGTCTCTCTTTCTCTCTGTCTGTCTCTCTGTTTCTCTGCCGGTCTATATGTCTCTCTGTCTGTCTGTCTCTCTGTCTCTATGTTTGTCTCTCAATCTGTCTCTCTGTCTGTCTCACTGTCAGTCTCTGTCTCTCTGTCTGTCTCTCTGTCTACATCTCTGTCTGCCTGTTTGTCTCTCTGACTGTCTCTCTTTCAGTCTCTCTGTCTGTCTGACTGCCTTTCTGTTTGTCTGTCTGTCTGTTTATCTATCTATTTACCTATCTATCTATCATCTACCTATCTACCTATTTACCATCTACATGCCTGCCTGCCTACCTACCTACCTGCCCACCTACCTACCTACCTGCCCACCTACCTACCTACCTATCTACATATCTACCTAACTATCTACCAATCCAGCTACTATCTACAGACCTGTTTGCCCTCGAAATCTTAAAATCGTACAATTTCATCACAACATCGTTCAATACATTATCTTAATAGTAAAAAACAATCAGTATATATAATGTATACACATCCAAATCGTACATTGTATGCCAAAATCGTAAGAGTAAACAGGTCTGTATCTATCTACCCTTCTATCTACCTATCTCCCTACCTACCTACCTACTCATCTATCTACCTACTTACCTACTTACCAACCTACCTGCCTACCTACCTTTCTACCTACCTATCTATCCATCCATCCATTCATCCTCTCACCCACCTACACTTCCATCCATCCATCATTTCATCCATCCATCCATCCATCCATCCGTTTAGCTATCTTTTATCTACATTTATATCTTCTATCTATCTATCTTCTATCTGTGTATTTGTCTGCCCGTCTTTCTATGTCTCTATCTAATAAAATCTCTAAATGTTAAATGTTAACTTGTGTAAAGTGATTGGGTTTTGATATCCCTGGGGATAATTATGAAAATATTTTTATGTTTTGTTAAAGTCATCGATTTTCTTAATTGGTTAACATATGTTCATATGTAAAATGAGAATATAGCTTCATTTATTTTTTACAACTGAATTGTCATTGGATTAAAAGATATTGTCATCCAAGTAAAAATGCATGAACTCAATTTCCTATCATCGATATAAATGTATCGTAGAAGGTTAATTATTGATCAAATTTATTCTGAGGCTTATCTTGTGCTGCACTGGGCAAAATGAATGTATAGTGTATAGTGGACTACACAGAGTTTAAACAAAATAAATCATCCACTGGATTGTAGCCCCTTACATATGCAGAAGATTTTTTTTTTTTGCATTTAATATGCTTATTTCTTATCTAGATCAGTGATTAGTGCATTAAAAATGCTATTTGGCTATTTAGTTTTGCTACACCAATTTAATTAAAAGGCATATTCTTATTAAAATTATTTTCAAATGTAGAGTTTTTACTACTTTATAAATTTCATAAAAGTTTATTTTTGGAATGAATAAAAAGTACAAACTTATTAAATGTTAAAAATACAAAGCTAAACTAGTATTTAAGTTTAAATGCTATTTATTAATTTTACTTACAAGAAGGGGAATGTACATCATCAGTTTTGTCACGCTCTTTTATTAAATCAGATAACTTTTAGCTTTGGCTAAATAGGCAATTCGCACTATGACGTCATTTGCATGATTATTTAGAACTAATTAATTTTAATTTTATTTCGCCTTATTGACAACGCGCTAAAGAACACACTAACAACAACTGATGTTTAGGTTTTGCCGATAAATGTGATAACTGTGTATTTCTTTGATCATATTTTTTATATTTAATTTTTTTTCCATAACTTTTAAACGCATATAAAATGTTTAAGATAGTTCCTTAGTTATTTCTTTATATGTATTTGTAACTTAAAATAATAACACTTAAACTTTTGTTAAAATAAAAGCGGTAATATAATATTTTTTGCGCATGTAAATTTATTCGATTTCCGTAAAATAATAGAAAATAACTATGTTTGTTTTTAAGAGTCCGAACTTATCAAAATATTTTCGGCTCTTTGGCGTTATGTCCCTATAGCTCATTCTTATATATATATAAAGGCTTTTGATGTCCTTATTTCTTTTCCCTAACAGTTCTATATCATCAGCATATGCAGGATCCTGAAAGGGTTGGTTGTATAGAGTGCT
This sequence comes from Omphiscola glabra, assembly GCA_964017045.1. Taxonomy (NCBI): domain Eukaryota; kingdom Metazoa; phylum Mollusca; class Gastropoda; family Lymnaeidae; genus Omphiscola; species Omphiscola glabra. Next base: position 33,167,966 of record OZ024805.1, read on the forward strand.
TATAAGTTGTGCGTTTTGGGTCTCCCTCAGAAAGTATCCTGTTATTGTCCCCAAGGGGGTTGGGTAAGCCAAACTCCCACAGAGTCTCACATAGATGCAGTCATATGCCATTTTAGAGTCCACATGGAGTTGATGCACGTGTTATTATATTCGTAACATCTCTCGGATAGGCATCTGATGGGAAAGATCTCATCAGTTGTTGATCTGTTTTTTCTGAATACACTTTGGTTGTCACTGAGAATTTGTTCAGTGTGCGTTGTAGTCTTTTGTCAATTAGTTTTGTCAGTATTGACATCGGCCCAATGGCAGCACATGTAGGATGTCCCACTATTAACATTCCATGCATTGTCTCATTGCAATGTGTCATTGCCATTTGAGATTGCAGTATGTCAACTAGGTCAAAGATGTCAGACCTAAGTCTTTTGTCATTACCGACAGTCAATTATATTATAATGTAAAAATTTTTTATTTTTTTTTTGCATTGACTGATGGATATTGTATACATCCAAGGATTGTGTTCATGAGTATGTTCGACTTAGTGACAGTCAATAAATAGTATCCTCAATTGCAACACGTTGGGATTATGTTGGTCACAACAACTTAACTCTTGTTGTAATAGGACGTCGTTTTTTCATTACGATTTCACGTGAAATGTTGTAAAATATTATTGCAAGGGAAATCCTAAACAATAACTAAATGCATCACATATCTTTTGCCTGGAGACCTACCACTAAATGCGTCACATGTCTTTTGCCTGTTGGGTGGCTGAGTGGTCAAAACTGAGCAAATCTCAACCTAATGGTTTGCAGGAGTTCAAACCCCGCCAAATCCCAGTCAAGCAAGAAAAACACCACCAGCACCCCGAGTGGACGGACCGCCGCGAGCATGCTATCATAGCATGGAATGAGCGCTATATATAAGAACTCCAATCAATCAATCACTAAATGCATCACATGTATTTTGCCTGGAGATCTACCAATAAATGCATCACTTGTCTTTTGACTGGAGACCTACCACTAACAGCATCACATGTCTTTTGACTAGAGACCTACCACTAAATGCAACACATGACTATTGCGTGGAGACCTACCGCTAACTGCTTCACATGTCTATTGCCTTGGAACCTTGCGTCTAAATGTATGATGAATAATTCATCAATTTCGAGCACTTATTGACAACAAACCCAAAAAGGTAATGGCATAAAGCCAACATGGTAATGTATGTTTCTCGATTGGCACCTTATCAGAAATCGTGTTCAAATAAATCTGATTACCGCGGCTCAACATCTGAGAGATTGCTTCGCACTCGATTTGCTCTCCCTATGCTCTCCCCAAGCACTTGGGCTTGATCTGCTTACTTAGCACGGTCATATGAATTCATTAAATGGTTATTTGGTATTCACGGAGAAATATGTAGGCCTACAGTTTCGCTTCGATAACCCTATAGATTTTCTTAGTTTTGAAGCATTGTGATATGTAGGTCTAAATTATGTACGCATAAGTCCATGCAGTGCTTCTCATACTGTTGGTTCTCCGGTCAGAACCAGTTGACGAGACACAGAAATTAAAACGAATTTAAAAAGAAAGAATAACAGTAGTTACTAAGTGTAGTAATATGGCAAAGTGGAAATATTGCCTGGAGTAGTAACAAAGTTTGGTGGCCATCTTTCCTGGAGCAGATACAAAGTTTGGTGGTCACCTTGCCCCTAGCAGAAACAAAGTTCGATGGCCATCTTGCCCCTAGCAGAAGCTAAGTTTGGTGGCCATCTTGACTGGAGCAGAATCAAAGTTCAGTGGCCATCTTACCCGAAGCAGAAACAAAGTTCAGTGGCCATCTTGCGTGGAGCAGAAACAAAGTTTGGTGGTCATCCTGCCGGGAGTAGAATCAACGTTTGTTGGCCATTATGCTTGGAGCAGAAACAAAGTTCGGTGGCCTTCTTGCCTGTATCAGAATTAAAGTTCGCATTCATTGGCACACAAGTAACAAGATTACTTCTTTGAAAATTTCACATTACTTGCTGAAGCCACCATTGCTTTCGTCATGTTGAATTTAATAAAAAAATATCGCGATATCTTGTTTAATGTGCAGATTGGTGACCAAACAATATTATTTCGTTTAAAATTATAAGGCCGTGTGATTTTATTGGCGTCGTGAGAGAGCGAATATAACAGAAGTTTCTGTTGTATCCTTCCAAACAAGTTTTGCTCAGACAATGTTAAAATATTTCTGAATGATGTGATCACATGTAGCGCCCGTCTCTCGACAAGATGAAATGACATCGTCATAAGATCCAGGTTGTAAAACATTACATGATTTTCAGGACAGTCAGCAAGAATATGTCCAACAAAAAGATATGTTAGAACTTTGAGATGTTTGTAAAGAGAAATTTAAAAGAAATGCTTGGATATCATAAATAATGTAACTTTACGTATAGATGATGGAGTTTATAACATAACAAGTATTTATATCATGAAAAGAGATGCAGTCATACATCTCGGATATGATTTATTGTGTTAGCGTTTCTCTTCTTGTTTCGAGGAAATGGTTCCAAACTATCTACTGACACTCTCCTGGATGGGGAGTCGTATTTAAAATAGCTTTTTTTTTTTAAAATACGTGTGAGTAAAAATAATTTGCGTCGGTAAATGTTTGAGGACCTTAAAATATTTGACAACTCTTTCATTATTTAAAAAATAATACAAACATGTTTGATTTCCCAACACTGAGCTCATCCTTAAAAATAAGATGTAACAAAGATACTTTAAACATTATGACTTTTGTAGACATCATTTACATTTTACCTGTTTTACAATACATCAGTTCCAATATACGTGTTTTACAATACACCAGTTCCAATATACGTGTTTTACAATACGCCTGTTCCAATATACGTGTTTTACAATACATCAGTTACAATTTAACTGTCTTACAATACATCAGTTCCAATATACGTGTTTTACAATACATCAGTTCCAATATACGTGTTTTACAATACACCAGTTCCAATATGCCTGTTTTACAATACACCTGTTCCAATATACGTGTTTTACAATACATCAGTTACAATTTAACCGTCTTAGAATACATCAGTTACAATTTAACTGTCTTAGAATACATCAGTTACAATGTATGTGTCTTATAATGCACCTCTTACTGCGGCCTTTAGCTCAACACATCCTACCACATTTTATATCCGACTCCCCACGTATGTAATTTTTACTGTCACAGTTTTTTTAAAGCCTTGCAGATCATCCAATTTGGTGACCTCCATGTGCCTGTCATACACTAAATATACCCACACTGCAAGTGCTCCAGCACATTCTCAAAGCATTTTCTTCTTGCTACAAATTAGATCAATCATTTAAAACAAAAAACTGTTCGTTTTAAATAAACAGCCTTGCACCATGGTCTCAAATTGTATCAGTTTTGTTTGTCTTTCCCATGCGAAGGTGACCAAGGCTCTACTTTCCTTCTTAGACAGGGTTGTTTTGGATCACCGCTGTGGTAATGCCTTCTGATATAAGCGCATAAATCGAGTTAATCAAAGACTGAGTAATTACCGGTATCCGGCCAACAACAAATTAACGTGGCATGGTGGGAAGAAATGAAGAAATGAGAGATGCGTCTTCTCATAACGGAGCAATAATTTGCCCTAATAGCGTCAGATAATTGAATCCCCCCAGCACCCACCCCTGCTTTTTTTTCTTAAAGGTATCATTTCCCATTTAATGTATCACATTTCGCAAAATGCAAAAAAGCAAAAAGCAACCAAGTATTTTTTTGTTGTTTTCCATTCATTGTATTTTTTCCATTACCAAATCTACATAAACAAAAGATAGTAAGAGATGATATCCAAGCATTATGTGTCTGATTAATAGATTAAACATGACTATCGTGGGTATGAGAAATCATTTCAAAACAAATGTTAATACAATCTAACAGTTACATCGACTCTGACAATTACACGTGTGATGTCATTATAAGCATTGACAACAAACTAACAACAACAACGCGAAACCCGGATGTGCGCTAGGGAACCACGTGATACAGTTGGAACGGATGGATGCAAGTGAATACTCGCACTCTATGCTTCACGTTATTTGTGGTTAAAGTCCATGAAGCGATCAGACCGATAACCACATGCAGGCCCTCATGGCTGACCACCCTCCCCGCACCCACGCCTCCCGCCAGACCAAGGTGAAATGAGTCAACAATCAAAGTTCAGGCGCCCCTGGACAGTAATCCCCACATGCACCCCGACCTCCCAGCGGATGTGATTTCCATGTGATCTCCATGTGATTTCCATGTTATCTTTTCACATTACTCCACATGCTAAAAGGACCGGACTTGAAATCGGTCGCGTAATTCGAGTCCAAGAATACCGGTTTCATGTCAATAAATAACCCGAAACAAAACCGGGCCTCCCTGGTGGAACAAAAACATGTCGATGCATTGTTAGGGCTACAAATGGTAATACAATCTCGATTTATACGGACACAAATTGAGACAATCAAATTTTCTTCTTCTTCTATATATTAAGGGCCCACAATCAATGTATTGATCATTCTGGCTCATATATATGTAGATATGTTATGTGTTAACTAAAAACGAAACTCAATTATAAATGATACAATTTATTTTTGGAATACTGGTGTTTTAATCTTTCTACAACGAATTTCTACAATTCTAAAACATAATTTTTAAGTCAGTAGTTTTCAATGAAAAAAAAATATTTTTTTTGTTAGGTAAACAATTTGAAAATGTCTTTAATTAAATCAACTAATATACAATGTTAAGAGCGTGATTAGAGGTATGATTGACCCACGGAAATGAACATATGTGTTATGATGTATTCGTTGAAAGTTGAAAATCTAGTGGAAGCTATCCTGCGTTTTAAAAACATCTTGTTAAGAATGTTAAGCATAAGAAATGTATACGGAAAGAGGAATCCAACCTTTTAAATTATAAATGTAACTTTTACTTCTACATGAAGTAATTTTTACTTCCGGTAACAATTATGGTGACATATCCGGTCTCCTGATGCATCTGTAAGTACTAAGTTATTTATACAGTGTTCACCAAAGAGTTTTAAACTTGCTTTTACTTCTCCTTAAAACTCTACTTCATCAAACTCTACTTCATCAAACTCTACTTCTTCACACGCTGTTTGTTCAAAACCTTCATGTTCAAGCTCTGGTCTCCAGCTAGATTTTGCTGTCTATAAAAATCTTGACAAAATGCTAAAATAACGGTGAACTTAAACAATGCAATGTTCATAAGAGATAGAGTCAATATTGCACTGTCTCATGGTTGTCGCATGTTTGTCTCATGTTTGCAGTGTTTGGCTATGTTTGTTGAAATATCACGCTGTCTATTGTGTTCTGGTCATGTTTGTATTTCTAACGTTGAAATCAATTCTAAATGTGTAGGCTGTGATTACATTAAGGAAAGATAATATATATGTAATATCTTTCTATCCATATATAGATAGATAGATAGATAGATAGATAGATAGATAGATAGATAGATAGATAGATAGATAGATAGATAGATATATAGATAGATAGATAGATAGAGAGAGAGATAGAGAGATAGAGAGATAGATATATGTTACAGTGGATTTTTGATTTCCTGCATGTCATGACTTTCCGAACAGTCGGTTAATCGAATAGCAAGTTCCCCTTTACTATTATGTTTATCTTTCATGGCATGAAGCCTAGCCTTACAAACATGGGAACCAATCACAAGCCCTCATCCACATTACAGATACAATCTTGATACAAACTGAACATGCGGAGACCAGTCTGTCCATGCGGAGACCAGTCTGTCCATGCGGAGACCAGTCTATCCATGCAATGACCAGTCTATCCATGCAGTGACCAGTCTGTCCATGCAGTGACCAGTCTTTCCATGCGGAGACCAGTCTGTGCATGCAGTGACCAGTCTATCCATGCAGTGACCAGTCTGTCCATGCGGAGACCAGTCTGTGCATGCAGTGACCAGTCTGTCCATGCAGTGACCAGTCTGTCCATGCAGTGACCAGACTGTCCATGCAGTGACCAGTCTGTCCATGCAGTGACCAGTCTGTCCATGCAGTGACCAGTCTATCCATGCAGTGACCAGTCTGTCCATGCAGTGACCAGTCTGTGCATGCAGTGACCAGTCTGTGCATGCAGTGACCAGTCTGTCCATGCAGTGACCAGTCTGTCCATGCAGTGACCAGTCTGTCCATGCAGTGACCAGTCTGTCCATGCAGTGACCAGACTGTCCATGCAGTGACCAGTCTGTCCATGCAGTGACCAGACTGTCCATGCAGTGACCAGTCTGTCCATGCAGGGACCAGTCTGTCCATGCAGTGACCAGTCTGTTATCATCACAAATACGCACCATTCATCTATTTTTGGTAACGACAAGGGGTGTAATCCTGTCGTTACCGCTTTTTGACATCAATCAGCTGACCCTTGTACTTCGCGTGGTGTGTTTAATACACTGGCCAGTAGTTCAGGGCTTCTCACCATGGGCGTGTCTGTTTTGGGACCACGAACATTTTGAAAAGAAGAAATTATGTTTCAAAAAGGGCAGTTGATTTTTGAAAATGTTAACAGGAAAGGGGGTCATGGAGCTCATCAAATGACGGAGCTAAGTTAAATGTTAACATGAAAGTGGAAACGGAGCTAAATTAAATGTTAACATGAATGTTGCAACGGAGTTAAATTAAAAGTTAACGTGAATGAGGCAACGGAGCTAAATTAAATGGTAACATGAATGGGGCAACGGAGCTAAATTAAATGTTAGCATGAATGAGCCAAGGGAGCTTAATTAAATGTTTACATAAATGAGACAACGGAGCTAAATTAAATGGTAACATGAATGGGGCTACGGAGCTTAATTAAATGTTAACATGAATGAGGCAACGGAGCTAAATTAAATGTTAACAGGGACGGGGGCCGCGGAGATAAATTAAATGTTATCATGAATGTGGGTAAGGGGCTAAATTATATGTTAATAGTTAAGGAACCACGGAGCTATGAATGTTAAAATGGGCCTCAAACAAACACAATGTTAAAAAACACTTCGGTAAAAAACTGGTGGATAAGTTGAATACTACATCGTCCGTTACTCATAATTCATATCTGTATCTATGTATAGATCCAGTTTTGCGGTCTAGACTGATTGCTTTTTATTTATTTAGATAATTACTTCTATGACAGCATGAGGCAGATTCGATGGTTATCATCACGACTTATTTTATCTTCAGAGTACAATTCCAAATAAGAATTAAATCTTCAAGCTTGAGTAATATAATCGTCATGAACCTATACACTTCACATACTTTATAATACATACAGATGGAAGATAGCTATTCCGATGCTGTAGTATATATCTTTGCTAGAGGAAAATAATCATCACAACATACATCTTGACCATTCGAGTTCTCCTTCCACACTCACACTTCCAGCCTCTCTGTCTCCCTCTCTCTATAAGAGTAGAAGGTATTTTGTAATCTATTTGCTACATCCTTTAATGCAAATTTCCTTAAAAGAATTTGGTGTTCTGAAACACCGCGCATTGCCATCCCAATCGACGCCTATATGAGTTCAGAAAATCGTGCCCAAATAAACAACTTTTTTTTCTAAATCTTTAAATAAAATCGATCAAAAGTAATGCATTCCTGGGCAACATTTACAAGATAAATAATGAGCTATTCCACTGCTCTGGCATTAAACAGAAACTCGTACCTCTCCCCCATAGACAGCGACAAGGCCATGACAGGCAGTTCCGGCTCATACCAGCTACAAGCCAGTATAGGAACTGCTCATTCTTTTTGCAAAGACAATCAGGGACTGGAACAAGCTTTCAAAAGGAACAGTTGAGGCGACAACACTTGACTCATTTGCGTCTATTGCCTCAGGCATTCCAACCCCTAGTGCATTATACCTCACTAAGTAACTCTTGCAACCAGTGAAATATCCTCATCAACACCAGGCACAGAAACATTGCAAATCCAATCTACATTCATAGGAGCCATAAGATCAATAAATTGATCGTGGTTCCTTAATATATAGAAGAAGAGAACATTAAAGTTATTATGAAATAAATCTTGTGAAATTTTACTTAATGTTTCTTTCTATATAAGTTTAAACTAAAGATACACAATTTAGAAGAATGTTTTTTATGAAATAAATGCATTAATTTTATAATATTTTTGAAGCATAATACTTTGCAATTTGCAATGAACATTTGAAACTTACAATTAGTTATTATTTTTCAATGTTATATATATATATAATACTATTAAAATAATCACTATCGTTTGTTTTAGCCAAAACATTTTTTGGGATAAGTACACGTTCATTAATCGAATATTAAGATAATATTATATAGGTTTCTTATTTCAAAAGTTCGGCTATGGGTATAGGGCATATTATTTTTAAAAAAGGATATTATTCAATCAAGGGCGCCCGCCCCATGCACTCCAGTGCCACCCCAAGCACTCCAGTGCCACCCAGCCCTTCACCTTTCTAGAAACTCTTCATGATAGCTGTTTTCATCTCCAGAACCCATGCCATAAGCTTAGTTCTACAACGACAATAAAAGAAAGACATTAAATCATGTTATATAAGAGTTAAGATCTACTTCACATCATGTGCATTAATTCGGTGACAGTGCAGAATGACATACGCTATTTACAGGGAAACACGGTGTTGTCCCTGAGAATCTCTACTGCATTTTACATTTGGTTTGCGCTACGTTGTTTCAAAATAGATACGTGATCGTTGTTGGCTTATTCCCACAGTTCAGAGCTAAATAGTGTTCGCTATTTACGGGTTACATGAGGTGACTTCAAATGTTTCACTGTGTTTACATTCAAAAACTAACTTGGTAACACACATTTAAGTTGAACAAGTGAGTGATAGCTTCACTTTGTATACATTGAACAACTAACACGGTGACACACATTTATGTTGAACCGATAAGTGATAGTTTCACTTTGTGTCCGTTAACGCAAGAGTCGATTCTGATGACCTCGCCCCCACCCTTGACCCTCATACACTTCTTCATCTGGCATCAATTGAAATTTGGTGGGAAGTTTGAGATCCGTTCTAGAAATTCCTCTGATATCTTGAAGTCCTCTCCCTTCGTAAGCTCAGTGACATACAGTCAAGTCGAAACATTTGCTCTTTCTCCCCATCTCTCCTCTCTACGCCTCTCACTCTCTCTCTCTCTCTTTGTCTTTTCCTATGTGCCAGGTGATGTGTACGACAGTGTGGTCCGTGTTTGATCAAGTGTTGCTTACTATGCTTGCATTGATTATGATTATTTGCGACACTAACTTATATCAACAGTGATCTCCAAAGAAGGATTTTACAAAGTTTACTAAAGGTTTGCTGACGTCACATATATGTACCTCTATGTGATTCATTTTTTATAATATCTATTTTGAGAGTACACGCCAACATAAGTTAGTTTTGTATACCACTAGTATTGGTATCGTTAGTATTTGTATGCCTCTAGTATTATTATCGTTAGTATATGTAAGCCACTAGTATTGGAATCGTTAGAATTTGTATGCCTCTAGTATTGGTATCGTTAGTATTTGTATGCCTCTAGTATTGGTATCGTTAGTATTTGTATGCCTCTAGTATTGGTATAGTTAGTATGTGTAAGTAACTAGTATTGGAATCGTTAGTATTTGTATGCCTCTAGTATTGGTATCGTTAGTATGTGTATGCCTCCTTAATTGGTATCGTTAGTATTTGTATGCCACTAGTATTGGTATCGTTAGTATTTGTATGCCTCTAGAATTGGTATCGTTAGTATTTGTATACCACTAGCGTTTGGTGTTGCTCGTTGTTATGTACTGAACACCTAGTACATGTACTTTGTTTCACAATCCAAATGTCAAAATTTGCATTAAAAAATTAATAATAATATTTAGTACGGTATTCATCAGTAGGACATTTTTTTCCTATCAGCAATGATCAAGAATAGATGCAGAGAGAAAGAAGAGATTTAAAGTGAGTCAAGGAGAAAGGATAAACGCAAAGAGACTGGTGAAGTTGTTGTAGCAGGCAAATAGAAGAGAAGAACTCCGTAGACCATAAAACTTAAGTGTAATCAAAATCAACATTTTACAAATCAACTATTTTTTTTTTTATGTTGTGCTTCCAGACAATTTTCTGTCCGTTCTTTTCATCTTCGTTTTCGTCATCCGGGTAATCTTTTTTCTTTTCGTTCAATCTGACTACTAATAGGCATGCTGTTTCTAAATATAAATAGAACATGAATAATTGATCTATATATAACAATTTATTTGACAGTAATGTGATTTACTGATGACGGCATAGCTATAGAAGTTTAAATGACTATTATGACCTATGCTATTTCAAGGTCAACTGGTGCCTATGACCTAAATGGAAAATGCAATGTTATGATCATGTTACACACATCAAGCTGGGGGAGGTGTGTAGGAGATGTGTAGGAGATGTGTGGGAGATGTCTGGGAGATGTGTAGACAGATAACAAAAAAAAAAAAAGACATGAAAAGAAAATAGAATTGGATAGGCCACGTCCTCAGGATAGACATCAACAACTGAACTTAACGCAGAGATTAACACAGGAGAACATGGATAAGAAGTGTGCTGGATGACATCGAGGGAACATGGGGGCATAGTGTAATGGATGACGCTGAGGGAACATGAAGGCGCATTGTGCTGGATGACACGGAGGGAACATGAAGGCGCATTGTGATGGATTGAACGGAGGGAACATGTGGGCGTAGTGTGCTGGAAGAACACGAAAGAGCTGGGAAAGCAGAGCTAAGAAAACTAGCAAGAGACTGAAAAGTGATTTGCTTTTACGGATGCATTAACTTCCACAGGGAAAACAAAAGACAAATGATCATGACGATATAATTTGTCATGTACACACATTGTTGGTGTCCTATTAATCTACTTAAAATCTTTATTTAGTTAATTCACATTTTAAAAACAAAGTAAACGATTTCAAATCTTACAAAGACCCCTAATGGCAGGGTAGAAGATTTATAGCGTTACTTACGCAATATAAAGATGTCTCTGTACACATGCATTGGATTAATTATATTGTATACACGTTTATATCACTGTACACAAGTGTAACTCTAATTAGTATGTACATAAGTTTATATCATTGAACACTAGTTTTACAATAATTATTGTGTAAACAAATTTATATCACTGTACACAAGTGTTACAATAATTATTGGGTACATACATTTATATCGATCCGTCTTGTTCGATTCTTTGTGTTGCCTGGCTCACCAACATTCCGACCCCCCCCCCCCCGGCCTGTTGCTGTTCATATTCTAAGGCCCTGGGCTTTGTCCAGACTTTGTTGACCATGCTAGTGGACCAGAGAACGACACTTGATAGCTGACGCTGGAGCTGACGTTTCGTTGCAACGTTGGTTCCGTAGCACGGCGAGTGGTGAAAAACATGCGTGTGCATAAACAAAATAATCATTCACACTGTCAATTACAACGTGTCGTTCACTTTGTCAATCATATAGTGTTACTGACCTGGCCGATTACTTGGCAGTGTGACTAAAGCTACTGGATAACATCAGACAATGGAAGAGTGAGTGATCCAGAATAGGTACAAACATAATTTTTAGAAAAGTATCCCATAAAAATATAGTCCATATTTTGTATTAAACATAGCAAAAATAGAGAGGTCATTTCAGATATGAGGAATGAAAGACTAGGTGGACAGACAAGCCAAAGACTAGGCGGTCAGAGCAATAAAAATACATTTTGTTTTAATTCTTTTATCAAAAATATTTCTTTGCAAGACATCAGACAAGATAGTCTGATCAATCTTCTGATGTGTTTTCTTTTATGTTTAAACTGTGAGTATTGCTCGTGAATTTCAAAGTAAATTAATAAACGAATGATGCACCTGTCGAAGAAGTAATGTCAGTTGGTAAGATGCGTCGAGGAGCGAGGGACGGGGTTGGTCAGAGGCGTGGTGTCGGGTGGGGAGAAGTTGAACGTTAGGTCACAGGTCACATGACCGGAGACCAAAGAAGTAAACAAAAGAGTCATGTCAAAGTTAATAAAAAAAGAAAAGGTGCTTTAATTGTGACGTGTGGGCTGATTGTTTCAATCATAGACACATGTTCAATGATAAATGGACTGATTGTTTCAATCAGAGACACCTGCTCAATGATAAATGGACTGATTGTTTCAATCATAGACATCTGCTCAATGATAAATGGACTGATTGTTTCAATCATAGACATCTGCTCAATGTTAAATGGACTGATTGTTACAATCATAGACACCTGCTCAATGATAAATGGACTGATTGTTTCAATCATAGACACCTGCTCAATGATAAATGGACTGATTGTTTCAATCATAGACACCTGCTCAATGATAAATGGACTGATTGTTTCAATCATAGACATCTGCTCAATGATAAATGGACTGATTGTTTCAATCATAGAAATCTGCTCAATGATAAATGGACTGATTGTTTCAATCATAGACACCTGCTCAATGATAAATGGACCGATTGTTTCAATCATAGACACCTACTCAATGATAAATGGAATGATTGTTTCAATCATAGACACCTGCTCAATGATAAATGGACTGATTGTTTCAATCAGAGACACCTGCTCAATGATAAATGGATTGATTGTTTCAATCATAGACATATGCTCAATGATAAATGGACTGATTGTTTCAATCATAGACATCTGCATAATGATAAATGGACATAATCAAATTTGTTTAAACAGTATGTGGTATTTTAGAAGTTATCAAATTCATGGAAATGTTCCTTATTAAATTATACCAAACCAATCAACATTTGAAAGAATACGTTTGTATTATTCTTCCTTGACAAATCAAGTTTTCTAGAAATACAATTTGTTTTTCGAGGACATTGGAGACGAAGAATCAGAAATCGTTCGTCCACTTGCGGCTCGTCCTAGCAATTTACCACATGTGGAACTCGTATAATGTGTTCTAACTGAAACTCATAGCTGTTTACTCGCATCGGCACGGCAGACGAATAAACTTTCCATTAGGGGCACTGATCACGTGGCTATTTTTTTTACCTGGTTAACAACTACAATGACCTTCAGACATGGCGGCAGGTCAGCACTGCTTCTCGTGACGTCATTGAAGGAAGACTGGGAATACAAGAGATAAGTTCACGTTTGGATCGATATTTGAATGCAGGGTTGGATCGATTCTCGATTAAAAAGATATAGTTACTTCCCTGTCAAGCAATTAATCCCGGACGATCTATTCAGAATCGATTCCAGAAATGACTTTCTTTTGTACTTGGAATTTTCTTGATGTGTTTAACTGGGGAGATTTGGTACACTTATATTAACTTAGGACGCTGGCAAATATTAGGAGTTGTTTCCCGTCTTTACTGTTATTGATCTCAACAATATTGTGGCACTACAAAACGAAGTCGCTTAGGATGGAAACAAAACAAAGTTCAAAGAGTTGTCCAGAATGTTTAACACTATTACAAATAAGGGTTTGCATCAAAAATATATGTGCCAGTGGCATGACTAATACAGGATTCTCAAATTAAACAGAAAAAGTCGCCCAATTAAATTGCCACTATTTATTCTGAATCTACTACTAGATAGCACACATAACATTGTGTTGCTACTTTTAAATATTAGAAAGGAAAAAAAAACTCTACTCAATAAATAACTTTTTACATTGCATTAATTTCCCATAAAAATAGATCCTCATCCTTTTATAGACAGCTACAATTAAAATAATAATAAATTATTATTCTTAGCAAGGAAAAACACCTTTGATAACGGCCTCTACGCCTTACCAAGTAGTAAAGTCAGTCAAATTTTTTTTTTAAAAATACAAAATTCAACTTTAATCAGGATTATATTTTCTGTTACAAACATCAGAGAATGTTTTAAGCATCTTAGATATAATCATCACCCCAGTTATTAGAAGCATCCTAGCTATTACCTTCATCCCATCTATCAACATCATTCTAGCTATTACCATCATCCCAGGTATCAAGATCATCCTAGCTATTACCATCATCACTGCTATCAAGATCATCCTAGCTATTACCATCATCCCAGCTATCAAGATCATGCTAGCTATTACCATCATCACTGCTATTAGAGTCAGCCCAGCTATCAACATCATTCTAACTATTAATATCATCCCAGCTATCAGCATCATCCCAGCCATCGACACGAATGTTAGACTATACAAAGAACGATTCAACTATCAACAACATCTGAGCTATCCACATCGTCTTAGTTATCAACATCATCTCAGCCATCAACAAGCCGCTAAACTATCAACTATCATCTCAAAAATTAACAACCCGCCAAACTATCATCTATCATCTCATCTATCTGCAAACATATATATACCAATAAATATTTCAAATATCAAAAAATCATTTCAGCTATCAACCAACAGCTCTTCTTAGCTTTAAACAATCATCTCAAATATCAAAAAAACATTTCAGCTTTCGACAATCCTCTCAGATTCAACAAAAATTCACATCAACAAATAAACAAACAAACAAAAAAAAACAAAAAAAAAAACAAAAAACAAATGCACCTATTTATCAATAACAAAAATGATCGTAGCTCGTCATTTTTAACGCTATTTAAAAAAAAAACACTAAATCTAGTTCTGAATATCATTCTACGGCTATAAAAATGTTTAAAGAAACAAAACCAAAGAACTATGTATAGCTGCTAATTGCCAGAGTTAACTCTAAAAACCCCCAAGATCTATTACTAAATGCCCAAAAAGGCATAAATAACTTGTGTTCGACTTTTACCATAACATTTTCTTTCCCCTAGCGCAGCAGTTCTCAATCTGTAAGTCGCGACCCCTTTGGGGATCGAATGATCCTTTCCCCGGGGTTTCCTTACACCCTCGGAAAACAAATTAACTCTATATATACATATATGACGTAGTAAAGAAAATAAATTTGTGGTTGGCGTCGCCACAACATAAGGAAGTGTATTAAAAGGACGCGGCATTAAGAAGGTTGAGAACCACTTTCTAGCGGAATTAACTCAAGTTTTATCAGACAACTTTATCCCACACACGGCGGGCAGAAATTCAAACTCACTTCCACTTGGCTACGAAGGCTAAGTAGTTCTTCTGCGCCACTTGTCACACTCACCTGAAACTTTCCAGCATGTGATATATTATGAGCAAGACACTATACACGCTTCAAAGCTAACTTGGCCAATTGAAGGTAATGGGATTATTGTCTCTGACAAGACACTACACACACGTCAAAACTAACTCAGTGATGTTGAGGTAACAGGATTATTGTCTCTGAAGTTTGTAATCAAGATATAACTATCAATATTCACCGTCTGTGCCATAAACATAAACTTTTCATATTATGAATACAATAGGAAGTGACGCGTGAGCCATCGTCTCCCATCAGCCATCACCAACGCCATTTTTATACCAGTTTCCGGCAACCCACTTATGAAAGCAGCGCGCGCTGTGAACAAAGTAATTGAGATAATGTTTTGAATTGTTTAACAAAGCAGCACTGGTTTATACATTGAACAAGGACGTGTATGTTATAGTTGTCAATAATTCAGGACCGTAAAGACGCGGGCAATTACAAAAGTGAATATATCAATCGAACATTCGCAAAGAAATAATAAATGCAAAGAGAAAGACTCTATTAAAGAGAAAAAAAAAAGATTTAAGGAGAACGAATTAATGCAAAGGTAAGGAATAGTTGTAAAGAGACTGATGGGGTTACTGCAGCGGGTAATCATAAGAGG
Organism: Omphiscola glabra; assembly: GCA_964017045.1. Classification (NCBI taxonomy): domain Eukaryota; kingdom Metazoa; phylum Mollusca; class Gastropoda; family Lymnaeidae; genus Omphiscola; species Omphiscola glabra. Next base: position 33,183,782 of record OZ024805.1, read on the forward strand.
TGACAAGCAGCCCATAGCCCTGTCAGACAGAGTTAAACTTGTCTTGTCTTAGCTTGGTATATAATTACAAAGAATAAGCATTCGAAACTAAGTCTTAGAAAGTAAGAATGTAACATTATAGAATCATGCTGGAAAGTTAGAATGTAACATTGTAGAAGAATGCAGGAAAGATAGAATGTAACATTGTAGAAGAATGCAGGAAAGATAGAATGTAACATTGTAGAAGAATGCAGGAAAGATAGAATGTAACATTGTAGAAGAATGCAGGAAAGATAGAATGTAACATTGTAGAAGAATGCAGGAAAGATAGAATGTAACATTGTAGAAGAATGCTGGAAAGTTAGAATGTAACATTGTAGAAGAATGCTGGAAAGTTAGAATGTAACATTGTAGAAGAATGCTGGAAAGTTAGAATGTAACATTGTAGAAGAATGCTGGAAAGTTAGAATGTAACATTGTAGAAGAATGCTGGAAAGTTAGAATGTAACATTGTAGAAGAATGCTGGAAAGTTAGAATGTAACATTGTAGAAGAATGCTGGAAAGTTAGAATGTAACATTGTAGAAGAATGCTGGAAAGTTAGAATGTAACATTGTAGAAGAATGCTGGAAAGTTAGAATGTAACATTGTAGAAGAATGCTGGAAAGTTAGAATGTAACATTGTAGAAGAATGCTGGAAAGATAGAATGTAACATTGTAGAAGAATGCTGGAAAGTTAGAATGTAACATTGTAGAAGAATGCTGGAAAGTTAGAATGTAACATTGTAGAAGAATGCTGGAAAGTTAGAATGTAACATTGTAGAAGAATGCTGGAAAGTTAGAATGTAACATTGTAGAAGAATGCTGGAAAGTTAGAATGTAACATTGTAGAAGAATGCTGGAAAGTTAGAATGTAACATTGTAGAAGAATGCTGGAAAGATAGAATGTAACATTGTAGAAGAATGCTGGAAAGTTAGAATGTAACATTGTAGAAGAATGCTGGAAAGATAGAAACTAAATTTCAGCCTTTATCAGCAAAAAAGCCACAAAAATAGAATTACATAAAAAATGACACATAGCTGTAATGCAGTATCCGAGAAGACAGCAAGAGGATTGTGTGTGTGTGTGTGCCTTTATCTCCGTCATGTACATGGTGTGGTTAATTCATCAGTCAGTGTGTGTTTGCGGAATCTCATTATCTCCATTAACTTCAATTGTTGGACGCCATGGTGTGTGTAAGAAAATGCGTCAGAAATGCATGAGCTTGTAGAAGCCGGTGTATTATGTCTGGAATACTCACTCTATGAACTCTGTGTGAGAGTGTGCTGTCAGCAGTGCTCACTCGTTGTGCTCTGTGTGAGAGTGTGCTGCCAGCAGTGCTCACTCGTTGTGCTCTGTGTGAGAGTGTGCTGTCAGCAGTGCTCACTCGTTGTGCTCTGTGTGAGAGTGTGCTGTCAGCAGCTCTCACTCGTTGTGCTCTGTGTGAGAGTGTGCTGTCAGCAGTGTTCACTCGTTGTGCTCTGTGTGAGAGTGTGCTGTCAGCAGTGCTCACTCGTTGTGCTCTGTGTGAGAGTGTGCTGTCAGCAGTGCTCACTCGGTGTGCTCTGTGTGAGAGTGTGCTGTCAGCAGTGCACACTCGGTGTGCTCTTTTTGAGAGTGTGTTGTCAGCAGTGCTCACCCTATGTGCTCTGTGTAAGAGTGTGTTGTCAGCAGTGCTCACCCTATGTGCTCTGTGTGAGAGTGTGCTGTCAGCAGTGCTCACCATATGTGCACTGTTGGAGAGTGGTTTGTCACCAATGCTCACCCTGTGTGCTCTGTGTGAGAGTGTTTTGTGTTAGAGTCTGTGTGCATTCACATAAAAAATGTGCATTGTGTCACAAATGCTTACCTTGTCTCCTCAGCTGAACAGTTTCTACATCTCCTCAGATTTACAGTATCTCTATCACTTAGATGGAAACTTTCTATAATGTCTTTAGATATACAATTCCTAGATATCTTCAGCCATAAACTTGTTTAGGATATCTTCGCAGTTGGTATGATTCTTAGCAACAATTCTTTTGGCCTTTATTTCTAAGCCTGTATTTTTTTTTAAAAAAAGCTAATTTGTTAATTAATGTTTGTTTATCTTGTAATCTGTTATCTCATCGTTGAGCGAGTTAAAAATGATAGAAATAATGAATGAGGTTTTTTGAATAGGAGAAATAGACACGTGCTATTAAGAGATCGAAGATGCAGAAAACCAGTTTGAATATCAGACAGGCAAAAGTATGACGTGTGTAATGACGTTACATTAATCGGCTCACGTTAAAGGAAAGTAACTGAGCTGCAATCTAACCAAAATATGGGGTTGTCTTCAAGGGAAAAATGAGACTGTATGCAAGGGAATAACTGGGACTGTCTGCAATAAAAATAAATGGGACTCTCTGTAAGGGAATAAATGGGACTCTATGCAATGGAATAAATGGACGGTCTGCAAGGAAATAAATGGGATTGTATGCAAAGGAATAAGTGGGATGGTGTGCAAGGGAATAAAGGGGACTTTCTACAATGAACTAAATGAGATAGTATGCAAAGCTATAAATGGGATAGTCTCTTAGGAGTAAATGGGATTGTCTGCAATGGAATAAATGGGATTATCTACAATGGAATAAATGGGATTGTCTGCAATGAAATAAATGGGATTCTCTACAAGGAAACCACTGTTTATAGAATCATGTATGACTGGATTATTCTTTTTTCTTTAATGGATGAAGAAAATGGTCGTACGAGTATACACAACATATCCAACTTTTACAAGGTGATGGATTGGTTTACTTTGAAGTGGGAATTTACCATTTTAGTTGTGTTGTGTGTTGTGTATAGTTGCCACCTGATTACCTTAACCCTAACCCTAACGACATGAAGCAAGATAAATATTCACGACGATGTTATTACAGACCTTTAAGTCACATATCTCAACTTTATCTATTTAAACCCGTGCAGACTTTTGAATTTTCGAATTATTCATTGACTACCGTTGTCGTCCTGCAAGCCTCACGAGACAAGACGAGGTTATATCTCTTACAATAGTGCTCACTAGAGATTTTTTGAGTTTGAAAGGAGACTTTTGACTAGTCACGTTCTCAGCGGAGACCATGGCGAAAATCAATAACATCACTAATGTGAACTCATCAAAGATGCTGAGCAATTCTGGCAGGAATTTGTGTTCAGTTGGCTTGCTGTTGAGAATGCATTTAGCAATTTCAATATGATATGCTCCTTGATTATATTCTATGTCAATATATGCTCAATAATATAATTCTCAGCATAATATATATTCTCAGTAATGATTCTTTCAGTAATGATATTTTCAGTAATGATTCTTTCAGTAATGATATTCTCAGTAATGATTCTTTCAGTAATGATATTCTCAGTAATGATTCTTTCAGTAATGATATTCTAAGTAATGATATTCTCAGTAATGATATTCTAAGTAATGATATTCTCATTAATGATATTCTCAGTAATAATATTCTAAGTAATGATATTCTAAGTATTGATATTCTCAGTAATGATATTCTAAGTAATGATATTCTCATTAATGATATTCTAAGTAATGATATTCTCAGTAATGATATTCTAAGTAATGATATTCTCAGTAATGATATTCTAAGTAATGATATTCTCATTAATGATATTCTCAGTAATGATATTCTCATTAATGATATTCTAAGTAATGATATTCTAAGTAATGATATTCTCAGTAATGATATTCTCAGTAATGATATTCTCAGTAATGATATTCTAAGTAATGATATACTAATTAATGCTATTCTAAGTAATGATATACTAATTAATGATATTCTAAGTAATGAAATACTAATTAATGATATTCTAAGTAATGATATTCTCATTAATGATGTACTCAGTAAGGATCTTGCCAGTAATGACTTTCTAAGTAATGATATTCTCAGTAATGATATTCTAAGTAATGATATTCTAAGTAATGATATTCTCATTAATGATATTCTCATTAATTATGTACTCAGTAAGGATCTTGCCAGTAATGACTTTCTATGTAATGATATTCTCAGTAATGATATTCTCAGTAATGATATTCTAAGTAATGATATTCTCATTAATGATGTACTCAGTAAGGATCTTGCCAGTAATGACTTTCTAAGTAATGATATTCTCAGTAATGATATTCTAAGTAATGATATTCTAAGTAATGATATTCTCATTAATGATATTCTCATTAATGATGTACTCAGTAAGGATCTTGCCAGTAATGACTTTCTATGTAATGATATTCTAAGTAATGATATTCCCAGAATGGTATTCTCAGTAATGATATTCTCAGTAATGATGTGCTCAGTAAGGATCTTGCCAGAAATGATATTCTCAGTTATGATATTCCCAGTAATGATATTCTAAGTAATGATATTCTCAGTAATGATATTATGATGCACATGTGTATATAAAATGGAAACTAAACTATGGCAACACGGGGAGTAACTCGGTTATATAAACCATCCTAAACCAAACATAAATGTGTTTGGACTGCGATAAAGCATTCATGTACATTCATGAGACCAAAAAAAAAAAGAATCAAATAAATCAATATATTATTTTTAGCCTCAATTACAATTACACAAAATACAAACTCAATTGTTTCGGCAAATGCCTTCGCCAGTACAACAGTAATATTCATATAAGTATGTCATATAAGTATTGATGTAATTTACAAAATATTTTTTTATTGCCAAAGAAATGTCACTTCAACAAATGATTTTTCACACATTTTCACTAAGCATGGTGTAAATAACATTATGACTTAAAACCATCTTTGATTCTGAACATTTCCCTGTGTTGACAGGTCGTCGCCATGGAGACCATTTCAGAAAATACCTTTTACGGCATCAATAAACAAACCTTATGTACTGTTTCTATATGAGTTCAATAGTTATAACCATAATGTACTATTTGACATTGCATTTACTGGTGTATTGTATGAAGAGTAACTAGGCTCTACAAACCACCATACAACAAACATGGAGCGTTGCAACTTTCTATACACCATTCTAAAGCAAATATTCAGAGCTGGTAGGCTCTACAAACCATCCTTAATCAAACATTGGAATTACCCAAGCTATACAAACCATCCTAAAACAAACATTGGAATTACGCATGCTCTACAAACCACCCTAAAACAAACATAGGAATTACCCAGGCTCCACAAACCATCCTTAATCAAACATTGGAATTACCCAGGCTCCACAAACCATCTTAAAACAAACATATGAATTACTCATGTTCTACAAACCATCCTAAAACAAACACAGAGAGTTCCAAGGCCTCTAATGAAAGCCAAAGGTATCAACTTTCCACAGCATCCCAACCTTAAAAAAAAATGTAGGCGCTGTTTTCTCTACAGTCTGTGGACTCTGCCAATACTCGTTACAATAAAACTGGGCTTAGTTGGACTCGCCCACTACGCGATAAGCACGCGCTACTGGTAATGGGGGTCACCCTCTCTGTAACGTCGGTATCTCTCACCTAGGTTTGCGTTCCCTCCCACCCCCACCACGCCAAACCCCTCACTTCATGCTGGCCTTTGGGGAGTAATCAGTTTAATGCGCAACGAGAGATATTTTGAATCGATAGCACAAACGCAGTCGAAGACTCACAAGAACCGTCAATCCTGGATCATTTGTTCCCAGGACGCTGTATCGTCTTCATTCGGTCGAAAATTTAATATCGTTGTTGGTTTGCCATTATCCATATAAACATGGATATTAGCCCCGAAGATAACTTGTGGAATATCGTGGGTTCTCGTCATGCGTCGTTCTTGTCCGAGATTTCGGCGATCTTGGGTAATCACGTAACTAGGTAGCAGTATCGATTTTTTTTTTTGTAGAAATAAAAACACGAATCCTAATCCCAAAGATACATCGTAAGGTATTTTCAAAATCTACATTCGGAATCGAATGGAATGTGTCAACTAGGCTGAATCTGGAAAGGATCTCATTTTTTGAAACACGTGGACTCAATTGTAATCCGTATCAGTATAAACAATTTTTTTTAAAATCCATATGAGTATAAAGACACGATACATCTTTAATCCATATCAGTATAAAGATAAAATACATATTTCTTTCATGTCAGTAAAAAGACAAGTTAAATCGTCTTAAAGTAGAGATAAATATCTATTTATACTTATTGAATTATAATTTTGTTTTATGAAATACTTTATTGCAACAGTCTCACAATTGTACACGTGTACAAACATCATTATTTGTACAATTCTTAAATCAAATTGTTTTAATAGTGCGCTATATTGAGAGACCTTGTAACTATATTGAGAGACCTTGTAGCTATATTGAGAGACCTTGTAACTATATTGAGAGACCTTGTAGCTATATTGAGAGATCTTGTAACTATATTGAGAGATCTTGTAACTATATTGAGAGACCTTGTAGCTATATTGAGAGACCTTGTAACTATATTGAGAGACCTTGTAACTATATTGAGAGACCTTGTAGCTATATTGAGAGACATTGTGGCTATATTGAGAGATCTTGTAACTATATTGAGATACATTGTAACTATATTGAGAGACATTGTGGCTATATTGAGAGATCTTGTAACTATATTGAGAGACCTTGTAGCTATATTGAGAGACCTTGTAGCTATATTGAGAGACAGTGTGGCTATATTGAGAGATCTTGTAACTATATTGAGAGACCTTGTAGCTATATTGAGAGACATTGTGGCTATATTGAGAGATCTTGTAACTATATTGAGAGACCTTGTAGCTATATTGAGAGACCTTGTTACTATATTGAGAGACATTGTGGCTATATTGAGAGCCCTTGTGGCTATATTGAGAGATCTTGTAACTATATTGAAAGACCTTGTAGCTATATTGAGAGACCTTGTAGCTATATTGAGAGACCTTGTAGCTATATTGAGAGACCTTGTAGCTATATTGAGAGACCTTGTAGCTATATTGAGAGACCTTGTTACTATATTGAGAGACCTTGTAGCTATATTGAGAGACCTTGTTACTATATTGAGAGACATTGTGGCTATATTGAGAGCCCTTGTGGCTATATTGAGAGATCTTGTAACTATATTGAAAGACCTTGTAGCTATATTGAGAGACCTTGTAGCTATATTGAGAGACCTTGTAGCTATATTGAGAGACCTTGTTACTATATTGAGAGACATTGTGGCTATATTGAGAGCCCTTGTGGCTATATTGAGAGATCTTGTAACTATATTGAAAGACCTTGTAGCTATATTGAGAGACCTTGTAGCTATATTGAGAGACCTTGTAGCTATATTGAGAGATCTTGTAACTATATTGAAAGACCTTGTAGCTATATTGAGAGACCTTGTAGCTATATTGAGAGACCTTGTAACTATATTGAAAGACCTTGTAGCTATATTGAGAGACCTTGTAGCTATATTGAGAGACCTTGTAGCTATATTGAGAGATCTTGTAACTATATTGAAAGACCTTGTAGCTATATTGAGAGACCTTGTAGCTATATTGAGAGACCTTGTAGCTATATTGAGAGACCTTGTAGCTATATTGAGAGACCTTGTAGCTATATTGAGAGACCTTGTAACTATATTGAAAGACCTTGTAGCTATATTGAGAGACCTTGTAGCTATATTGAGAGACCTTGTAGCTATATTGAAAGACCTTGTAGCTATATTGAGAGACCTTGTAGCTATATTGAGAGACCTTGTAGCTATATTGAGAGATCTTGTAACTATATTGAAAGACCTTGTAGCTATATTGAGAGACCTTGTAGCTATATTGAGAGACCTTGTAGCTATATTGAGAGACCTTGTAGCTATATTGAGAGACCTTGTAGCTATATTGAGAGACCTTGTAGCTATATTGAGAGACCTTGTAACTATATTGAAAGACCTTGTAGCTATATTGAGAGACCTTGTAGCTATATTGAGAGACCTTGTAGCTATATTGAGAGATCTTGTAACTATATTGAAAGACCTTGTAGCTATATTGAGAGACCTTGTAGCTATATTGAGAGATCTTGTAACTATATTGAAAGACCTTGTAGCTATATTGAGAGACCTTGTAGCTATATTGAGAGACCTTGTAGCTATATTGAGAGACCTTGTAGCTATATTGAGAGATCTTGTAACTATATTGAAAGACCTTGTAGCTATATTGAGAGACCTTGTAGCTATATTGAGAGACCTTGTAGCTATATTGAGAGACCTTGTAACTATATTGTAGAGAACCTTATGCGTCTCTGCTCTCTAATCAATCTGCAACCTTGTACACTCTGTCTCTCGTGTGCACCAATATGACAACTCAATGATCGTTATAGTCTTTGAACATTTATTTGTCTTATCCTTTGTTTTCTCTTTCTCTCTCTCTCTCTCTCTCTCTCTCTGTCGTACTCCACTTCGACTGTCACGGTCCCTCTCTAACTCCCGTCCGTCTACCTGCCTGCCCGGCTGAGTTCTGCCCGGCTGAGTTCTCCCCGGCAGAGTTCCCCCTAGTCCCGTCCTGCTGTCCCTTTTATAAGTCCCAAGTTCCCAGGGCCCCAATCCCCTTCTTATGCAACATACCGCGTAATAGGTCATAACCCAACACCGCCATTCTGTCGTGGGCAATCTGACAAGCTTGACCCTTTGTTTGGTCAGTTGGTCTTAGGTCATAAAACCAACGCCATCATCCCTTACGGGTCGACTATTGTCTGGACACTCCACGGGTCGACTATTGTCTGGACACTCCACAATATTGAGAGACATTGTGGCTATATTGAGAGACATTGTGGCTATATTGAGAGATCTTGTAACTATATTGAGAGACCTTGTAGCTCTATTGAGAGACAGTGTGGCTATATTGAGAGAACTTCATGTTATTTTTTGTTTTTTTTTATACTTTTTCTCTCCTTGCTAATTAATGTATGTTTACACTTTTCTCGGGAGAGTGGTGCACGTATTATATGACAGTTAGCGTACACGTCTTTGTCCCTTTTATTTTCTGCCCTCTTGGATATTACTTCTCAGCTAAGTGTTATTTTTTAAATTAACCTTACTTGGTTTTATTAATTTTCTATTTTTCACTGTCTCACTGTAACGCTTTCACATTCTCACTGTCTCAATGTCTGTCTCACTGTCTCACTGTGTCATTGTCTCACTGTCTCACTTTCTCATTGTGTCATTGTCTCAATGTCTCTGTTTCTCACATTCTCACTGTCTCATTGTCATTCAGGCTAACGCTGTCTCAACGTATATAACTGCAAAACTGTATCACTGTTTCATGGTCTGTCATAAAGTGTCGTCTATTTTCCTGACAAATTAACACGTTTGTCTAATAACACAACGCAGAGTTTCCCTAAGAGCCTCCCTTACAGTCTCCCTTACAGTCTCCCTTACATCCTCCCTAACAGTCTCCCTTACAGTTTCCCTTACAGTATCCCTTACAGTCTCCATTACAGTCTCCCTAACAGTCTCCCTTACAGTCTCCCTTACATCCTCCCTAACAGTCTCCCTTACAGTCTCCCTTACAGTCTCCCTTACAGTCTCCCTAACAGTCTCCCTTACAGTCTCCCTTACATCCTCCCTAACAGTCTCCCTTACAGTATCCCTTACAGTCTCCCTTACAGTCTCCCTTACAGTCTCCCTTACAGTCTCCCTTAAGTCTCCTTTACAGTCTCCCTTACAGTCTCCCTAACAGCCTCCCTTACAGTCTCCCTTACAGTCTCCCTTACAGCCTCCCGTACAGCCTCCCTTACAGTCTACCTTACAGCCTCCCTTACAGTCTACCTTACAGTCTCCCTTACAGTCTCCCTTACAGTCTCCCTTTCAGTCTCCCATACAGTCTCAATTGCAGTCTCCCTTACATCCTCCCTAACAGTCTCCCTTACAGTCTCCATTACAGTCTCCCTTACAGTCTCCCTAACAGTCTCCCTTACAGTCTCCCTTACATTATCTCTTACAATCTGCCTTACAGTCTCCCTTGCAGTATCCCTTACTGACTCCCTTACAGATTCCCTTACAGTCTCCCTTACAGTCTCCCTTACAGTCTCCCTTTCAGTGTCCGTTACAGTCTCCCTTACAGAATCCCTTACATCATCCACAACAGTCTCCCTTACAGTCTCCCTTACAGTCTCCCTTACAGTATCCCTTACTGTCTCCCTTACAGTCTCCGTTACAGTCTCCCTTACAGTATCCCTTACAGTCTCCCTTAAAGCCTCCCTAACAGTCTCCCTTAAAGTCTCCCTTACATTATCCCTTACAGTCTCCCTTACAGTCTCCCTTACAGTCTCCCTTACAGTATCCCTTACAGTATCCCTTACAGTATCCCTTACAGTATCCATTACAGTATCCCTTACAGTATCCCTTACAGTCTCCCTTACAGTCTCCCTTAAGTCTCTCATACAATCTCCCTTACAGTCTCCCTTGCAGTCTCCCTTACAGACTCCCTTACAGATTCCCTTACAGTCTCCCTTACAATCTCCCTTACAGTCTCCCTTACAATCTCCCTTACAATCTCGCTTACAGTCTCCCTTACAGTCTCCCTTACAGTCTCCCTTACAGACTCCCTTACATATTCCCTTACAGTCTCACCTTACAGTCTCCCTTACAGTCTCCGTTACGGTCTCCCTTACAGTCTCCCTTACAGCCTCCCTAACAGTCTCCCTTACAGTCTCCCTTACAGTCTCCCTTACAATCTCCCTTACAGTCTCCCTTACAGTCTCCCTAACAGTCTCCCTTACAGTCTCCCTTACAGTCTCCCTTACAGTCTCCCTAACAGTCTCCCTTACAATCTCCCTTACAGTCTCCCTTACAGTCTCCCTTACAGTCTCCCTTACAGTCTCCCTCACAGTCTCCCTTACAGTCTCCCTTACAGTCTCCCTTACAGGCTCCCTTGCAGTCTCCCTTACAGTCTCCCTTACAGTCTCCCTTACAGTCTCCCTTACATTCTCCCTTACAGTCTCCCTTACATTCTCCCTTACAGTCTCCCTCACAGTCTCCCTCACATTTTCCCTTACAGTTTCCCTATTAGTCTTTCTTACAGTCTCCCTTACAGTCTCCCTTACAGTCTCCGTTACAGTCTCCCTTACAGTCTCCCTTACAGTCTCCATAACAGTCTCCCTTATAGTCTCCCTTACATTCTCCCTAACAGTCTCCCTTACATATTCCCTTACAGTCTCCCTTACAGAATCCCTTACAGTCTCCCTTACAGCCTTCCTAACAGCCTCCAGTACAGTCTCCCTTACAGTCTCCCTTACAGTCTCCGTTACATTCTCCCTTACAGTCTACCTTACATCATCCCTAACAGTCTCCCTTACAGTCTCCCTTACAGTCTCCCTAACAGTCTTCCTTACAATCTCCCTTACAGTATCCCTTACAGTCTCCTTAAAGCCTCCCTAACAGTCTCCCTAACAGTCTCCCTTACAGTCTCCCTTACAGTCTCCCTTACAGTCTCCCTTACAGTCTCCCTTACAGTCTCCCTTACAGTCTCCCTAACAGTCTCCCTTACAGTCTCCCTTACAGTCTCCCTTACACTCTCCCTTACAGTCTCCCTTACAGTCTCCCTTACAGTCTCCCTTACAGTATCCTTTACTGTCTCCCTTACAGTCTCCGTTACAGTCTCCCTTACAGTCTCCCTTAAAGCCTCCCTAACAGTCTCCCTTACAGTCTCCCTTACATTCTCCCTTACAGTCTCCCTTACAGTCTCCCTCACAGTATCCCTTACAGTATCCCTTACAGTATCCCTTACAGTATCCCTTACAGTATCCCTTACAGTCTTCCTTACAGTCTCCCTTACAGTCTCCCTTACGGTCACATCGAAGCGCCTCTCTCCCTAAGTCATTAGGACGTCTCCCTCACTGTGAAAAGACTCCCTCACATTCACATTATGACTTCTCCCTCACAATGACACGTCTCCCTCACAGTCATTTTAAGACGCCATTCGCACTGTGACATTGGGACGTCTCCCTCACTGCCACATTATAACGTCTCTCTCATTGTCACAGTAGGACGTGTCTCACAGTCACATTGCGATGCCTCCTTCACTGTGACATTTGTGAGTTCCCTTGTCTCCATCTCTCTAAGCATCAAGTCAAATCCTTGTAGTGTCACAGCGTGTAAGTCCCCTGTTCATGAAGCCCTTTATCAGCCCACATTTCAAATAGGCGTATATGTGAGTTGCCTTCTCCTCTCTCAGTTGCCGCATGACGTAAACTTCTAAAGCTCACGGCTTAGTGTTCAATATTTCCCTTTAACTGGCGTAGTCACCGTGGATAAAATATGGGCCCTACCACATCTCTGGCGTATTATTGATACTCAAATGCAGTTATGACGGCAAGACAAAACATCTCATATCTCAACCAATTCATTGTATATATATATATTTTTAAATCTACTTACTTTATATAACTAAAAAATATAAATTGATTTCAGAACAACGCTCAATACCAACTATTAATCTTAAAAACTTCTCAACTACCCTCTATGGCCAGTGCAGAGGTCACCATAAGCTTAAGTAGAACATATTCCGTTGATTGAGTGTGAACGCCTGGAGTTCCAGGTCAGAACCACATTCTACCATCGCAAGTCTACGCTTGGACGCTCCTCAACTCGTCGTTTCTGCTCAGACTTAGCCTGGTTAGGTTTGCTGGGAGCCCAATTTCGTGAGTGACTGACACAGTGATAAATTGACGCCAATCTAGACATTTTTTTTTCGTAATACGAAGGGAAAAGGTGTTAAGCCATCTTGTGATAAAAAGTGTATGATACAATGTTTTTATATTCCAGCAGGGCAAGCTTGAACGTTGTGTCGTTGCCCGATTCTAGTGAAGATTCCAACTTTAGCATACTGTAGGCTTCATGTATACTTATGATTCAATCAAGTTCATTTTGACAGCTAGCAACTGCCCAGAACACAACTTTAAACATCTGTGCTGACCTGACTTTGGCAGCCCTGACGTTGGCAGCACTTCTACTAGGAATACATGTGCTTTTTAATCGGGGATCCGATTACAGCCACCATTATTTGATGGCGCAACGTTCAGAGTAAATCATTGGTTTGATCCATAGAAAGTGTACTGACCCCACTACATCATTGGCTGATCCATAGAAAGTGTACTGACCACCATTTCACATTAAACTGGGTCATGGGAAACATCAAGTTGTAGCAATGGATTGTAGAGCAATTGCTACCAATGAAATCTCATGCTTACCTGAAATCTGGAGTTTTTATTGAGACCCAAGTCCGCGAACTCATGCACTCTACTGTGTTTAGAAGTAAATAAATAGTAGAACTAATTTTGTTTTTGGCTTGAAAAGAAAAGACAATGCTCTTAAAAGAAGATTTCGACTAGATGCTTTCTTCATCCGACTATGTCAAACGAGAAACAACAAATACTTAGAAATACATTCGAAATTAGAAAACAAATTATATTTTTGAAAACGTCAATGACTTCAAAGTAACGCAGTGTTTTGGGAACATAAAGCTCTCTTCGTCATTTTTAGAAACGGAAGTTAAATTGTTCTAAACCAGTGGTTCTCAACCTTCCTAATTCCGCGACCCTTCAACACAGTTCCTCAGGCTGTGGCGACCCCCAGCCACAAAATTATTTTCTTTGCTACTTCACAACTGTATAGCATATCTTTTTCAGATGGTCTTAGGCGACCACTGGGAAAGTGTCGTGCGAACTCCAAAGGGGTCGCGACCCACGGGTTGAGAACCGCTGCTCTAAACCAAAACATGTGCCCGAAGATTTTCTGTAGTATTTTAAACATTATCCTGTTGTGCGTCCCACATTATCTTGTGTTGTGCCCCAAATTATTCCGTGATGTGTCCCACACTATTATGTTGTGTGTCCTACATTATCGTGTAGTGTGTCCCAAATTATCTTGTGGTGTGCCCCAAATTATTCTGTGATGTGTCTCACACTATTCTGTGTTTCAATCCAGCATTATTACGTGGCGTGTCCCACATTTTTCTGTGGTGTGTCCAACACAATACTGTGGTATGTACAACATTATTACGTAGTTTGCCCCCCCCCCCATTATTCTGTGGTGTGGCCCACATTATTCTGTACTGTGTCCCACATTAGTCTGCGCTGTGTCCAACACTATTTAATTACGTGGTGTGTCCTACATTATTTCTTGGTGCGTTCTATCAAGGTAACATAATTAAATAGTATTAACGTAAACTTTTAATCAACAAAAAAAATTGAATAAACCAGTAGGGAATTTAAGGGTTAGTAGTATGAAAGTATATGATTGATTCTATATGAATTTCACTCTCTTAATAGTGGTCAATTTCTGTTCAGGTTCTGGAAAGATTACTCTCTAACTAGAGATCTATAAGTATTATAGTGGAATTTCAAAAACAAAAAAATAAATAGAGGAAACAATTTTTTACATTAACCATTGGCTACCAGAGATATATTGCCACAAATTGGAAATTTTTCCCTCTGGGACATTTTGCTACACATCTACATTGGGCCAAACAGGGACATTTTGCCACACGGGACAATTTAGCCACAAAGGGACATTGCGCAACACACAGACCTGTGGCCACACAAGGACATTGAGCCTACAGAAAAATTTCGCCAAACATGGGTATTTAGCCACAAGAGAACATTTGGCCATACAGGGACATTGGACCACACTGGCAAATCTAATGACCAAGACTTTGTAATACACGATCACATTAAACCAATGTTTTCAGATATTGTTTGGGAGTTTTCCCATTCACCCCCCCCCCCAACACCCACTTGCCCCAAACGAGAGCTCTCCCATAATCCACGTAGTGGCTTGTTTTGTTCCAATCACGTCCAGGGCATTATGGCCGGGTGGACGTAACACAGAATGTTTAATGGTACGTGAGGAAATTCTCAAAAGAAAAAAAAAAGTCACTGCGATGTTTAAGCGAGAGAAAATTGGAGGTGAGTTTATTTTTAGTTTGTTAAAGAGTACGGGGCTTGGTGGAGGAAGAGGACGGACGCTCCGAGAGTGTGTATTGACTATAAAGTTCAAAGCAGTTGGTGGGGATCACAGTGGGGGGGGGGGGGGATGGAGGTTTCGAAATCAGGCGATATGAAAGAGGATAACGTTATAGAAAATTTAATTGGAAGAAAAAGAGTTAGAGATGAAATCAAGAAGTAAACTTTTTTTTTTCTTTTGAAAATGTCATTTAACGAATTTAACAAAGTAGGTTGCTAGAAGGACAACGAGTTTCCGAGTTTTTGTGACCATTGGCATGTGTCAGTGTCAAGTATCAGTGATATGTATTATTGTCATGTGTCACTGTCATTAGTCAGTGTCATGTGTCATTGATATGTGTCATTGTCATATGTCATTGCCATGTGTCATTGTCTAGTCTCATTGTCATGTGTCATTGTCTTTTGTCATTGTCGTGTGTCATTGTCACTTCAAATTAATTTTCAAGGAAAGTAAATGTACTGCTTTTCCATATTATTAATGTTTGACAGGCTAGAAATATAGTCTTATTATAATTTGTATCTTAAAAATGTTCATTTGATTGCCGACACAGGAGCTGTGTACATATTTTAAATTGATAAACATTTAGAGGAGGAACACTTCCCATGAAAATTAGTTGTGACTGCCTGAACTTCAAATTGTTGTTTTGAGTTATTATCTTCTGGCAATGATAACTTTCCAATTATCTTATAATATCATTTTCGAGATGATCTTGTCCACCCCAAAATGACACTGTGATGCTCTCACGCGTATTATGGTATTTGATTATGGTTATTTGCTCATATTATTGGAGATTATTCACTTCCTCCTGTATTATCACGCGCTAGGTGCTTGCATTACGCCAAATAGTCTTATAATACTTGCGATATTTAAAAAAAAAAAAGATTCTCATTTAGCGCAGTTATTGGGAATTTTCTTAAGTAATCAATGGCATCAAGTTCCATTTATCGTCCCTTTAAAAAAACACTGAAAACTGACCATTGGTGTTCGGAATTGGGGGTTTGGCTGGATAGGTTGACGGGAAGTGGGTCATTTAGCCGTCCGAATATTTTGTCACACACCCAGACAGAAAGATATAAACACATGCACAGTAGATAAGTTAATATAAAGGATTGTTATTATTACTTGAACAAATCGTTTTTTAACAATTCCTTGTTAAGTGTTTCTCTACATGTGTCATAAGTTAGAGTATATATTGGGCTACATGTACCATTTATTTCACCCTTATATTGGGCCTAAAACAACACTTTATAGTGGCCATTTACTACACATTTTATTGGACATATGCCATCCTTTAAATTTGGCTAAAACCTTTTTTCTTTAGACAAGAAATATATATATATATGTATATATACTCAAACATGTGTTGACGTGGGCGACGATTCAAAAAAGGTTTAGAACCACTGCTCTAGATCACACAATGTTTTCGATTCACAAAACATCATGCTAATGCCTAATGAGCCCACAACGTTTACTAGTGAGGTAAGAGATTACCTAGTGAAGTATTTGATTACCTATTGAAGGTATTTACCACAAAACAGTGTACTGGACTCCCGGGTATTTGTACAACTAACTGCTTGCTACGACCGTGAAGTCTGGGTCATCGGGACCCCTTACTTTTGATAAAATTCCATTTTTTTCCCAGGAGAACCATATACTATATTATAATACGAAGCAGAGAACGAATACCATAATCTTAATTATATAAATGGACTGGATTCTGGATACACCTTACGTGCAGACGTGGCAACCAATTAATTATCCACGCACGCGGCGTTATATTAAAAATAAAAAAATAAAAACTTTTTTTAATTTTAAATTTCATTTTTCATAATTAAAAAAGTAAAGTTGAGTGAGATAAGATTATTTATATTATTATTATAATTATACATTGGTTTATATATTTCTTTTTCACTATCTTTTGGTAAAGTCTTTTTTTTTAAAATGCACCATTTAATAAATGTTATTACCATATGCAAACGATAAAAATCAGGAACACATTTTATTGTTTTAATATTAATACAAATTTGATTTCCAATAAAACACATACATTCCAATGTCATTTTAAATATCTCCGATCTAGTCAGTAAAATATGTGTCTATTATGTCGTCTTTTATTTCAGATTAAGGCTTTACATATTTGACCCCATATATTACATTTTTAAGCTTGTAACCGCATACTATTGGACCATATCCATATAAAAACTCCATACAGTTATTAGACTCTTGAATGTTTCAATACTGATCTTACTAAACAGCTGCCTGGGAAGCGTCATACGAGCCGATAGTCCCCCGTATCCAAAAACGTGTATTGCGTCATCAATAAATGAACATCTCCGTGTATCACGTGGGCAGTCAGAGATAGGGTTAGACTTCCGCTTGTGTCATCTGTCATCTGTTTGTTCCAACAAGATTTGTTGTATTTGCAAACGATTTTTTGTCAGAAGTAATTACTCTAACATGTGTAGAGCAGCGTTATGTCTTTCAACTTTCAACAGTCTTTTGTTGATAATTTCCGAAGAGTAGACAAAGATGAATGCGTTTACATTTTCATAGGGCATTGCCATTAATTTGTAATCGCTTTTAGAACCATCTTTACCACCCAACTGTCTGTATCGCCAATAAAACCATCTTTACCACCCAACTGTCTGTATCGCCGTTAAAACCATATTTAACCCCCCCCCCCAACTGTCTGTATCCCTTTTAAACCCATATGTAACCCCCCAACTGCTTTCTTGACTTATCCAAATAGCTGTATTATTTAGATACAATACACATAGTTTGAAGGAGATGTTTTTGTTTACCTGTCAGAATATGATAAATGATGAATGATAAATTGATTTGATCGATAGAAGCCTAACTAAAAATAATTTCCTAATATCTCTGAGCACACATTTTGAAAACAGCACAAAAATGTCATGAAATGCAATCATGGGTTTTTTAATGGCAAAAAAAAACTTTGTAGTTATCGCCGTTGTGCCTGCTCATGACGTTTGCAAGTCTAAACATTCTTTCAAGCTTTGTTCCACTGACCGGGTTAGTTTGTTATTTTATAGCGTCCCGAGCCACATCGTCATGGCCCAGAGGGATTGGCCGAAGTAAAAACTAAAGAGAAATGAAAAGAAGCTTCCCATGAAATCAATAGTTTGTTCAACAACAAAACAAAACAAAGCAATCAAAGAAAAAAAAAGAAAATTAAATCCGCAACTTAACAAAAAAATTGATTTAATTTTTATAAATATCTAACTGGCTTTAACAACTGTCTAGCTATAAAATCTATCTGGCTATTACATCTAGCTGGCTATAACATCTGACTATAACAACTAACTGGTTACACATCTAACTGTCTAAAACATCTAACTCGTTATACAATCTGACTACAAAATCTAACGGGTTGTAACATCTAACTGGCTATTACATCTAGCTGGCTATAACATCTAACTGGCTACATCATCTAACTGGCTATAACATCTAGCTGGCTATAACATCTAGCTGGCTAATAATTATGGCTTTCTTTATATTTTTGTTATTATTGCTCACATATTCCTGTGCATTTTTTGTCTTGATTTCATATAAATAAATGATTAAATGATTTCTTTATTTTATTAGGTCCAAACTTGCTTCTATCTTCAAGAAATAAACAATGTGTTTCATATAATGTTTATATAACTACCCAAACATCCGAAAAACTGTAAATACGCCAACATTATCATAACCACAAAATAAAATCCTAAAAAAATTAATAATTAATAAATATTTATGTCCATAATCTTAATCCTAGAATTACTGTACATTTACTCGTAAGTCACCTGTTCCATTTGCCAATAAAATATTGGCACGCTAATTACCTGATTACCTGTACATTTTATCACTAGAATACCATAAAACTTCCCACAAGAATACTCTCGAGACTGCATTATAGTTACCATATATCCTTGAACATTATTTAACTCATGGTGGAGTCTATCAAAGTTCAACTCAGTATAAAAAAAACAGAATTGTTAGTGAGATGAACAGACAGGCATGTGGGTTGGACAAAGGGGAGGGCAGCATGTACATACGGGAGGAGAAATGCCAGTGTTTCATCAGTTCGTAGTTCGTAATAGGTTCGTTCAGAGTTCGTTGATAGTTGTGTTTAAAACCTTTCAGAAGATTTAATTAAAATAGAGAGTGCTTGTGCCGATTAGTGCTCTTTTATCGCAAACGGCACACCTATAGCATGCCCAGCTTGCGCGGCACACATAGACTATGCCCAGCTTGCGCGGCACACATAGACCATGCCCAGCTTACATGGTACACCTAGAACATCGCCAGCTCCGACGCCACACCTAGAAAATCGCCAGCTCCGACGGCACACCTAGAACATTCCCAGCTAACACGGTACACCCAGAACATTCCCAGTTCACGTGGCACAACTAGAACATTCCCTGTTTCCACGGCACAGCTACATAATGTCCAGTTTACATGGAACACATAAACCATTTCCAGATTTCTGCTGCAACCATATTAAAAACGTTAACAACGCTTGTTTACAGCTGTTTACAACATGGCTTTGAAGCAGGTTTTCCTGGCCAAGATCTGCATGGGAAATATTTGTGTTGGCTTCAGCTAACTCCTAGCTCTGGAAACATTAAAAGAGAGGAGGGGCGTTGGGAGTGGGGCTAACAGGTTGCTGGCAGAAGGGTGAAGACAACTTATCTGGCAGAAGATCGGGCAACAAAGCTGGTAGAAGATGGGGTGGCAAGGCTTTTGGAGGATAGTGGGCAACTATCTGGTAGAAGATTGAGAGCCAGTTGGATCCCGATCCCTTTTGGAGCCCGAACCCTATGGGTTCCTGATGATGTTGTCGGGACACAGCTCCTAATGGGACCCCCTTTCCCGGTGGGATCCCCTTTCCCGGTGGGATCCCATTTGACGGGCGGTCACAATCACAGTTGGATAACGATCTTTCGGTATACCAATGCCCTCAGTATGCCGATCCCAGTGAGATCCCGTTACCCACATGTGATCCCTTTTGCATGTTAGATCCCGTTTTACAGTAAGATCCCGATCCCAGTGGGATCCCGATTCCCGGTAGGATTCCATTTGGGTTATCGTTTCACAGTTGGATCCTATTTAAAATAGGATCTCATGTCCCGATAGGATCCCGTTTCCGGTGAGATTCCGTTCCCAGGTTCCCGGTGGGGTCGTGTAAATGTTGGAATACCATTCCATGTGGTATCCCGTTTCTTGTGGTATCCCGATCGCGTCGGTATCCCATTAAGGGTGGGATCCGTTTCGCGGTGGAATCCTCTTCATTAGGATCCAATTATTCGGTGGGATCATGTTCCCAGTGGGATTTTGTTACCGTTAGAGTTATCAAAGATATATTTTGAGAATATCACTTGAAAATATAGATATGAATAGAACTAAACTAATATTTCAATAAACTTTTAGATTCCATTATATATCCCCGTAGAACAATATAGAATGTTCTGTCATTATTTAGATTACATTTAATATCCTCCTCAAATCGCTTGAAAAAATGACTTTTCTACGTAATAATGTTTCGAATAAAAAAATTTCTAAAACTGAATGCATTTCTTTACCTATAGTACATTTAAATTGAAAGAGTGGCCCAGGTAGGGTAAGGGGGGGGGGGCATTCCATATTTGTACTTATTTAATTTTACCTGAGATAGGGGGCCCTATAAAAATCATTAAGATACATAATTAAGTGAAAATTACACATGTGTCACATTTAAATGTGTTTAAAAATGCCATACATAATAATATAGACTTTTTATAGTATCGAAATTTCTTGAAAACTCTAGACCGTCCTTGAATTTATTCTATTTTACTCATTTTAAATTCACCATACTTCAATACGAATTATGAAGGTTTCTGCTACAAAGGTGGGCCTAGATTCATCAATTCACAAAGAACCTATAGTCTCAGCCTATTGATATTTATAAAGCTTATAAAGGGGAAAATGAAATGGAACCCCAAACCTCAGAGGAATGGATGTATGATTTTCGTACCCTTCGGTATTTGAATATTGGTAATCACGTGTATATGTAATAAGCTTGGTCAAGAGCTATATATTAACATAGGTGAATGTATTGGTCATTTTATTTATGTAGCACATATAAGAGAAACACGAATTTGGGGCCCCCTTCCCGCCCCACACGGAATGTTATAAAAATTTCATAACCCACCATGACTTCCTGTCAAAAAATACTTGATATATGTGTCCAGTTTGGCCAAGATCTATATATCCATGTAGAAAGGTATGTGGAACAAACAAACAAACCATAAAGAAATGTTCACTTTTAATTAGATATATATTTATATATATATATATAGAGAGAGAGAGTGATAGAGAGAAAGATAGAGAGAAATAGGGTGAGTGGGACAGAAAGAGAGAAAAAGAGAGAGGGAGAGAAAGAACTAAGTTTTGACGAAGTTTGTATGTCACCATCGTCCAAGATCCACACCAGGTAGATATCACTGATACTTAACACTAACATTAGATGACCTGACCAGTTGCTCCTAGAATAAAATCTCACCAAAAAAATATCAGCTCTCACGATCGAATGTGTTTCATGAACGTCTGGCCTTTTAGCGGAAATTTGAGACGCTAAGTGCAAACATTAACAATGATAAAAATGGCAGCTTTTCCATTTCTTTTCATATTCTTCCTGGTTTCAAAGAAATTCTAGAATTAAAAAAAAAAAAAAAAGAAAGAAAGAAAAGAAAAAAAAAAGGCCAGGCAAATAAAAAAAGGAAGTATTTTTAAAAAAGTAAATAAAATCTAAGCAACAAAAAAAATAAATAAGCAAGAGTATTATGACAAAATGTATCACTGTTAGTTATTTCTCGACTTGTCATAGTTTTCAGAGCAGAATTCTTCCCTTACAGTTTACAGCGCATTCATAATAATTAGAATGCATATTTTTGCGCACTAATGAAATACTAAGTAATGAAATCAAGCGGCCAACAAAAAGAAGGAAATTGGTAATATCTTTTTATAGAATTTCTAATTATGTAATTTTTTGTTCAACACATTTTTTTAATAATGATTGGATATACACTGGGGTCACAGGTCTCAATTAGGTAATCTATCGGGAGAATGACAAATTGAAAACAAAATGTTTCATTAATTTACAAACAGCAATGCGTAATGATGGAGTAAGAAGTACAGCAGTGCTGTATAATACCCTTAGAAGTACAGCAGTGCTGTATGATGGCGTGAGAAGTACAACATCGCTGTATGATGGAGTACGAAATACAGCAGTGCTGTATAATACCATTAAAAGTACAGCAGTGCTGTACGATGACGTGAGAACTACAGCATCGCTGTGTGATGGAGTACGAAGTACAGCATTGTTGTATTATGCCATGAGAAGTACAGCAGTGATGTATGATGGCCTGAGAAGTACAACATCGCTGTATGATGGAGTACGAAATACAGCATTGCTGTATAATGCAATGAGAAGTATAGCAGTGCTGTATTATGACGTGAAATCACAAAATAATTGCAGACCACACTTAAATGTTAGACTAAAATCATAATGAATAGGAAATAAAAAAGAACGTTCTTGGACAGGTATTAAGAATTACATAACTCACACGCGGCACAGTAAGTCTAAGATGTGACACTTTAAGTATCAATGGTGAGACAAAACGTTTATTTGGTGAGGCATTAAGTCAAACTGATGAAAATGTTTAGCACGTCTAAATGAGTTTATAGCAAGTCTAAATGAAGAAATAGCAATTATAAATGAAGAAATAGCAATTATAAATGAAGAAATTGCAATTATAAATGAACATATAGCAAGTCTAAATGAGTTAATAGCAAGTCTAAATGAAGAAATAGCAATTATAAATGAAGATATAGCAAGTCTAAATGAGTTTATAGCAAGTCTAAATGAAGAAATAGCAATTATAAATGAAGATATAGCAAGTCTAAATGAGTTTATAGCAAGTCTAAATGAAGAAATAGCAATTATAAATGAGGATATAGCAAGTCTAAAGGAGGAAACAGAAATGTTAAATAAAGATAGAACAAGGTTTACCTATCAGTAGTTAATTGGTTTATTTCCAATAAAAATATTTTACACGTTCATACGTCATAATCACAGCGAACTGATCACAAGTCCTCTACCATTAGCAATGTAAAGCTTTAATCCCGTAACATATCTTTCAGGATGTACAATGAATCAACTCATGTACAATGCATCTCTCTATCCGATTGTACAATTAATCAATTCATGTACAACACAGCTCCCTATCATGTTGTACAATGAATCAACTCATGTACAACACAGCTCCCTATCATGTTGTACAATGAATCAACTCATGTACAACGCAGCAACCTATCATGTTGTACAATGAATCAACTCATGTACAGCGCAGCTCTCTATCAGGTTGTACAATGAGTCAACACATGTACAACGCAGCTTTAAGAAAGAGGTTAAAAATAGCACCTTTCCTTACACAGCTCTTTTATCGACTGCTGAAGCAAAATTCCGTTACGCAAAAGAAAGTCTAGACACTACGTCATAATTACAATAATTATAAATGACCAACTTAAAAGCGGAATTTGCGTTCATTAACTGAACACACTACGCACAATTAAACACAACAACTCGGAGCGCAATAATTACTAGTGATTATCCATGCTGGACAGCAAGTCTAAATCCAGAGATAGCGAGACTAAATGAAGAAACGTTGGGTCACAAGGCGACCTGCAAGTCTAATAGGCGATACACAAATTTTTGTGTGGTGATACATCAATTCTCAATGTTGACACTACAAATCAAAATGTTGACAAAGCACATCTAAATATTGACACTTTCGTCTTCCTGACTTTGATCCTGTAACACAGGCCTGCACAACACACGGCCCGCGGGCGGTGTGGCCCGCCTTTTAATAAAGAGCGGCCCACTAAGTAACGAAATCGTATCTATTATTATTATTATTATTTTCGTAATAGCTTTCCCACTGTCCTCTATCATCTTTCGGACGCACAAGCTTTTCATAAAGTATTACGGCCTGCCTTACATTGTAAAATGTGCAGGCCTGTAGTAAAACATGGGCAATGACATACGAATCAGCCGAGACGCTATGCTTTTGAAATTATGTTTTAGAGGGCTCTTTTGGTTGGAAAGATGGAAGACAGCATTATAAGGGTCTGAACGATCTATCACCAGATTGTCACGTAAGATGTTCTATATTATGTGATAGTTTAAATCATAGTTTGGTATAGGTCGAGGTCATTAAAAAAAAAACTTGAAGAAAAAAAGAAATACCACGGATTCCGTTGTCAAAATTTCACCATTCGTTAAGAGAAAATACCAAAGATTCAACATTGCTTAAGAACAAATACCAAAGATTCAACATTGCTTAAGAACAAATACCAAAGATTCAACATTGCTTAAGAACAAATACCAAAGATTCACCGTTAGTTACGAACAAATACCAAAGATGCCTCAAGTGTTGGCAGCATGCTGGAAATACTGGGCTGGTCATCGTTGGAAGAACGACGACGACTATCTAGGCTGTTCATGTTGTACAAGATTAAAAATGTGCTGTTCAAAGCTCTGACATTAAACAGAAACTCGTCGATCTCCCCATTAGACAGCGAAGAGGCCACGACAGGCAGTTCCGGCTAATAAAAACAAGAACTCAGTACAGGAGCTCTTCATTCATGCTAAAGACAATAAGGGACTGGAACCAGCTTCCAAAAGCAACAGTCGAGTCGACTACACTTGACACATGTGCGTCTATTGCCCCCTGTCTACCAACGCCCAGTTCATGATACCATTGCTGAGAAGCCCTTGCAGCCAGTGAAGTATCCCCTTCAAAACCACGCACATTAACATCACGAACCCCTCTGAAACATAGGAGTCAGAATGATCAATTCATTGATTGTGGGCCTTCAAAATATAGAAGAAATATAGAAGAAGAAGATTCACTATTGGTTAAGATAAAAAAAAAAATTCCCCAAAAAAACAACATATGAGCCGTGTTATGTGAATTGTTCGTGAAATAAATCTCATCGAGACATTTATTTAACCCATAAAAAGTATTTTTTAATGTACAGCTTCCTGTACAAAAAATAATCCGAAGTCTCTTGTGTTGTCACAGTAGCTTTTGTTCTTTACATCCACCCTATTTCCAGGGCAATTTAATTCTCGCTTTAAATGAAAACATATTTTTTTTTTCAAACGTATTAAAAGAATTGTACATGCCCTTCAAACATTTTCACAGATAAATACAATTTTAAAAAAAAAGAAAAAAATGAAACAATGGAGATCCTACCTCATCTGTGCTGGTTTTCTGACATTTCAAGCAAAAAGAAAAGTCAGGGACCGAAAGAGAGCGAGAGAGAGAGAGAGAGAAAGAGGGGGAGACAACTCTCAATTGTTTTGTTGTGTTGATAAAAAAACAAGAGAAAATAATGGATTGTTTTAAGCTCCCTTTGTTTGCTAGAGGGCTTAATGATGTTTTAGCCCCTGAATGAATCTTCCTTAAAAGAAAAGCAACTCTGTTCTGAGTGTGTGTTTAAACTCTAAGTAGTTTGTGGATTATCTTGAACTAAGCGCCTAACACGGACATTCTAGTGTTTAAGTCTTTGATGACATTTAAAATCAAACACCGACTATTGTTAGTAGTGCAAAAATTGTCAATTTCTTTGACAGGAAAATGTCCTTTGCATTTGTTGTACTGCTTTGTTATAAAATCCCACGTTGCAAGTGTTACGACATTCTCATGCTATACACAAACATTGTTAAGAGGATGTTAGATGTGGTAAACAATGACTTAAATGTGGAACTAATACAAATATGTCTATCAAAATAACGAGATGTGCGTACTCTATGGATGCCCCATGGCGAACAATTCTACTTCCTGTTTATAAAATGGCGGGTGGAAAATTAATAAATGATGAACTGGATTCACGTTGTGTAATGAAATATAAGAACATTGTATGCTAAACTTGAATTCATAGACAGGACAAAAGATTTTGACGTTTCGGCTTAGAGCCTTGATCAGAAAACAAGACAAAAAGGAGTATAACAAGTATCAGATCGCAGTAAAGAAAACTTAAAAGGTTTTATTTTGTTGTGGACAAATTCAAGGTCAGAAAAGCGTACTTTGACCTTGAGTGCAACGCACTTTACACGTCACGGATCCTTTAATTTAAGACCCCCTAAAAGATCTACGCGTCATTTTTTAGTTGGAAAGCCTGCTTTGATGTATATACCAAAAATTGGTTTTGTCTTTCTTAACTGTTTAGTTAAAGTTAATATTTTAGTCTATGTATTACATGAAACATTTTCAATGACCTAAACTTCCTATTTTAAGACAAACCCGTGGATTGTTTAAGCTACCGGCAAGGGTTTTCTATGTCTTTGTTTACCATTGTATGTTAATTTGTGCAGTTCCACACGAGAGTTATTTCTTTGCTTAACACGGAAACACCACATATGCCTTGCGTCAAGGATACACCACCTATGCATCGCGACAATGAAACACCACCTATGCATCGTGACAATGAAACACCACCTATGCATCGCGACAAGGAAACACCACCTAGGCATCGCGACAATGAAACACCATCTACGTATCGCGTCAATGAAACACCACATGTGCATCGCGACAATGAAACACCATCTATGTCTCGCGTCAATGAAACACCACATATGCATCGCGACAATGAAACACCATCTATGTCTCGTGACAATAAAACACCACCTATGCATCGCGTCAATGAAACACCACCTATGTCTCGTGACAATGAAACACCATCTATGTCTCGTGACAATGAAACACCACCTATGTATCGCGTCAATGAAACACCACCTATGCATTGCGAAAAATGAAACACCACCTATGCATCGTGACAATGAAACACCATCTATGTCTCGTGACAATGAAACACCACCTATGCATCGCGACAAGGCAACACCCCCTAAGCATAGCAACAATGAAACACCATCTATGTCTCGCGTCAATGAAACACCATATATGTCTCGCGACAATGAAACACCATCTATGTATCGCGACAATGAAACACCATCTATGTATCGCGGCAATGAAACACCACATATGTCTCGCGACATTGCAAACAGATAAGTATTTATTACCCACGTGGAAAGGCGTCTTCTGAATTACGTAACTTCATGGTTGAATAATGTGAGCGCCGGTTTGTGACAGCCAAGTGGACACACCAACATGTCAGGGTGTTACTTCCAAGGTCAAGGTCCTCTTTTGTAACTGGAAAGGCACGTGAACGAAAAATTCAGTAGCGTTAGCAAGCCACATTGAAAAAGTCAATGTTTTCAAATGTAACGTAGAATCAATGGTAACAAGGGTAACAGTGGCGTCAGTAGTAGTAACAGTGGTGACATTAGTAGTAACAATTGTAACAGTGGTAACAGTAGTAGTAACAGTGGTAGCAGTTGTAACAGTAGTAGTAACAGTGGTAACAGTATTAGTAACAGTGGTAACAGTGGTAACAGTAGTAGTAACAGTGATAACATTTATTATAACAATAGTTTATTATTTCAACAGTAGTAATAACTCTAATGTCGAAACCAAAACTTGCGTCCCTAATAAAGGGTATTGAGTACACACCTCTCACTAACAGATCACTGTGACATTTGAACTTTCCCAAGAATGACCCTGAAAATCCTATTTCCTATCTGGGAATCCAACATTTCCCTCTTCACGATCTCATGCAGGTCACAGAACCTCCAGGGCTTGGCGAGATCACTCCCCCCCCCCACCCCCACATTTTTTCTTCCTGTACTCAATAGTCAAGACCCCCCCCACGCCCCTGTGACATTACCCCCTCACTCTTCCTACATAACGTTTTATCTGTATCCACCGCGTTTGGACCGACGGCAATTCTTGTGCCGGGTCCAAGCAAATCATTCCACCGTTGTGCGTTAATAAGAACATTATTTAACGTTCTGGACCTAACTAGCTTCAGATTGGAGCCAATCATAGTCAGAGATTGCGGAATGATTGAACACCACAGATCCTAGATGGGTTGACAATAGGCCAGCGTAGAGTACGGCCATTCAGTACGGTGTTGTTGTTGTTGACCAATTACCCCAAATGCCTTTTTTGTGCCATACACATACGGAGTGGAGTTACGCTCTTAAAGTTACTAATTAATTCATACTTCTAAACGGTCAGTGGAACGGTTTCACTTTAAGTCGAACCTCTGATAATTTGACCGAACACTATAATCTCACCATATAGATAACTAAGACATAACGTATAAACTCAATTTAAAAAAAAAATAAACAAATATTAGACAAACTATAGACACACCATAGACACATCATAGGCATACGTTTTGACTGAAGTCGTTGCTATACAAATGTACAGTCTCGTGAGTCTGCATTTGAATTTGGGTAGAACATTTACTTGACTAGTTAAGACTTTTAAAATTAATTTTCGCTATTTATTAACAAAACTATCTTGGAGCGTAGATTGTCATTTTCTTTTGGATGGTTAAGCACACAATTTATATATTTAATTAGATCCAGTAGGCCTTCTCTTTGGAAAAAAAAAACCACGAAAAATAAACTTGTTTGAATTATAATTTAAAGTTTTAATACAAACTTAAAAGAACACAATATCAGTGGTTTCGGAAGTGGGTGCCATGAGGCCCTAGAACAGTGGTTCTCAACCGTCCTAATGCCGCGACCCCTTAATACAATTCCTCATGTTGTGGAGACACCCAACCACAAAATTATATTCGTAGCTACTTCATAACTGTAGAGTACATGTGTTTTCCAATAGTCTACGAAGACCCTTGGGAAAGGGTGGTTCGACCCCCAAAGGAGTCGCGACCCACAGGTTGAGAATCGCTGCCCTAGAGAGTCTCGACTTATGCACAAGGTGGCCCTAAATATTTTCAAACATTTTCGATTTTATTACATTTCATTATTTGGCGATAGGAGCGACTTATTGCTGGCTATTTGTTGAAAAACCAGAGACATTAATTGTTGTTGTTGTTGCTGATGTTGTTGTTGTTGCTGATGTTGTTTTAAAGCCTACCCGTTTTTTCTCCGTGATCGCAAGTTTTCGTATTACATAATTTTACTTGACACTATCATAAAGAAAAAAATACTTCTTTGTATTGCAGTGCTTTTAATTGTATTCAAAATATGATCGCTTGATACAAAAATATAAACTTTACTTAAAGGTAAACACATCATGCAGCAACATTTATCAGAATTGGAGCGACTGTTTTTGGAATGTATGTTTTAGGGGGGTGGGGCGGTTGCTACGATGAAAAGGGCCATAATTAAAGCACTGCGCGTTTGACCAGGAGTAAGACTCCCAGGGGGCGCCGGGTTGGGCACGGGAGCGCGGGGTGGAGGAAGGCGAGATGGTGGAGGTGACGGAAGAGTGATATGAAAAATGAGAAAAGAGAGATAGAAGCTGGAGAATGATGTGGGTCTCCATGCGGGATACAAGAGAGTGCATGGAGGGGATGGGAAACACATACGTGGGAGGGGGAGGCTTGTGAATTCAGTGGACGTCGAGGGGGGAAAGTATGCAATAGATAGATTTGTCTCTGTTGTGTTGAAAAAAAAAATGCTTTATGGATAGGAGGCAAAAAATGTTAGGATGACATGTGGCTGGACTGGGTGGGTGATGGGGTGGGGGTTGGTTGGTGGAGCGGTTCTATCCCAGTCTCGGTGTGGTGATGTATTACCAGTGATGACCTCAGTGAAATATGTGCGGATCTGGAGCAGCAGTATAACATTGTGAGATTCCCAAAAGGACCAAAAGAGGATTACTAGCTTAAAATAATGGAATTATATAGTAATAAAGTTTATGACAAGTAGTTTATGTTATGTTTAAATTGAAACTGGATATGTTAAGCAGCAGCAGCAGCAGCAACAGCAAATCCTCCTAGAATGAGGTTAAAGACGGATCCATTTTTGGAAAAGGTCTAGGGGATTCCCGCCCCTCACCAAATGCAGTTGGACGGGGCAAACCTCTGGGGTTTATAATGCACTCTATTTGGATCATAGAGCGGGATGGCTTTAACAGGGGGACCAGTTCTGCAACTTGATTGACAGGACGTGAGAATTGGAGTGGAAACAGCGAAACAATGATACATTGCGCTGCAAGGCTAACAGTGTCATCAGCGAGGCTAATAATGTCGTCAGTGAGACAGCAGTGTCATCAGTGAGGCTAAAGTGTCATCAGTGAGACAGCAGTGTCATCAGTGAGGCTAACAGTGTCATCAGTGAGGCTAAAAGTGTCATCAGTGAGGCTAAAAGTGTCATCAGTGAGGCTAAAAGTGTCATCAGTGAGGCTAAAAGTGTCATCAGTGAGGCTAGCAGTGTCTTCAGTGAGGATAACAGTGTCATCAACAATGCTAACAGTGTCATCATCGAGACTAGCAGCTCATCAGCCAGTCTATTGTTGTCATCAGCCAGGCTAACAATGTCATCAGCCAGACTAACAATGTCATCAGTCAGGCTAACTGTGACATCAAGCGAAACCAACAGTGTCATCATTGAGGATAACAGTGTCATCAGCAATGCTACCAGTGTCTTCAGGTAGCTAACAGTGTCATCAGTCAGGCTAATTGTGTCATCAGTCAGGCTAATTGTGTCATCAGTCAGGTTTACAGTGTCATCAGCAAGACTAGTAGTGTCATCAGTCAGGCTAACAGTGTCATCAGTCAGGCTAACAGTGTCATCAGTCAGGATAACAGTGTCATCAGAGTCCTGCTTTTACAGTTAATGTCATTGGAAACTAATCCGAAAGTTTCACATGGAGGGCCGCAATTTGCATCTATTTAAAACAGGGAGACAAATGTAGGTTTTGTACAATGCTTAGAAAGAGACTGTATACTTCTATCTTCAACAACGTAATACACGTTCTTTATAAACAGCTTTGTTAATAAACAGTTTAAAATGCACCAATGACAAAGCCTGTATTATATAGTTAAATAGGTCAATATATTAGGTCAACTGAAGTAAAGGCTGAAGTTGATATTATGGTATCTATGTTATAAATATCATCAATCTGTTAGGTCATCTAAAGAGATGGCAGACAGCTTTGTTATGTTAGGTCTATGTTTATGTTTATATCAAGATTATGCATCAGGCAATACGACTCTATAGCTTGTTATGTCTATGTGTATGTTTAAATTACCATTATGCTTTCGGTAATAAGACCTCTGACAATAAGTGGAAAATACTTGAAATGTTTAAATACCGCTTCTACAACTAAAATAGATGACAACTGAACAATCGAAATATGTATGTGTGTCTGCTTCTGTGTAACTGTGTAATTATGTCTATGAAATAACGTTTTACAGTCTACACCTTGTCGTCACAAAGGACACCATACAGAAAGACATACGTCACAAATGACTACATAAAGATTTCAATTGTCGCAAAAGACTACGGACAGAAAGACAGATGTCCCAAAAGACTACAGGCAGAAAGACATATTCACAAAAGACTACATATAGAAAGACATACACAGTCTTCTTTTTGTTAGTTGCTTACTTATCCGGCATATCCATTATTTGTTAGACATCCTGATAAAACAAATTATATAACTGTTTATAAAAACAAATGGGTGTTTCATTGTGTGAGGAATTCTTAGTATTCAATGTCGCGTCTTAAAGCCGACATTTCTAATAATTCATTTCTTTTTTGTTTTTTTTGTTTTTATTCTCAGAATTGTATTTTGTAACAATTTAATTAAAATATTTTTAGCGTTAACGTGAAAAAAATAAAAATAAACTGTTCCCGGTGAAACCTAAATGAAGATACCACTTTGTCAAATGATGTCGTTATTGGAGAGCGCCATTTCGTCTTGTACTTGGTCACTTACACAAAATGATATTCCCCCTCGCTCTCCCCTCATCCCTTTCACAACTCACAGTGTCTTCTCCCGTGATACATTGTCAGGCCTCAACAACGTTTTCCTGGCTCACATCAGCACGTCAAATAAGAAGGGCGGGTAATGGGATTATTTACCCAAGCCCTAGGGTGCGATCAATGCAGTGGGTTATTGTAGAGTTTGGGTGATCTGTCGGTCACTTGGATGACTGGTTAGTTGGGGTATCTACTGGGTCTCTGAGAGTGAGATAATCTGTTGGTCACTTGAGGGGCTGAGAGTGGGGTAATCTGTTGGTCACTTGAATGGATGATAGTGGGGTAATCTGTTGGTCACTTGAAGGGCTGAGGGTGAGGTAATCTGTTGGTCACTTGAAGGGCTGAGAGTGGGGTAATCTGTTGGTCACTTGAAGGCTGAGAGTGGTGTAATCTGTTGGTCATTTGGAGGGGTGAGAGTGGGGTAATGTGTTAGTCACTTGAAGGGCTGAGAGTAGGGTAATGTGTTGGTCACTTGAAGGCTGAGAGTGGTGTAATCTGTTGGTCATTTGGAGGGCTGAGAGTGGGGTAATGTGTTGGTCACTTGAAGGGCTGAGAGTGGGGTAATGTGTTAGTCACTTGAAGGGCTGAGAGTAGGGTAATGTGTTGGTCACTTGAAGGGCTGAGAGTGGGGTAATGTGTTGGTCACTTGAAGGGCTGGGAGTGGGGTAAGCTTTTGGTCACTGGGATAGCTGAGAGTTTCGTTAATCTACTGGTCATTTGGAGGACATAAAAGTTTGGGAGACTTGACGGGATAGGGTAGACCTGTTGGTCACTTCCCGGTGCTGGGGGGCTTTAGGGATTGTAGTAACAGGTCGCAAGCGTTCACGTGTTTTTTTGGGAGTGAAGGATATTTTGTTATCCTATAATCAATCAATATTTTTTTATTAATATGCAATAAAACTTTGATAGTGCATATACAGATCTCAGTTGTACAGTGTTATATCTAAGGTCTTCAAGGATAAATTGGTATATAAAGGCATTGATCAAATATTATTTAATGTATTAATATTTACATTAATTTTTGAAACAAAAAGTCTTAGGATATAATTAAATGCTTTCTGACATAAGTTTAAATGAATAAGAAGTCTTTTCGCTTCTTGTCTGAGACCAATCTCAATATCTCTAAGGCCCAAATATTGTCTTATTGTCTCAGAAGCTGTGTCTTAACACTTATCCATTTGTTCTGAGACAAGAACTGTGGCTTAAAGTTAAGCCATTTGAGACAAGAAATGTGGCTTATAACTAAACCATTTGTTAACAGCTAACAGTCTGAGACAAGAACTGTGGCTTAAAGCTAAGCCATTTGAGACAAGATCTGTGGCTTAAGGCTAAAATATGTGTTAAAAGCGAACAGTCTGGGACAAGGACTGTGGCTTAAAGCTAAACCAGTTGTTAAAAGCGCACAGCCTGGACAAGAACTCAAGATTGTAAGGATACTAAATGTAGCAAGGGGAGCTAACTCACATTTTTGCCTCCATAAATGTGCAGAACGGGCGCTGTTTTTCTGTAACAATAGCTTTTTTGTCTGCATTAGAAAAAACAAAACAAAACAAAAACAGATCTGGTTTCATGAAGCCGGGGAAATATTGATGAAATGTTTTGTGTCTGTTCACCTACGTCTTAAGACTCAATGTTAATATTGCTTGCTTTTGTCTATACTATAAAGCAGTGGTTCTTAACCTTTTGAAGTCGGGGAGCACTTTTGATCATGACAAAAATTTGGGGAGCACCAAAATCAAGGAGTAAAAAAAACAAACAAATACACATACGTACGACTTTTATTGAAAATAAAACATTATAACATAAGAGTTTAAAATTATAACATGATAAACAAATTTTTAATAAACATAAATTTAATAAGTAAAAAAATAACATTGAGCAAAATTTAATTCAGAAAAATAAAAAGATTTAATGTGAAACCTGAGCTTGACTGTTTTTACAAATTTCAGTGATATTAGGCCTAATTTTAGAAATAGCTACCCTCAATTCTGCATCCAAATTAGTAAACGATTTTTCCAAAAAATAATTTTTTTCCGAAAGGCTGTCAATTTGTCGGTCGATGTTAAAAAATTTTCTTTTCTTCCTTGAAGGCTGGTATTTACACAATTTAAATAATCAAAAATATCAGCTAAATATGCCAATTTAGCATACCAAATGTCATTTTGAAGATATTCCACAAAATCATCCATATTTTCATTTTGGAAAAAGGTCATCAATTCATCATTCAGTTCTAAGAAACGACGTAACACTTTTCCTCTGGATAACCATCTCACTTCAGAATGCAAAAGCAAAGATTCGTACTTGGCTTCCATAGAGATGCAAAGATTTTTAAAGACGCGTATTTTCAAAGGTCTCGATTTTATGAAGTTTACCATATTTACAACTTTGTCTAGCACAGGTTTTAATGCTACTGGTAATGTTTTGGACACCAGAGATTCTCTGTGCAAAAAACAGTGAGTAGATATAATATTGGCGTTTCTTTTCTTGGCGAGAGTCACAAATCCTTTTAATGAGCCTACCATTGATGGAGCACCGTACATACAAATTCCCACACACAACTCCCATGATATTTTGAATTGTTCGAAATAGGAAGAAATAGAATCAAAGACATCTTGTCCTGTCGAACGTTCGGTAAGCTCAAGACAGCATAGAAATTGATTCACTATTTCGTTTTCATGAATGAAACGAACGAACCCTAGTATATGAGCTTTTCCACTTATGTCAGTGGACTCGCCAATTTGCAGAGCAAAATGCCGTTTGAAAAGCTTATCGGCAACTGTTTTCTCGATATCATCCGACATATTTTTAGTTCTATTTTTTATTGTATCATTTGAACGAGGAATTTTCATTATTTCCTTTGTTGCTTCATCGCCAAACATAATTTTAACCATTTCACAACATGCAGGTATAATTAAAGACTCTGCTATAGTATGTGGTTTTAACTGAACAGCAATCATTTCAGCAACCTTATATGACGCCAATTGTGCCTTATCGGAAATGTTCACAGTTTTTTCTAAATATTTTACTTGTTTAGCTTGCGTATTTAACAATCGTTTGAAATAATCTTTAGTTTGTGTAGCAAGGTTGGCGTCATTTGTAGAAAAGTGACGTTTCAACTTGGTAGGAACCATCGCGCTGTTGGATAATTTTTCTCCACATACAATACATTGTGGAATGTGATATTCTTCCTCACAAATGTATGTAAATCCAAAACTTAAATATTCTTCAGAATACTGTCGATTAATTTTTCTTCTTTTAATTCTACCGTTTGTATCAGACACAATATGTGCAGCAAGAGCATTACTACCGCTTCCACTTGTACTCGGTCCATTTTTAGTATTTTGTTCTTCCGAATCATTCGCTTTTCGTTTGATAAGAAATTTGTCCATTATGGGGTATTACTGTAAAAACCAAAAATGAATTGGGAATTAATAGTACTTTTTTAACATTATGATCCGAACTTAACGACCGAAATCCATCCCAATAGGTATGTAGGCCTAGGTCTTCACCCGTAAATAATTAAAATTTTAAACTTTTTCTTTTACTTATATAAATATTTTTTTGATTTTTTGGGGTTTATTTTTAGAAATTCAACTTTTAATTATTCGTCAAATATCTTCATATATTTAAAAGAAGATGTTTATTTTACTACTTACTTGAACATTTTGACAGCTCCGATTAAAGCTTCACTGACCTACTTTCGACGGGCGAGCAAGCTTTACGCTGCTATGTTAGTGTTAGTCAAATTCAATTGTGGGTAGTGTTGTTCTCAACGGCGGCGCTCCGAGTGAAATTTACACACCGATTTGATTTTACAACAAAAAATAGGTTAAAAGCCAAGCTTTCAATTGTTATAAAAAACAGTAAAAATAGGCAAAAAGGCCAATTTTTCCCCGTTTGGACTACCTATTATAAGCATTTGTTCAGCTCAATCAGATAGAATAAGTGAGTGAACATTAAATTCTGAGTTTCATAATTTCGCGGAGCACTTGCAACTACCTCGCGGAGCACCAGTGCTCCGAGGAGCACCGGTTAAGAACCACTGCTATAAAGTATACATGAAATTTCATTAATATTTCAATATTTTATTTTCATGTAATTTCGGGATGTTACAGTAAAATAACACTGTAAATTAAAATGAAACCTAAAACGAAAAATGGATGTGTTTGATTTTATTTTAAATGTAACGAAGTCTTTATGATTTGGGAAGTCATTATGATATGTCATGCCATTATGATTTGTTAAGTCTTTATGATTTGGTAAGATGATTATGGATTTGAAAACAGATTTGAAAAAAAAGCAGATTTGAACACTTTCATCTATTTAAAATCTGATCAGCAAATTTGTATTTATTCTTTAAATTATAATTTCGTTTATTTTTCAGATTATGTTCACCGCATGACGTCACGCCTCGCTATTTTGGTAAGTGTTTATATTACACAACACGATACATAAATCTTATATAAATCTTCTATAAATTTCCTAGCAAACGCTTACAGATTTTCTGCCACACACACATTCTACGACACACATATTCTCTCACACACATTATCTCAAACACACATTTTCTCACACACATTATCTCAAACACACATTCTGTAAAACACACATCCGATCACAAACACTAAGTAGGTTTCTCAGACGTCTGGTTTATTCACCAAACAAAAATGT
This sequence comes from Omphiscola glabra, assembly GCA_964017045.1. Taxonomy (NCBI): domain Eukaryota; kingdom Metazoa; phylum Mollusca; class Gastropoda; family Lymnaeidae; genus Omphiscola; species Omphiscola glabra. The sequence goes on from OZ024805.1 coordinate 33,220,335, forward strand.
TTTTTGCTAAGTTTCATTTTATTTCAGCAAATTTCTTGTAGATGTCATTATTTTGGTTAAAATTAGTTTTCTTGTTTTTTTTTAAAACCCTTGAATCGAATTCATTTTGAATGATTGTGAAATTGATTTGCCTGTGATTATTTTAATAATTCATGTTTGTGAAGTTTGAAAACTTTGCTGTGTAATGTTAGCTGTGGTGAACATTCTTTGACGCCGGTCTGACGTGTGTATAGTTTGATGTAGACGATGATTGACACAAAGAGAGGTGGCGGTTTCAAGCTTGTCTTCGGCCCTACTATAGATGAGTTGTAAGCAAGGTGAATAAAAAAGTGTTGAGGACAGACAATAAACAGTTCGCAAGGGACAGACAATAAACAGTACGCAAGGGACAGACAATAAATAGTTCGCAAGGTATGAAAAGACACTTAACTATCAGCAGAGATAGACACTGACTCTAAGTAGGGTGAAGAAATAAGCACTCAGCCATGGGCAGGGTGACTGAATAGACACTGAGGTGTAACCAAAGTAAAGAAATCGACACTGTGCTGTAAGCAGTGTGAGGAAATAGACATGAATCGTTAGCAGGGTGTGGAAATAAGACACCTAGATGTAAGCAGCGTGAAGAAATATAATCAAAGCAGTAAAAAGGGTGATTAAATAAATAATAAGCCGGTAACAGGGTGAGGAAAAAGACACTGAGTTGTAAGTGGAATGAAGAAAAAGACACTTAGCTCTAACTAATTTAAGAAAACTCTTTTTGTGGTGCAAATACCCAAGAGATGTAAAACGGGCAAGGAATATTTTTAGGAAGGAAATAGACACTGAGCTGTAAGCAGGGTGAAGAAATAGACACTTAGCAGCCACTAGGGTACGTAAACTTTTCTTAGGGAGGAAATAGACACTGCGCTGTAAGATTGGTATGAACTTTTTGTATGGACGAAATTGACACTAAGATGAAAAACAAAAACCTAAAAGCTAATTAAGATAAAATCATTCAACTGAAAATGGGTCTAAGATTAGCGTCTAATTTTAAATCTAAAATTAGGGTTCAAAAATAGTGTTAACAATTTTTTAAAGAAATAATTAATATAACGAATAAGAATTATCTAGAACAGGCGAAGCAAATGAGAGAGAAACAATGCTGACATAGTGACGTTGTTAACTAGATTTTTTTTATAATCACATGGTTATTGTTAACAAAATGTTTCTTATATATTGTAACATTGTTCAACATGTTATCTAACACTCACTTTATTAGATTATCATCCTTAATTTAACTGCCATCTTTCATCTCAAGAATTGAATAAGGTCGGATCTATCGCACAGTTCTTTATTTACATAGTCAATACAAATATGATTCTTGAATCAGATAGATCCATGTAACAAATGTAGTTACAATATAACATAAGAAATCTTGCATATTCCAATACAATTCCACTCATGAATTCATATCACATTCAAATATATATATGGCCTCCATGTCTCCCTGACTCAAAACGTGTCCTCACAATATGGCTTCCAGCCTTACACCCCAAATCATGCAATCCTCTTCTGACACCAAACTAGTTCCTCTTATTCTCATCCTATATGGTTAAATTACTACGCCACCGTGCAGAGGTATCAACAATTCAGTCATGTGACTGAGTATCATTAACTCGTTGTGTTACACGCCCTCTCCCCATATATACATATACAACTTGTAGTGTAACATCTAAGTGATTATCTCCCTTGTCTTTTAATATCATTTATATATGTCATTCTTAATGTACAATATAAATTATCAATACTCTTATACATCACTTTCAATCATTCAATATTCATGTTATATATATGTGGTAAATTATAGTCTTAACATTAAAATCAAAGTTATGGTTGGAAAATCAATGTGTCTCACAAATATTCTATGTTATACATTTCACAAAATATTAAAATTATTGTTTCATCAACCATAAAAAATGTGTTTACAGTAACAAAATTATCATGGAAACTTATGCTAACCATTGTTAATTTATTTTTGCACATGCGAAAACGTCACTTAAGATAATAACAGCAGAACCGCCATGTGACTGTGACCTGCACAGTAATTGTTTGGCCAGAAATCCCACGATAAATGTTAAGAAATTTGACATATCCTGTTTTTAACACCAAAAACTTATTGGGAATTCCGCTTTAAATAAATGCAACAGACACTCGCTAATTAATACTCTGCTAATGATCCGCTGATGCCTTGAACTTATTTTTAGAAATTTAACACTTGCACGCTTTTATAGAGTTAAAATTCTACCGCCTTCATTAAGGGAAGTGTCACATGACAGGCAATCACCACTTGCCAGCGGTTAATTTGAATTAATTTCACCGCTAAAAAGTCTGCAATCTGATGTCGGATATACGAGGAGGGATTCTGTCTCTCATCTTTAACAGCATTTGATTTCGTAACCATTAAATTATAGTCAACACTTTGAAGAGGAAGCGCAATGGCTTCATTGAAAAATGACAGATGGAATTTTTTCGCACGGGCATCTAGTTGGCAACATAGGAACCTTGAGAGCAGGCTAGAAAAAAGTGACAAACAGGGCAAATATCCCTTTGGTAAGAGCAGACTCTTGTCTTAATGGACGCTCAATAGGAGCACCGTACTTTTCGGCCCAGGGCGCACCTTGGTGCGTACAACTTCTGAGTAATGGTGTGTAAGTTGTGTCTCAGTGAATTCCCAACGCAACACAAAATAAATTGCGTCCTGTAATCTCACCATTACACGTACAAAACTCTGCATGTCATCACACCATTACACATACAAAATGCTGGCTCATAAACATAACTTACGTGGATCGTACACCGAGAGTTAATTAGTTAGTTAGAGAAAAGTAGTGACAGTTAGTTAATTTCTTAGTTAGTTAGTTAGTTACCACAAGGTATCGATCCGAATAATTATTTTCCTAACCCGATTACAGAATGATGCGAACTATGATATCATTACAAGGACTGAAACAAGAATAACTCATTCTTGAGATTCTCTAGTGATAATGTTAAGGACAAACTTTAACAGAGATGAAAATGTCTATCAAAATTCTGAAGATTTAGACTTTGACACTAACAATGACTTAAAGTGTATTTCCTAATATTAGTTCCCATGTGTCTTCTAATAGTTACAAGTTGTCTTCTCATTCTTCCAGTTTGTCTTCTCATTGTTCCAAGTTGTCTTCTCATTGTTCCAAGTTGTCTTCTCATTGTTTTTCCATTTGTCTTCTCATTGTTCCAAGTTGTCTTCTCATTGTTCCAAGTTGTCTTCTCATTGTTCCAAGTTGTCTTCTCATCGTTCCAAGCTAGCTTCTCATTGTTCCAAGTTTTCTTCTCATTGTTCCAGGTTGTCTTCTCATTGTTCCAAGTTGTCTTCTCATTGTTCCAAGTTGTCTTCTCATTATTCCACGTTGTCTTCTCATAGTTCCAATTTGTCTTCTCATATTTACTAGCTGTCTTCTAATAGTTCCAATTTGTCTTCTCCTTGTTCAAAGCTGGCTTCTCGTAGTTCCAAGTTGTCTTCTCATATTTCCTAGTTGTCTTCCCATTCTTCCAAGTTGTCTTCTCATAGTTCCTAGTTGTCTTCGTATTCTTCCAAGTTGTCTTCTCATAGTTCCAAGTTGTCTTCGTATTCTTCCAAGTTGTCTTCTCATTGTCCAAGATGTCTTCTAATAGTTTGAAGTTGACATCTCAACCGTTCAAGAGACTTCAAATTATCGATGTTATTTCATTTAATTGAATTCAGGTAATATTATGAATAGAGAATTATTTTTTCTGAGGTGTGGAGGGGGATGTAGAAAGTGATTTCATTTTTTCTGAGTGTGGAGGGGGATGTAGAATGTGATATACTTTTTTCTGAGTGTGGAGTGTAGAAAGTGATATCAACTGATTAACTTTTCAGAGAATAGTGTTCCGTTTAAATTGATTATCGTTATTTTTATGGGTTAAACATTTTCAATCCAGTGATTACTGTAAAATGATAGGCAATCTTGTCAATATGGTTTCTCATTTTAAAGACTGGAAAACTTCAGATTGTTGTACTTAATATTATTATTTGTAGACAATATTTTCGAAAAAAAACATGACTACTAACAATGTATTCTAATATATGTAGCAATAAAAAAAGTGTGTAAAATATTTATTAAATTAAAGTTGTAGACACGTTTCTGTCTAGGTTAAGACCAACGAAGTACCAGGATGCTGTATTACAATCTTAATGAGAATAGCCGGATGATCTATTAATGGATTTCGGCCATGAAATGACAAACCCTATATTTTTTTAATGTAATTTTGAGAATATGTTTATATATACTTGATTACAGTTCATTATAATACGAAATATAGTGAGACGGCTCTAGGTTGCCAAAAGAGTATGAAATCTTCACGCGCTGGTTATCAGCTTCGCTGGACCGGAAGTGGGCCAAACTTTGCTTGTGGCTCGAGCAGTAGAGCTCATATCCGGAGGGGAGAGAATCGAGGTTTCGATCTTTATCACCCACTTAAACCACCTCCCCCTTTTCCCTCGTACATAAACACAGGGGCAATTACTCACCCTTCCCTTTCATCATCAGTGTCATGGCGTTGTTGTTCGCGAGTTATCTCGCAATGATTAGCACATTAAGGTCAAGGCTGTTGTGCTACCTTTTCCTGGAGGGCTAATTCCCAGCGCTCAGCATCCCAAAAAAACACAGATGTGAAAAAAACTAATTGTATTGATTCTAAATTATTATTGCTAAATCAATATTAGACCACTATTTAGGGGTGATAGTGTTAATTTAACATACGCATATAAAAGGCTTATTAAATTAATTATTATTTTTAAACTCTGATAATTTTATTGAAATAAATTGATAGCAATATGATAACTGATCTTATAAGCTGATATTAAGCTCTTTTTTTTTCCAATTTTAATTTGTCTCTTATATTTTTTCATGCAATCTTAATTTGTCTCTTATATTTCTTCATGCAATCTTAATTTGTCTCTTATATTTCTTCATGCAATCTTAATTTGTCTATTATATTTCTTCATGCAATCTTAATTTGTTTCTTACAATCTCTGAATATTTCGCAATCCAAACATTTTTAAAATAAGATAAAATAAATTAAATTTTACATAAATATCCCACCATTTGCTCACCACTAATCTCACTTTTTCCTCACCACTAATCTCACCATTCATCTCACCATTTATGTCCATAATTATTGCTCTTTTCACATCACGTTTAATCCATTTCCAAAATAAATTATATTACACCCCTTCCCTTTTCTACCACTCACTCTCTCTCTCTCTCTCTCTCTCTCTCTCTCTCTCTCTCTCTCTCTCGTTCTCTCTTTTCTTTCTTTTTTTTCTCTGCCATTACTTTAGTAATTTATGTCAATTAAAAAAAATTACTATCTTATCTTTACTTTACTTATGTCGATTAAAAAAAAATACTATCTTATCTTTACTTTATGTCGATTAAAAAAAAATACTATCTTATCTTTACTTTATGTCGATTAAAAAAAATTACTATCTTATCTTTACTTTCTCTCTATATAGTTTGATGTACAATCCACCATTACCACACACACATTGTTCAGTTAGTCCCATCTGCTCTATCAGACTATCAGTCTGGTAATTTTGTCTCTTTATCTTATTATCTCTGAATCTTTTTCTCTCTCTATGATACTACTACATTTTCTATGTCATTTTGTGTGTCCCTGTCATATAAGAATGTTCCTGTCATTTAAGGATGTCGCCATATAGCGGATTTTAACCACCTATATTGTAGCTTCACGAACTTAGTGTGTCATATCTAACACAAACAATGTCACTGCTTACACGGAAGTGTGTCATATCTAACACAAACAATGTCACTGCTTACACGGAAGTGTGTCATATCTAACACAAACAATGTCACTGCTTACACGGAAGTGTGTCATATCTAACACAAACAATGTCACTGCTTACACGGAAGTGTGTCATATCTAACACAAACAATGTCACTGCTTACACGGAAGTGTGTCATATCTAACACAAACAATGTCACTGCTTACACGGAAGTGTGTCATATCTAACACAAACAATGTCACTGCTTACACGGAAGTGTGTCATATCTAACACAAACAATGTCACTGCTTACACGGAAGTGTGTCATATCTAACACAAACAATGTCACTGCTTACACGGAAGTGTGTCATATCTAGCACAAACAATGTCACTGCTTACACGGAAGTGTGTCATATCTAGCACAAACAATGTCACTGCCTTTGTGTTTGATCATGAAACTAGGTCTTGAATTTTTTGAAATACTTCCTGTCTGTTGAGTGGACAAGTCCACATTATTATTATCCCTTTGTGTACTTCGTAGCTCGCCATCTTCATCTATTTTGACAGTTAATGACCATCTGTATCGACATTTCATGACATTCTAACAGTGTGATTAGATTTTCTTAAGGTCCTTGAATTTTTTTTCATTTCGTTTTTTTGGTTTTCTTTTTTTTTCTGAAATAAGCTAAGAGCTGCTATCTTATTTTGATGTTTGCCTAGAGATAAGAGAATATAGGGCTAAAACGTTTGGTGTTTGGTGGAATAGGAAGAGAACTGACAAGATAAGAGAAAGATATCCTTATAACAACAGGAATGTTTTGAATTTTGAACTCAAACAAAAAGAAATATTTTTATTTTTCACGTGGTCAACTGCGGCCTGTGACCGATAATGTTGGCTTGTGATTCTGTAACCGAAGATTTTGGCTTATCAGACTGTCATGGAAGATGTAGACTTGGGATGATGTCACCAAAGATGTTGACTTGGGATGTGGTCGCCAACGATGTTGACTTGGTGTAATGTCACCAAATATGTTGGCTTGTTGTGAGGTAGAAATGTCAGATTTGTAAAATTAAAGTTGTAATAATCAAAGTAATATCTATTTCTTTTTCAATTGTAGTTATAACTATGCTATTTGCATTGCCTACGCCCAGTAATGAAAGTTCAATAGATGCATTACATAAGCGCTCTTACGAAAGTCTCTTACTTGAATTGCATACGCCCTTTTACAAAAGGCTCTTACTTGCACTACATACGCCCTATTACTAAAGTCTTTAACTCGCATTACAAATGCCCTCTTAAGACAATGTCTTACTTGAATTACATACGTCCTCTTACGAAAGGCTCTTACTAGCATTATATGACGCCCTCTTTCGAAAGTCTTTTACTTGAATTACATTTCCCTTTTAGAAAAGTCTCTTACTTGCATTACATACCCCGTTTTACGAAAATTTCTTACTTGAATTACATACGCCCTGTTACGAAAGGCGTACTTCTGAGACAATAAATTACAATTATATAGTCTGACAACATGACGGATGAAATTAAGGAAGCACTTCCCTAATCAATTGTATATTTATCTTTTTAGCAAATTTTAAGCTAACCACGAACACACTTCTATTACTTCATTTATAAACACACAAAAATGGAGCATTGTTAAAAAAAATTGAGCAACAATTAATGATTTTATCATTAGTATTCCTCTATTGACTGCATATTTGTCCTGCCACAACACGTAATTAACATGTACAGTTCGAAATCAACATGTTTTTGTTGTTTAAAAATTGAGTAATTTTAAATTAAATTTAAATAAGTATACACATGTTAAATTACTAATAATTGCACCAAATATTGGACTTATCATGAAATTGGACAAATCATGGAATTAGACTATTCTTGGAATAGGCCTAATCATGGAATTGGACTAATCACGGAATGACACTAATCATGGAATTGGACTAAAAATGGAATGGGACTCCTCCTTGAATAGGACTATTCATAAAATTGGACTAAATATGGAATTGGACGAATCATGGAATGGGACTTATTGTTGAATTGGACTAATCATGGAATTGGACAAATTATTGAATTAGGAGAATCATATAATTGGACTAATGGTGAAATTTGACTAATCGTGGAATACGACTAGTCATGGAATGGGACTAATAATGAAAGTGGGCTAATCTTGGATTTTAGACTAATCATGATATTGGACTAATCATGGAATTTGACTAATCATGGCATCTGACTAATCATGGAGTTGTAGTAATCATGGAATTAGACTAATTATTTGAATTAGACTCATCATGATATTGGACTAATTATGGAATTTGACTAATCATGGAAAAGAGCAAAAGATAAAATAGTATAGCGTGAAACTGATAGCCTGATATAATATAGCTCTCTTGATTATAATCATCACATAATGAGCTATTTTGATCTCAGATGATAATCTGATATCCAACTGAGAATCGAGTGCTTGTCATCCACCAGCTGTCACTACTCTCCTGTCAAAACTGATGTCTGTCAACAAACAGCGATCTCGTCAATGGGGTAAAGATCGATGTTAGATAGCGTGATGATCATTCCAATTAGTGATGATCATCCTTTTTTTGTCCACATCATAAAACTATTCCATTATCAGGGCGGACATTGTTGGTGCAGTAATTTCCTAATGAGTGTTTCTGTGACGTAAATGTTACTGTTGTCACAGCTCATTGACTAACTTAACGTATCTGTAAGTGATGTCCACGATCATGGACTAGCATGGCGTAAATGTTACTGGTGTCCCAGATCATGGACTAACATGGCGTAAATGTTACTGGTGTCCCAGATCATGGACTAACATGGCGTAAATGTTATTGGTGTCTCAGATCATGGACTAACATGGCGTAAATGTTACTGGTGTCCCAGATCATGGACTAACATGGCGTTAATGTTATTGGTGTCCTAGATCATGGAATAACATGGCGTAAATGTTACTAGTGCCCCAGAACATGGATTAAAATTTGTGCTACTTATACAAGTGGTTCTCAATATTTTGGAAATTGATGTAACTAAACTCTGATATGTATTACCCCTAACGCGTTAAATAAATTATTTTGTTAAATTCATAAACATATAGGCACACTCGATTTTAAAAATCTCAAGCACATTTGCTTCAATGCTTATGTTGTATTCCAAGTGTTCCGCGCATACACGATCAGAGTTTAGAGGTGCCCCCCCCCCCCCAAAAAAAAAAAACAACCTGGTTAATTATTTAATAATTACATAAAATAAAAATACTTTTAAAAAACTCAAAATAAATGCCATACATGAGCTTAGTGAACTTCGCAGATTTGAGCAACACTGTGATCAATAAATGATAAAGGCACTCGCATCTCCTCTTCTCAATTTTCCAAGCACTCTGTTTCTTCGTTTAAATATTTACCATTGTTGAAAATGCTGCTTCGCGTAGATAAGGCTTTAAAAATAATAATATTGTGTTTACCGCTCTTTTTCGATCGACACGGCTATACATTTTTAACAGAGATTTAGAGTTTTTTCCGGAGTATTTTCAATGACCTTCAATTTGAATCCACGATTTTAAGAGAGTGACGTCAGGTCATCTTATTCTTTCGGAGGAAAACTGGAGAAGTCGGAAAAACTACACATATTTCTTATACAATCAAATTGTTAAATGTGTGAAAATGGAAAAACATAAGTAAAATTTCTTCTACTGCTGTTAAATGTCGATTGTTTGAGAAAAGATGGCGTCGTTTGTATCCTGCACAAATTTCCGTGTTTTTCTTCCATCTCTCCCACAGCAAAACTTTTTTTTTAAAACGAATTGTGTCAGTCAATGTAAGAGTGTTTGCGTTGTTTCCTTGTAAACTTATATTAACAGTTTTAAAGTAAGGAAAAATATTATTTGCATGCACAATTGTACTAGCGGGCATCATGACACTAGTGGGCATCATGGCAATAGTGGGCATTATGGCACTACCGGGGATCATGGGACTAGTTGGCATAATGGCGATAATGGTTAAGTTTCTTTGCGCATACAATGCAGAGACGAGTTTGACATCTCTTATTTCCTGTTCCGGTAAATCCAAACGTTAAGTATTCTTCATCGTAGAAGCCATTGTCACGTCAAGATGATTTTAAGGGTTACCGGAAATTTGATCGAAAGAAATTTCGTTGACGGAAAATTGATCGACAGTCATTTGATCGAACGGAAATTTGGTCGAATCTTTTTTTCAGTTCAGACGTTAAAATTTTTGTCAAATTTCTTTTCGAACGCACTATATTATATAGTAAAACAAAATAATGCGTTTAAAAAGAAATTTGACGCAAAATTTTAACGTATAAACTAAAAAAAACGATTCGACCAAATTTCCGTTCGATCAAATTTGAGTCGATCAATTTTTGGTCGACGAAATTTCATTCGATCAAATTTCCGGATACGGATTTTAAGACGTTGATCTATTCTGCAAAGTCTTCAATTCTACAATCAATAGTTGTCTACTAGTGCTAGCAGTGACCTTGTGCTAGCAGTCGCCTTGTGCTACCAGTGGCTTTGTGCTAGCAGTGAACTTTTACTAGCAGTGGCCTAGATCGCTACAGTTCGCTGTGTGTATCATATGAAACAGAGCTAAATTGTATTCACAAATCTCATCCATAAGTAATCATCTATAATGCATTCAGACGTAATTGCCTGGTCACTCACTTACCAAATTATGATTCGAGTGTGCAATTATAAAAATGTGTAAAAATGCATGAGTTATTAACTCGATCCAGGCAGATATTGTCAATAAAAGAATAATTCTCCCTAAGCTAGACATACACATTTCCGGTGGCGTCTCAGTCAGTAGGAAATAGGTCTCAAAATACAAAATAAAACTAGTTTCACGCTACTAAGATTAGTAAAACTATCAGTAAAGCTGTCAGGAAAGCTGTCAGTAAAGAAATTGTAAATTACGTATGTCTTTGCTGTGTCCGGAAATAAGTCTCCTGGTGTTACCTCATCACATAACCCCAAATTTGTCCTCATATCTCTAAGCCGCATAATATGCACACAAAATGCGTCATCAAATACTTATATGAAAGACAACTATTTTCCAAGCTGTATTATCCATGTGTTCCCTCGGGCTATTTAGGTGTGTGGAGAGAGAGGTGATTTTCTGTCTAGGAAATCATCTTTGGCACCTGAGGAAAAAACCCAATGCCTTGTGATTTCTTTCCTGCAAAGTCTACACCACCGTCACATTGTGACTATATAAGGTCCCATTGCTACGTGTACACCACCGTCACATTGTGACTATATAAGGTCCCATTGCTACGTGTACACCACCGTCACATTGTGACTATATAAGGTCCCATTGCTACGTGTACACCACCGTCACATTGTGACTATATAAGGTCCCATTGCTACGTGTACACCACCGTCACATTGTGACTATATAAGGTCCCATTGCTACGTGTACACCATCGTCACTTTGTGATGGTAAGATGCCAAACAAGTCCGTCAAAATAACCATATCAAAACCAATTAGCACATAAGATACTTCTTGACTTTCTAATCGTCATCACCCGAGCAGATCTATCTAAAGTCTTAAAAAGATATGATGAATTAATTATAAGTAGGTTCGGTGTATAGCTGGGGTCAAGGTCAAGTAGTTTGCATCTGTCAGTCTCAGTGAGAAAACACATGGCCAACGCAGGTTTTTTGGATGCAGAATAAATATTCTGGTTCCCATTCAGAGTTCTCCTTTTGGGGCGCATTTGTTAAATCCAAGGAAAAATTAAATGGATGTCACATCTTGCCACCTGCTCCAAGATACAAATGATGTCACAGCTGCCACTAGGCATAAGATGCAGTGGATGTTACATCTTGCCAACAGGTATAATATGTTGTGGATGTCACAGCTGCAAGCAGGTACAATGTACATTGGATGTCAAAGCTACCAACAGGCATAGGATGCAGTGGATGTTACAGCTGCCACCAGGTACAAGATGCAGTGGATGTGTCATCTTGACACTAGGTATATGACGCAGTGGATGTCACAGCTGCCACCAGGCATAAGATGCAGTGGATGTCACAGCTGCCACTAGGTACAAGATGCAGTGGATGTGACGTCTTTGCACCAGGCATATGACGCAGTGGATGTCTCAGCTGCCACCATGTACAAGATGCAGTGGATGTCACAGATGCCCCTCGGTATAAGATGCAGTGGATGTCACAGCTGACACCAGGCATAAGATGCAGTGGATGTCACACCTGCCACTCGGTATAAGATACAGTGGATGTCACAGCTGCCACTCGGTATAAGATGCAGTGGATGTCACAGCTGCCACCAGGCATTAGATGCAGTGGATGTCACAGCTGACACCAGGTAACAGATGCAGTTACACAAAGGTATTACGATAATCTGTATTTTTGTTTATCTTCAGCAAAGAATCTCAACCTTCCTAATACAAATCAATGCACAGTTGGTTGATGCGAGTATCCAGCATTAATAATCACTTTGCCATCTGTTCTCAGCTTTAATCACATTAACATGCACATACAAATCTGCACTTATCGGTTCTTCATTAAGTCTAAGCTTGGACCACATTAACATGAAAATACAAATCTGCACTTATCAGTTCTTTATTAAGTCTAAGCTTGGACCACATTAACAGGCTCATACAAATATGCACTTACTTTTATAAATTCTTCACTAAGTCTCACTTTTTCATGAACTTGCCCAACTGGCCTTGCTTTATTCTTACGCGCGGCATAGAAATCTTATACACAGACAGACAGAAAGACAGAAACTGATAGAGAGAATGCGGAGTGCTCAGGACAGAATAAATGCTAGAAGGGAGCATTCCATAAAAAATGAAAAAAAAAAAAAGAAAATTAATGAAAAATGGTTGTACATTTTCTGAACTGTCATTGTCAGGTAGCCATTGATTAGCAGCCAGGTAATAACTTTGTTGAATTTTTTTTCTTACCTTAAGTAAAAATTCATGATGTTACCTGTGGTATACTTTCTTGTTGTTACATGTGGTATACTTTCTTCTTATTAACACTGGCAAACATTAGATTGGACAAAGGTGGTTGAAAGCGCCAGACATAATAGTTCATTTTTCGAGAAACAATTTCTTTACCGCTGACCTTACGATTAATATCCATGTCTTTAAATGACCAACTCTTATATGTATTTAAATGACCAACTCTTACGTTGGTGAGGTAGCCTGAAATGAAGCGGTTCTAAAACGTGACCAGTAATGTTGACGCGATACTGTCGTACATCGCTCTTAAAGTCACACTCATCAACAACTGTCTCCCGTGTCTGGGATACAAAGTTGTAACACCTGTTCTAAGTGCATTAAGTTGCTGAATGGCTTTTGTGGGTCATGTGTAGCAGGGTGTATGAATTGTTTACAATATATCCTAATGTACTAAAAAGTGGGTCAAGCATGGTACTGGGAATCGATCAGAGCCTTAACAGTCTAAGATTGACCCCACAAGAAAATGTATACACTTTACTGGGAAGGCATTCTTTATAACTCAGAGTACACCAGCTATAGGCCAAATCATTCAAGCAATGAAAGATTATGTCAACGATTTATCCCAAACCCGTGGGATAAAATAGTTTTTTTAAAGATTGGGTTTTCCTTGCTTGACCTGGTTTCATGATCTGTTTAGATCTTTGAGATTTTATAACGCTACATGTTTGAAATTATGGTTGGGTTACTGGGATGCGAACAGTGAACCCAAACGTTATACAGGAATGTAAAACCTGGTCTGCAGTTGGATGTCAAACGGATCGATGGTGAAAGATTATAGGATCGATGGTGAGGGGTTAAAGGACCGATGGAGAGTGATTATTGGACCGATGAATAGTGATGATAGGACCGATGGAGAGTGATTATAGGATAAAACTTAACTATAAGAAAAGTACAGACCCTGATAGATCAGTGGCGTACCGAGGATTGCTATGTGGCACCTACAATAATATCAGGATCGCTATAAGGCACTTATATTAATACAAGGATCACTATATGGCACCTACAACAATACGACGATCGTTAAATGGCGCACAAAACTTCTGGATGGTGTAAAAATCTACCTGCTGTTTGCAACATTTCTGGAATTGATAGAAATGTATTATGGTGTTCAACAGTTCTGGATGTTGTTAAAATATCTTGTCGTGTACACAACTTCTCGATGTTGTTGAAAGAAACAATGCTGTCATAACACGTGGGCTGTGCAATAGAAAAACGTAAGAAGCAGATTGCCCAAATTTACACCATATATTATTATTATTTTCTCTCTTTGGAGGGAGTTATCTATGTTTAAATATATTTTATATTTTAGACTTGTTTAACAGTTTGGCACGATTACAAAAATCCATTCATAAACATTATGCTGACCCTTAATGTAAATATGTTGACCCTTACTGTAAATATGTTGACCCTTACTGTAAATATGTTGACCCTTACTGTAAATTTGTTGACCCTTACTGTAAATATGTTGACCCTTACTGTCAATATGTTGACCCTTACTGTAACAATGTTGACCCTTACTGTACATTTGTTGACCCTTAGTGTAAATATGTTGACCATTACTGTAAATTTGTTGACCCTTACTGTAAATATGTTGACCCTTACTGTAAATATGTTGACCCTAACTGTAAATATGTTGATCCCACTTGTAAAGATGTTGACCCTACTTGTAAAGATGTTGACCTTACCTGTGAATATGTTGACCCTACTTGTACAGATGTTGACCCTACATATAAATAGTTTGACCCTCACTGTAAAATATGTTGACCCTACCTGTGAATATGTTGACCCTACTTGTACAGATGTTGACCCTACATATAAATAGTTTGACCCTCACTGTAAAATATGTTGACCCTAACTGTAAATATGTTGACCCCACTTGTAAAATATTGACCGTACTTGTAAATATGTTGACCCTACTTGTAAAGGTGTTGAAAGGCGAGTCTATTCATCTTTTTTTTGTGTTCTGGAATGTTATTGTTGCTGTCATAAGTTTTGAAATCTGACTTCAGAGAGTTACTTTGGCGTCAACTCTGACGAAATGATTTCAAAATCCACATCTATGGTGTTTGTTAATCAACTTATGAAATATGTTTTTTCACCATTTCACCGGCTGTGATTCTAGAGCTTTTAATTGTTTCATCTGTTTCGGCTGTTGTGTACTTTTTTTTCTTTGCTGGTTTAAATTTCAGACGCATAAATTGTGTCACATTATAAGTAGAGCGGAAAAGAGTTAGATGTGATGATTCTAGATTACTGCAACTTTTCTCCAATCTTGAAGTTGGGTTGTCATTAGCTTATACGCTTTAATTTAACGAGAAAACTTTTTAACAAAGCAAATCTTTTTTTCTAAACCTATTTGAATACCATTACAAGAAATCAAGATTTGACCTGATGAATGTTTTAATAAGTAATCGATTCTACGAAGGGATGTGAACGATTACAAAGGACTTCAGACTCCAGAATGTGACATACGTTTTGTATTTTTCTCAAGATGTCTGACAGCCACGACAAATGAAAATAAAGCGAACCAAAGCACCTTAAATGAAAAGAAAGTGAGCCACACTACGACAAAACACGCCTACGGAGCGTAGCCACAGCGCCACATAGCCACGGAGCCAGGTAAACACATAATCTTTTTCGGATCATGGATCAATATGGCATAATACAGGTCATTTAACTGCTAAAAACAGCCCTGGGTGACCTTCACATTGCAAAGAGCGAGCCGTGTGTTCATATTTTAGTATAGTCAGGAGATGGTGCACGTAGAATAGAGAAGGGATGTGTGTTGATTGTCACTGAGGTGAGTGAGACCGTGGACGGTGGGGTCATGGGGGTGGGGGGACCTCAACAGACGCTGTTTATTTATGTTACTGCTTGTGGGTGCTGAAACACCAACCGATGTTTTATTCTTGTCACCACATGTGGGTGAGTAATACAAAAAGTGGTTAATTATTGTCAATGAATGTGAAAAAAAATTCAAGGAGGTATGAAACTGTGGTGGAATGGATAGAACATTTAAAATATTTGGAAATAGATTGATTTAAAGCATAGACAGAATATTCTAATAATTTTGAAATAGATGGGTTAAAAGCTTGGACGAAATGTTCTATAGATCGTGAAGTTTTATAGCTTATATAGAATGTTCCAGAAAACAGATGTGTAACGATCAATTGCAATAAAACGAAGCTCTTCGGTAGATCATTGCACGCTTACATTTTAAAGTGTACGCTAGACATCTTTACTATCAGGTTTGGCTAAGAGTGTTGTGATAGTGATACATATTCCAAACCGAACCCACTAAAAGAGACGATTCAATGGACCACTTTGAAACTTGACACTTGAAACTTGCATTTGGCTGATACCAACAAGATCCCTGGAAAAATCACAGATTCTATTTAAAAAAAAACAAAAAACACTTGGGTCACTGCTGCGAGGAAGGGTTCTTTGTTTTTATTTTAAACCAAACAAATGGAATCATCCTAGAAATATTAATTTGTATGCCATATAACTTGATATTACCACACTCGATTTTAGATGGGTGCGGGATTGGGGGGGGGGGGGGGAGGGGGCAGATAACAAAAATATTGCCGGTAACTTCATTACATGGCTAAACCGGAAAATCCTAAAGAGCAAATTCATAAGAATCATGACGTATCTAGTGTTGCCATTCTAACTGCAAGTTATTTTCCTGGCTCTTCATTTGAACATGCGGTCCAAACAGGAATATTCCTGTACTAGGAATAACTTGTGTAAAACGACAGAAGCACACAAACAAAGAGGCCCCTCTGCTCAGAACCCTCCCCTCCTTTTGCTCGAGAGCCTTAAGCGTCCTCAATGTATGCTCCCCTTAGTTTAAAGCGTATATACATTTACTTTAGCCAAAAACTCAAGAAACACTTTAAAAAGCTCAGACTATCTTGTGTAGCATACCCGAATGGTCTCAAAATAAACATTTTGCAGAGCATCATTCTCTCCGAGCTCATCAACAATAAGCAGGTATCTATTAAAGATATACATCAACAAATAAGCATTTATTATCTGGGAAGTCAACCCATCCAGGATAATTTAAACTGTTCCTCAATGAAAAATGACTGTTCATCAGTTAGGCTTATGATTAGTCAACCCATCCGGGATAATTTAAACTGTTCCTCAATGAATATTGACTGTTCATCGGTTAGGATTAGGGTTAGTCAACTTATCTAGGTTAAAGTTAGTCAATCCATCCAGGTTAATTCAAACTGTTCATCAATGAATATTTACTTTTCCTTAGTTATGACTTTCTGAACTAATCTTTTTAATCAGATCATGTCATGTGATACCTACAGGCTACCGGCGTTTTCTTTTAAATACAGCCTAACATACGTATTTGTTTAAAGTCTATCATAACTTATATCGGCTTCGCTGTCAAGTCAAGATAATACATTGAGTATTAGATATTGACATACCAGCGTAGGATAAAAATGACGGTCAGGGTTAGTGTTTAATAAAGTTAAGTTAAGCACATAGATTTAGGGTCAGGGTCAGGGTTAGGGTTGGGTTAGCCATACGTTTAAGCACAGAGAGTTATTTCAATGGTAATTTATTTCTTGGGTATGTGTTAAAGATGTTGTTGCTCCGTCACGCTCCGTCACGACTTTTTTGACGACACCAATCATATCAGTAGAAAATAGTTCTTGGACAAATATTAAGTATAATTAAATGCGTATTTACTTTTAACTCCTCAGTCAAAATCGCCATCTTTGGGAGTTTTGCGCACCAAAAATCTTCCAAACTATTCAGCGCCCCTTCCGTGACTATCCCACTGCCACCGAGAAAACGGTTAATACAATTTGAGAGACACTGTTTTGTTATTGCGTTGAAATCTCTTTCTTCAGATGTACGATGTTGTAATTGCATGAACATAGTCTCAACATGTTGAGACCTCCTGAACATTCCCATGTCTAGACTAATACATGTTTTAATGACAAGTGACAAAAACAAGGTAATTATGCGAGCACTTTGGACCCGATGACAGGTCGGGGTGACTTGGAATGCTGACGTTTGGAGTGCACACCACCTGAGGATGGTTGATGTTAGGGAGTGCATGATTAGAAAGCCATCAGTCACTCTAGCACGTGGGGATTGTGTGTCACTTTTGTTTAAACAACACGTCCGAGTTCTACCTAACAGCTTAGCGTAGTGGCTAATGAGAATCATTTAGTTTTTAATTAAACAACCCTTATAAACAAAGTTATTCGTATAAATCCATCAAATCCCCCCCCCCCCCCGGGCCACACAAGGCTCGTTATTTATTGTTCATGCCCTGGAACTATATTAATATTCTAATGAGTCATCCACTTTTACACCGCATATTTATTTCACCAACTATTGTAATAAATACACAAAGTCTTTGTGTGATGAAATATCGTACAACAATTCTCGTGTCTTTAAACTATGCAACACATCAGACCACATTTGGAAATGGTTGAGTTATTCAATACTAACTTCACCGACAAGCCACGCAGAAAAGATATAGTTACTTAATAATAGATTCACCGGCAAGCCACGCAGAAAAGATATAGTTACTTAATAATAGATTCACCGACAAGCCACGCACAAAAGATATATTTACTTAATAATAGCTTCACCGGCTAGTAACGCACAAAAGATATATTTACTTAATAATAGCTTCACCGGCAAGCCACGCAGAAAAGGTATAGTTACTTAATAATAGCTTCACCGGCAAGCCACGCAGACAAGGTATAGTTACTTAATAATAGCCTCACCGGCAAGCCACGCAGAAAAGGTATAGTTACTTAATAATAGCTTCACCGGCAAGCCAATCAGAAAAGATATAGTTACTTAATAATAGCTTCACCGGCAAGCCACGCAGAAATCCAGCGGTAATTATGTAAAAACTCTTCTGTTTGTTACCAGCTTTATGCCAAGCGTAACATCATAAAAAGTATCCCATTGCGGTTATACGCATTCAATTTAAGCGGACACACCCTTCTTATTGGAAAGGAGTAAAGTGGCTTATGTACTGCAAGAAAAGGAAATGGACAATGAGAACTGTAACAGAAGTTATCTTCCGTGTGATCATTAGAGATACATAATTGCAGAAGTCTCTAATTATCTTGGTCAAAGATTATCTTGGTCAAATGTTTTAAATCAATCGATATCACTGTTTCTTATGATGAGGCGGACGTGCATACGGTCTTATCAAGTTTTTTTCTGAAGTTAGGTCTTACCACTCTTTCCTGTCATGAGGCAGATGTACACATGGTCTTACCACTCTTGCCTGTCATGAGGCAGATTTACACATGGTCTTACCGCTCTTGCCCGTCATGATGCAGATGTGCACATGGTCTTACCACTCTTGCCTGTCATGAGGCAGATGTACACAAGGTCTTACCACTCTTGCCCGTCATGAGGCAGACGTGCACATGGTATTACCACTCTTGCATGTCATGAGGCATATGTAAACATGGTCTTACCACTCTTCCCTGTCATGAGGCAGACGTACACATGGTCTTACCACTCTTGTCTGTCACGAGGCAGACGTACACATGGTCTTACCAATCTTGCCTGTCATGAGGCAGACGTGAACATGGTCTTAACACTCTTGCCTGTCATGAGGCAGACGTGAACATGGTCTTACCGCTCTTACCTGTCATGAGGCAGACGTGAACATGGTCTTAACACTCTTGCCTGTCATGAGGCAGACGTGAACATGGTCTTAACACTCTTGCCTGTCATGAGGCATATGTAAACATGGTCTTACCACTCTTGCCTGTCATGAGGCAGACGTGAACATGGTCTTAACACTCTTGCCTGTCATGAGGCAGACGTGAACATGGTCTTAACATTCTTGCCTGTCATGAGGCAGACGTGAACATGGTCTAAACACTCTTGCCTGTCATGAGGCAGACGTGAACATGGTCTTAACACTCTTGCCTGTCATGAGGCAGACGTGAACATGGTCTTACCACTCTTGCCTGTCATGAGGCAGACGTGAACATGGTCTTACCACTCTTGCCTGTCATGAGGCAGACGTGAACATGGTCTTAACACTCTTGCCTGTCATGAGGCAGACGTGAACATGGTCTTAACACTCTTGCCTGTCATGAGGCATATGTAAACATTGTCTTAACACTCTTGCCTGTCATGAGGCAGACGTGAACATGGTCTTAACACTCTTGCCCGTCATGAGGCAGACGTGAACATGGTCTTAACACTCTTGCCTGTCATGAGGCAGACGTGAACATGGTCTTACCGCTCTTGCCTGTCATGAGGCAGACGTGAACATGGTCTTAACACTCTTGCCTGTCATGAGGCAGACTTGAACATGGTCTTACCACTCTTGCCTGTCATGATGCAGACGTGAACATGGTCTTAACACTCTTGCCTGTCATGAGGCAGACGTGAACATGGTCTTAACACTCTTGCCTTAAAGAGATGTGTTTTGAGTTCAATATTGAAGGCTGTGATGGTCGATATATTGTTGATGTGTAGTGGAAGAGAATGCATAACTGGGAAAAAACATACAGTCCACATTGCTACTCACCTATTTTAAGAACAAAATAATATTTAAAGAATTTTTTCAAAAAGGGCATGGTAGGTTTTTAAAAAATGGATAAAAAAAATATTTATCGTTTTTGCAGCATTAGTGGTAGTCATTGTTTATTTCAAGATTAAGATTTCACCCCAAGACCCCAACATAATAAAGAATCTTACCTAGCGTAATCCGCCTCTGGGTTATACTAAAGAATCTTACCCGGTTTGAGCCACATTTGGGCACTACTACGATATGTTTCCCGTCCTTGGGGTACCTATAAGCAGAAATAACATCAATTATCTGTTAGCGTAGTTTCGAACGACGAATGTAAAAGTCACTTAGATTGTGGAGCCCCACACAACGTACCCGGAAGTAATGTCTTTCATCCCACTGCCATAACCCAGTCTGGTAAACTCAGCTAACAATGGCCGTTAATTTAAGAGTTTTGCAGAAATCAATGCGAACACAGGAATGAACTAATCACATGGCGTGATCATACGCCGTATGAAATCTGACTGGATTCAAATTCAATTTAAGGCGAGCTTTAAAAAGGTAGTCGCAATCAGATATTGAGAAAATATGTCTTAATTGAACCAGCACATCAAACGATTTTGTTTATGTGCGCTTCTCTACCAGACCCTGATGCATGATAAGGATTGTGAATATGATCACGTCATTACTAACAACGATTATCCATCTACAAGTACTAGTTGAATTTTTTTTAAAAATTAATATTTAATGTACTTAATACTCATTTATTTAGTCCGTTCCATTTTGTGCAACACCTTGCGACATGGATGTGTGAGAACTGATCGTGGATGCACTCACATGGTAACATGAATGTGTGGGACTTGTTATTGTACGATCTCAGTGTGGGCTTGTTTTTAAATATTACATATGTTTTTTTAACACATAATTTATGATATCAGCTCATATTTAATACCCTGTACTCAGAAGGTACTCTTAAATTAGATGGTATACTCTTAACTCAGATGGTTTACTTTTAACTGAGGTGGTATACTCTTTACTCATATGGTATACTCTTAACAGAGATGACATACTCTTAACTGAGAAGGTATACTCATAACTTAGATGGTATATTATTATTATTTGTTGTCTTAACTCAGAATGTAGAATCTTAACTCATATAGTATGGTCTTAACTCAGGGATGTGTGGTATTTCTGTAGGATATCGCTGTATACTGGTGTATGTAGGATCTGATGAATGTTGTGGTAAAGCAAGAGATGGCGGTGGAGGGGTGATGTAGGATCTGATGAATGTTGTTGTAAAGCCAGAGATTGCGGTATAAGGGGTGATGTAGGATCTGGTGTATTTTGTGGCAAAGCCAGAGATTGCGGTGGAGGGGGTGGCTTTCGAATTCAGGATGAACCGGATCGGATTGGGCATTACGACTGTATAATTTTGAGTTAGAAATCTATCGATAAGTCTATTGATAAGTCAATTAATAAGTCTATTGACAAGTCAATAAATAAGTATATTGTTAAGTCAATTGATAAGGCTATTGATAAGACTACTCCTCTCCTTTGTGTTTGTGATTCAGTTATCTGTTATTTCTACACACAGAAATCCGTGTCATACTGACACATGACATCTGTCCTTGACGTAGTTCCCGTTACAAGAACAGTTCTTAACATTCTGGAAGAAACACGTTCCTCTATCAAGAACGAATAGTGCTGTTTATTAAACAAACAAACAGCAACAGGATTACTAAACAACCTTGCAAAACAAATGTAATCATTCGTGTACGCGAACAAAGTGTCAGACAAATGTAATAAATTATGTACACATGCATCGTTGCCAAACAAATGTAGTCATGTATGTACACAAACCACGTTGTCAGTCAAATGTAATCATTTATGTACACAAACCACGCTTCCAGTTTATTGAAAACTTCAAAATGAATTTACATGTCACTTTATTTAGTTGTTATTTTTGTTAGTCTCTTTCTGTCAGTGTCTTTTTTTTTTGTTAGTCTCTTTCTGTCAGTGTCCCCTTTTTTTGTTAGTCTGTTTCTGTCTCCCTTTTTCGTTAGTCTGTTTCTGTCATTGTGTCTTTTAAGTCAAACTTATCATATAGTCATCTGATCCCCCTAATCGTCTGTTGCAGAAAATCGAAGAGATTTGTCCAGCTCTCATCATCTACTTTAAAGTCTGGTCATTGTCTATCTCACGGACTGTCTCCCATCTTTATATCTCGCCATGTTTCTTTTTGATTACACTAATTTCAATTTTCCTTCTTACTTAAAAAAATAAGGTTTTGTTATCATTAAAAACAAAAATAAAAAATGTCTTTCAAATTACGTATAAATATTTTTTTCTTAAATTATTATTTTTGCAATCTCAAAAGTTTAATGAGACCATTTGTTTATTTTGTTACCAATGTTTCTCCTTGGTTATATTGAAAGAAATTTTCTTTTTCACATGTATTTAAAATTAATCATAGTTTTAATGGACTTCAGGGTTGAACAATCTCTTTTCCCTTTCAGGGTTAGTTATGGTGTGCTGCAGAAAATTTCCACAATTAATGAAAAGGTTCTAGACAATAAACATATTTATTGTAAGCTTGATCTATAACAGATAACATTTCATGAGTCATTGTTATAGAAGTGAATAGGAACTGAGCAAAACAAAGTATGGTCAAACCTGAAAAATGGAACGCACCAAAACAACGAACGCGTCGACAGGAAATAGAGAGCAAACAACAGAATAAAAATAAAATATTACTTAGTTAAGAATTAGAATGCGAGAGGGCAGGAAAAGAGCAGCTAGTCACAGAAACAGCTTCCGTGAATGGTGCAGCTAGTCACAGAAACAGCTTCAGTAAATGGTGCAACTAGTCACAGAAAACCAACACTATCGAAGCCATCTCTCTCTAACTCCCCTGTCCCTCAGATCTGACATTACTGGCGCAGCTCCTCTTGACCCCACTCGGCGCCGCCCTCGGTTTTCTGTCAAGTGGGACTTACAAGGGCTTTTCAGCCAGACACGAGTGACAAGCACTTGTGTCAGGCCCAAAAAGCTGGGGATTTCAGCCCCTTTTGTCAACCCGGGGGACTCTCGTCTTGTTTAAGTCAAGCACGGAAGTGTCAAAGGCGTATCATCACACGGACTACGCTCCTGCTAATTATGGACAATTAGAAAAATACAATGACACTGTCTAAAATTTACGATTTTGATTACATAGTATTTTTGGAGCTCTGTCAATATGTCTCGTCCAAATTAGACCAAGTGCTAGTTGTAAAACTGGTTGTAAGAACTATGAGAAATGTGTTGCTGTATACAGACATGTCAATATACGAAAATTATATTATGGTAATACAAACATTAACATTGCTGCACACACGTTTTGCGCTGGAGATTAGTATGACAAATGTTTACCTTGTTTAACATTTTCATATATATATATTACTTACATTTTGTTAGTTTAGCTACTTCTTATATAACTATGTATATATTTATTCATAAATATTAATTGCAAATTCACTTAAATTTATCTTCTAACTAAGAAATTAAAATTTTATATTAAAAGTTGAACTACAGTACAAGGTAGCCTTACCATCAATGATAATCTTGGCTTCAAACTAAAGGTTTTAGTTCATTAAATGGTAGCCCTATAACAATAGCAAACCTATCCCCAACAAGCAAACAAGGTTGTGTTTTGATCTCACTTCTGAAAACTATGTTTCAGCTACTGAAATCTTTGATAAAATATGCCTAGTAATTTGATATTATGTTTTGATGAATAGACCTGTACTCCTAGCAAGTGTATGTTGCAGTTTGACGCGTACGAGTCTAATGTCAAAGAGTTGGTCAAAATTCATCTACTTTCTTTGAGTGAGGAGCCATTAGTTAAAGGAGCCAACATTTTTAAAGTAATTCTGCTAGACAAATATGCTGCTAGCTACAGGGTGGGGCGGGAGCAGGGAGACACACCGGAATTGGAGCCAGAGGCCGGGTGGGAGCCACAGGTGGGGGAGGGAATCACACCGGAGCTGGAGCCAGAGGCTGGGTTGGAGCCCCACCGGAGCTGGAGCTAGAGACCGGGGTGGGAGCCATTTCGTTTAAAGGGCAGATTGAGATTTTTTTTTATTCTTTAATTTTTCTTTGAAATAGTCGGATGCAGTTCCAAAGGTCGTTTTGTGTACTTCACTGTAGTCCGACCACAGTTGACCGAATTGGGACCATACGATCAACAAATTAAGTTCTATAAATATTTGATGTGTTTCAAATGAAAGTAATATTTATTAAATGATACTGCGCAAACAAGCAATATGAGCTTAATTACCTTTAGAGGCACACTTTGACATTGTTACTTCAAGATTACTCCACAAAATGAGGCACACTTTGACATTTTCAACATGAAAAGAACAACGCCAACTTTTGTTTAACGAATCAATATTTGTCAGGAAGGTAAGATTAATTTTCTCTCATCCTAAAACAAAGCCAGATCATCGTAACATTGAGATCCATTTATTGTATTCAAATACATAGGAAAGACAGTTACACGACAAAGACAAATGGACACGGAACAAGAAAAACAATGGAATCGGAAAGAAATTATCTAAAACGAAGATAATGGACCAACGTAGGAAAGCGAAACCTTTTCATCTCATGAAACTGCATGTAATTATCTGTAATTAAATACGTTTCATTCAAGAAACTCCAATCTCATATTATACACAATAAAGTATGGGCATTATTTGGCTACTAAATGACAACATTAATATATATGTTTGCAGCATGGAGGTCCAAGATATCAGATGGTCCTCTAAAACCTTAGAGTTAATGTCAGATGGTGCTCTTAAAGGTTAGAGTTATGGTCAGATGGTCCTCTCTAAGGTTATGTTAAGGGTCAGATGGTCCTCTAATAAGTTACAATTATGATCAGATGGTCCTAAAAAAGATTAGGGTTAAGGTCAAATTGTCCTCTAAAAGGTTAGGGTTAGGGTCAGATGGTCCACTAAAAGGTTAGGGTTAGGGTTAGATGGTCCTCTAAAAGGTTAGGGTTAGGGTCACATGGTTATAGTTAGCTTATAAGCTAAAATATTTTAACAGGATTATCTCTTAAGGGATCAATTAATTGGCGCCTAATTGACTTGAATCTTCACCTGGACCCTCAATTGATTACCTGGACCATCAATTGATCACTTGGGCCCTCAAGTGATTAACAGCTTTTAAAAGTTACTTTAAATCTATAATATTGATTAAGATCAATTGGGGTTTGTTTGTTTGATCGATTGTTTGGTTTGTTTGTTTCATTATATCCATAACATTATTTAACGTACAGAGCTAAAATTGTCCACAGTTTTTCAATATTATGAAAGAAATAACATAGGATAGAGCTTAGATGTCTTGCTGGCGACTGGTGTAGGTTTCGGATAATAAGTTATATGACACCTTATTGATCGGGCTGTTATGTTTAGACATGTGTCAATGTAATCCCCTGGCAAAATCGGGTATAGCAGATAGTCTTAAGATTATAATTCTCATTCTTTTTTGAGTATAATATAATATTTACAATTTTAAAAAATAATATGGAAATAAGTTTGTATTAATCCAACAACTAATCAACATCTGTTTGACAAGCCGTTAAAGTAAAGACATAAGGCTTGTATAGCTCAGTTGTCTTTGATGTTTTAGCCTTGTGTTGTACGTTAAAATAAAGACATAAGGCTTGCATACAACAGCTGTCTTTGATGTTTTAGCCTTGTGTTGTTCGTTAAAATACAGACATACGGCTTGTATACAACAGCTGTCTTTGATGTTTTAGCCATGTGTTGTTCGTTAAAATAAAGACATAAGGCTTGTATAGCTCAGCTGTCTTTGATGTTTTAGCCTTGTGTTGTTCGTTAAAATAGAGACATAAGGCTTGTATAGCTCAGCTGTCTTTGATGTTTTAGCCTTGTGTTTTTCGTTAAAATAAAGACATAAGGCTTGCATACAACAATATGTCTTTCAGGTGTTGGCCCTGTGTTGTTCAGAATATATCTGTTGAACAGCTTGATGTCTAGACAAGGGCTTCTCAACATGTGAACAGTGAGGGCAAGCTAGATAGTTTTGGAAGCCTTAGACAAGAATGTGTTAGTAGAATTAATTTATGTGGAGTTAGGGAGAAGAGTTTTGTATACGTTGAACTATCTTATCATGACTTGGGAAGGTTGATATATTTAGGACTAGTTCATCGTGATTTGTGAAGCAGATTTTCATATAGGTAAAGTGTCGTGCTTTGTTAACTTATTGGAGATGTTGGTCTAGAGCAGAGGTCCCCAAACATTTTTTGTCTCATAGACCCCTTGCCGTGTTTTTCGGTTTTGGGTAGACCCCTGCTTACCTAATATTGATTTTTTACAAATTCTTTAACTTCAAATGTATTTTTGACAGCCGGTATAGTGATACTCACTTTGAAAGGGAAGTGTTGTGTGAAAAACTTTTAAAAAAACATGTAAAGTTTTATATATTTATTAATTAAATTTAAATTAAAACGAACCAAATTTAAATTGACTTTCTGTTACATACAAATAACTAAGCGAAAAATAAATGCTTTTAGTGTGAGAGATGAACCTGATGGTTTAATAATAAATGTTCAACATTTGGCATCAATTTAATCAGGTTTAATCTCAAATCTCCTTGATTAATGATGTCCAGTTTGTTTGTTTTTTAGGAGATTGGTAACTGTGATGAAAACCCCTTTCCACTAGGGATGAGGATGGATAAGCAATTGATTCTTAAACACATTCATATATCAGAAAATATACCAGAAAAACTTAAATTTTAATATGAATCTTCATCACGTTTTATGAACATTTATGTTTTTAAAATTTTTACTTCATAGGTACTTGTATAATTTAGTAGGAAGATATATGTCTTTATATTATAAGATAATAGTATGTAAGTAAATAGGTATTATCTGTGTATGTGGATTATTCCAGTCATGGAATGCCAAAATAGAAATCACGACCTGCTTACACGATATCCACTATCGTTGACCCCCATTTTCATTTCATGGACCCCCAATTATTTATTTTGCCATGGACCCCTTGCAAGTTGTCGTCGACCCCTGGGGGTCGATATAGACCACTTTGGGAATCACTGGACTAGAGTGACGTCACTGGTGACTGAGTGCTCTTCTCTGTTTATGCCTGTGTATGTATTTGGTACTGTCCTATCACTGTATTCCTGTTTACGTATTTTGCCATGGCCAATCAAAACATATTCTAGTTGATTCTCATAATGTTTGAAAACAAAAATTATAAAATTTCTTAGAGATTATCGGATGAGAAAATGGCTATTGAAATTATTAATTATTGCGCTAATTATAGCTGTGATAAAATTTACCCCCCCCCCCCGCCCTTTTCCGTTTTCTTTCCTAAAGTATTCAGAGCGCAGCTGAAGAAAACAATCTGTATATTTGTTTATGATGTTCTTAATTTTGATCTTTTTATTACTATTTGGATGTCTCAGAAGAAAATTACTTATTGTCTATGTGATATCTTTGATGTGTACACTAGGTGCCTAAGTGATATGTTTGGTGTGTACACTAGGTGCCTAAGTGACATGTTTGATGTGTACACTAGGTGCTAAGTGATATGTTTGATGTGTACACTAGGTGCTAAGTGATATGTTTGGTGTGTACACTAGGTGCCTAAGTGGTATGTTTGGTGTGTACACTAGGTGCCTAAGTGATATGTTTGGTGTGTACACTAGGTGCCTAAGTGATATGTTTGGTGTGTACACTAGGTGCCTAAGTGACATGTTTGATGTGTACACTAGGTGCTAAGTGATATGTTTGATGTGTACACTAGGTGCTAAGTGATATCTTTGATGTGTACACTAGGTGCTAAGTGATATGTTTGATGTGTACACTAGGTGCTAAGTGATATCTTTGATGTGTACACTAGGTGCCTAAGTGATATGTTTGGTGTGTACACTAGGTGCCTAAGTGACATGTTTGATGTGTACACTAGGTGCTAAGTGATATGTTTGATGTGTACACTAGGTGCCTAAGTGATATCTTTGATGTGTACACTAGGTGCCTAAGTGATATGTTTGGTGTGTACACTAGGTGCCTAAGTGACATGTTTGATGTGTACACTAGGTGCTAAGTGATATGTTTGATGTGTACACTAGGTGCTAAGTGATATGTTTGGTGTGTACACTAGGTGCCTAAGTGGTATGTTTGGTGTGTACACTAGGTGCCTAAGTGATATGTTTGGTGTGTACACTAGGTGCCTAAGTGATATGTTTGGTGTGTACACTAGGTGCCTAAGTGACATGTTTGATGTGTACACTAGGTGCTAAGTGATATGTTTGATGTGTACACTAGGTGCTAAGTGATATGTTTGGTGTGTACACTAGGTGCCTAAGTGGTATGTTTGGTGTGTACACTAGGTGCCTAAGTGATATGTTTGATGTGTACACTAGGTGCTAAGTGATATGTTTGATGTGTACACTAGGTGCTAAGTGATATGTTTGATGTGTACACTAGGTGCCTAAGTGGTATGTTTGGTGTGTACACTAGGTGCTATGTGATATGTTTTATGTGTACACTAGGTGCCTAAGTGATATGTTTGATGTGTACACTAGGTGCTAAGTGGTATGTTTGGTGTGTACACTAGGTGCTAAGTGATATGTTTGATGTGTACACTATGTGTTAAGTGATATGTTTGATGTGTACACTAGGTGCCTAAGTGGTATGTTTGGTGTGTACACTAGGTGCTAAGTGATATGTTTGGTGTGTACACTAGGTGCCTAAGTGATATGTTTGGTGTGTACACTAGGTGCTATGTGATATGTTTGGTGTGTACACTAGGTGCTAAGTGATATGTTTGATGTGTACACTAGTTGCTAAGTGATATGTTTGATGTGTACACTAGGTGCTAAGTGATATGTTTGATGTGTACACTAGGTGCTAAGTGATATGTTTGATGTGTACACTAGGTGCCTAAGTGATATGTTTGATGTGTACACTAGGTGCCTAAGTGGTATGTTTGATGTGTACACTAGGTGCCTAAGTGATATGTTTGATGTGTACACTAGGTGCTAAGTGATATGTTTGGTGTGTACACTAGGTGCTATGTGATATGTTTGGTGTGTACACTAGGTGCTCAGTGATATGTTTGATGTGTACACTAGTTGCTAAGTGATATGTTTGATGTGTACACTAGGTGCTAAGTGATATGTTTGATGTGTACTCTAGGTGCTAAGTGATATGTTTGATGTGTACACTGGGTGCTAAGTGATATATTTGATGTGTACACTAGGTGCCTAAGTGATATGTTTGATGTGTACACTAGGTGCTAAGTGATATGTTTGGTGTGTACACTAAGTGCCTAAGTGACATGTTTGATGTGTACACAAGGTGCCTAAATGATATGCATTATGTGTACATACATTCTAGCTAATAATACATTTGGTGGTCAGTGAAAATCTCAAATTGATTGGACTATTAGGCAAAGATTTACCAGCACCGATCTTTGAGCCTCGCAAACTCTTAACAAGCACTTATGAGCACCGATCGTTGAACCTCGCAAACTCTTAATAAGCACTTATGAGCACCGATCTTTGAACCTCGCAAACTCTTAACAAGTACTCATGAGCACCGATCTTTGAGCCTCGCAAACTCTTAACAAGCACTTAGGAGCACCGATCTTTAAACCTCGCAAACTCTTAACAAGCACACGTTTTAAAATAAGAAGGCATTGCAAATTGGGAAACAAGACATAGAGATTAAGCAAATTTGTTGAGTAGTTAGTCGGAAGACCATTTGGAATGATCGAAAGGAACTGGATATGCTTTAGCAGGGGGTCTCCAAAATTTTTTTTTTCACAGGGGCCTGATTTACAGGGAAAATGACTAGCTCGGGCCGCATGATCGTTCTGTGCAATACTTTGGTAATAAAGAGAGAGACTGCAATTAGGTTAACAAAATAGGAAATGAGTAGAACAAAGTAAGGTCAAACCTGAAAAAAAGGAATGCAATAAAGCAAAGAACGTGTCGGAAGGAAGCCTTCGTCAGCGATCAAACAACAGAAAAGAAAAGAATAAGAAATAAAAAAAATTGCATTTAGCTGATAGTAGAATCAGTAGAGGGCAGCAAACGAATGGTCATTTCCTACTCTACAATACTTGCCAGCCAGAACGAAAGCTTTGGGGAAGGAAGCCGAAAAACTAAGTTTAGTGTTCCATGTTATTCATGGGTGAGTGGTGTGCAATGTACACAACACAGAGACAACCAACATATGTATTTACTAAAAAAATGTATCAAAGATGGCGACGTTAGCAAACATCATTCAGTGCGCAAGTATCGGAATCTAAGAAGCCAAGCAGCAAAAAGGTTTGTGAAACTGAGGTTTTGCTTTCAAGATATCATTTCAAGATTTTTCAAATCTTTATACACTATTTTAAAATTAAATATGTTAAATTTAAGGCCATGAGGTCTCCGTGCCTGTGAAGATCCCTTTAGTATTCTAAACATAATATTTAAAATTAAATTGAATCACAGCTTCTCTTGTACCACACGTTTTATCAATCAAATTCAACTACTGTCGGCGGACCTGAAGAACTGACGTCGAAGGGACGGATCCGGCCCTCGGGCCGTAGTTTGGTGAACCCTGTTCTTGAGAAATTATTTGGACAGTTCTTGTTAATGTTCCAAGGAGCGGAGAAAAACTTTTAAGAGGTTAAAAGGTTAGCTTAAATATTAAAATACGAAGACATACGCATTGTAAAAAAGTTTATAGAGTGAAATGAATTGAACGTTCAATTACAGCTTACGTACACACAAGGAGATGATTTGATAATCCAATATGGATTTAATCCAGAAAGTGTGTGGATTTAATCACATATGAAATTAATTTATCTTCAAATTTCCAACTGCTAGAACTGTATTTTATTTCCAATTTGTATGAAGATTATTTATCTTTAACTGGAAGTGCTCTTTATCTATTGTTATCGATAGTAATTATCAAATTGTTTAAGTCTAATAAAAGCAATAATCTCATCTAAGGACTTTGATAGTGAATCTAATTGTACTACGCAAAATATTCGCTGTATTTAATTATGCACAATCTTGTTGGGTGTCCATGCCAAAAACTGAGTGCATTAGATTACATCTTCCATTTGCTTACATATTCTATTTGATTACATCTTCCATTAGATTACATCTTCCATTTGATTACATCTTCCATTTGATTACATCTTCCATTTGATTACATCTTCCATTTAATTACATCTTCTATTAGATTACATCTTCCACTAGGCTACATCTTCAATCACAGATTCTTAAGCTACGACCTTGTATAAAAAGGTCAATGGTGCTGGCTGGATTTGCTAAATTATAATCATATACAGGTTTTTATTCATGTATTCATTGATTTAGTTATGGAGACTGGCTACTCAAGTAAGTATGGCAATCATGTGTGTCCTGGTAATGATAGTATCATGGTTGTCCAAGAAATGATAATATAATGGGTAGCCAAACATTGATACTATTATGGTAGTCCTAGCAATAGCATATAAAACCACAAGAATAACGTGGTAAATGGAATCACAAACAACTTAAAAATGACCGTTTGTGACAGGATACAACGGTTAATGTTTCCAACATTTTCTGTTAGGCCCCAAACAGCTGAGTATTTCCTAAATACGTTTGCAGAAATTATACTAATACAACAATCAGGGACAGAGAATATTGCGACGTATGAAAGAATACTAATCCTAACATTCCTTGTGGATGTATTCAACAATACTAATCCAAACATGCATTGTGGATGTATTCAACAATACTAATCCTAACATTCCTTGTGGATGTATTCAACAATACTAATCCAAACATGCATTGTGGATGTATTCAACAATACTAATCCTAACATTCCTTGTGGATGTATTCAACAATACTAATCCAAACATGCATTGTGGATGTATTCAACAATACTAATCCTAACATTCCTTGTGGATGTATTCAACAATACTAATCCAAACATGCATTGTGGATGTATTCAACAATACAAATCCTAACATTCAATGTGGATGTATTCAACAATACTAATCCAAACATGCATTGTGGATGTATTCAACAATACAAATCCTAACATTCAATGTGGATGTATTCAACAATACTAATCCAAACATGCATTGTGGATGTATTCAACAATACAAATCCTAACATTCAATGTGGATGTATTCAACAATACTAATCCTAACATTCAATGTGGATGTATTCAACAATACTAATCCTAACATTCCTTGTGGATGTATTCAACAATACTAATCCTAACATTCATTGTGGATGTATTCAACAATAATAGACTTAACATTTATTGGCACACTAAATCACCGTGTAAAAGCAACTACCGATAAGACCCGGGTAGTCGTTGGTATGTTTATTGCTTGTCAGTTGGGCATTGTGCTGGTATGATGGTAATCGAGGCATTAGAGTATTATTTGCATAAATGCGGTATCTGGTTTTCTTTATTGAGGTCAGACTTTTTCACTGATGTGAGTCTTTCTAGTACATTTAAGTGAGGTCAGACGTGTACAGTGATGTGAGGTCACTCGAGTACAGTGATGTAAGGTGAGACGTGTACAGTAATGTGAGGCCATACATATCAACATTTATGTGAGGTCAGACGGTAAATTGACATTAAGTCACTTGTACATTGACATGACGTCAGACTTGTACATTGACATGACGTCAGACATGTACATTTACATGTCGTCATACTTGTACATTGACATGACGTCAGACTTGTCATCGACATGACGTCATACTTGTACAATGACATGACGTCAGACGTGTACGTTGACATGACGCCATATTTATACATTTACATGACGTCAGACTTGTACATTGACATGACGTCATACTTGTACATTTACATGACGTCAGACGTGTACATTGATATGACGTCAGACTTGAACATTGACATGACGTCAGACTTGTACATTGACATGACGTCAGACGTGTACATTGATAGTATGCGGAATGGGATTTGAGATTTTTTTGAGTTAAAGAAAAACATGAGTTTAACTTTTATATTACAAAGCAGACCCTTGTATGACGCAATCCCTTGTACATTAGGACACAATCCCTTGTATATTAGGACACAATCCCTTGTATATTAGGACACAATCCCTTGTATATTAGGACAATATCACTTTTATATTAGGACACAATCCCTTGCATATTAGGACACAATCCCTTGTTTATTAGGACACAATCCCTTGTATATTAGGACACAATCTCTTGTATATTAGGACACAATCCCTTGTATATTAGGACACAATCCTTTATATATTAGGACAAAATCCTTTGTATATTAGGACACACTCCCTTGTATATTAGGACACAAACCCTTGTATATTAAGACACAATCCTTTGTATATTAGGACGCAATCCCTTGTATATTAGGACACAATCCCTTATATATTAGGACAAAATCGCGTGAACATTGACACAATCCTTTGTATATTAGAACCCAGTCACTAGTGTATTACCCGTTTTAAATTTTAGCTGAAATTCAAAATTAATAAATCTTTATTATAAAGCATATCTGCAAAAGAATAAAGAACATAGAGTGTTGCACCTGTATGACTGAGGTAGTGTTATATGTGGAGGACTGTGTTTAGGTTGAAACAATATGAAATATAACATACAGCGTATGGAAAAGATGAAAGTTAGGGCATGACGTTAGAGAGCCTGAATAACGAGAAAATACAATCGGTTGGATATTTTGGATAAAAGCATTCGTCGGTCAAAACAATAAAGACAGAGAATGAATTCACAACTAAGTTAGTAGAAGTAGAACTTGAGGTTGTGCACACAAAAAAAGTTTATAAATAGCCACCAGCACAACTACTGAAATAATATGAAAGAAATACCAAATATAGAAGCACCCTGAGCATAGAAGATTGAGATTAGTCTGTGACATCGAAATACCCAATTCCAGAAAGTGATTGTAGCCGACAGTTTACACTAGGTACACAAGGATCCGCTCATCCAACCACAAGTTGTCTGGAGAATGTGTGGATGCCAGCTCCCTGGAGGTCTATCATTAACTGTGTTTTTACGCTTTTGGATGGGGGCCATTGTGGCTACTGAAAGGTTCACAGGACAATCATGGGTCGCTGAGGCGAAATAAGGGGACAGAAATGGCTCCGAAGTACCTTAATGAAATTCCAAATTAAGATTTATACATTTTTTGTTGTTCTTATGTTATTAAATAAAGTTTTGACCAGACATTGCCTGATAATATGATCCATTGCGTTTTATTCTAAGGAATATTTAATTTATATACTAGAAAATATAATCCGTCGGTACATGATAATAATGGAAAGTATAAACATAGCATACCTGCTATTGCGATGTTAACATCTATAAATCAAAGATTTACGCATATAACTGAAACTAGTGTTACTGGCGTCTCAGTTACTTTCATTCATCTTTTCTCTTGAATGAACTTAAGCTGACTCCAAGTTCGGCAGCGCTATTATGGTGTGGCTAATTAGAAATAGTCTCCCTTGACCTCGATTGCAAAACAAATACAAATCTTGCTTGCATCCGTCAGTCACATGATGACGATAGTGTGACATTCGCAGGACGAACACCACAAGGCCTGGAAATATTTTTCAATGATTATAAGCTGGTTCCCAACAGCAAATTGTCTCTCTCCACGCCGCTGTATAACCCAAGGGAACATCATTGGGATGATACAGCTTGGCACCAGTGGCGTCGCAGTAGTTGTCTGAATGTTTCATTGTTCCAATGTTATTCGTTATACTTACAGTTTAATGATTGGCTTGTACCGTTACGATGTGAAAAAGATAAATGTTTTAAAGAAGTAAAATGATGAAAAGGAATCTACACACACGCACCAACAAAAGTTAGTAAACAAATATTTGTCTCGTATAGCAAATCTCTAGCGTAATAGCAGATCGAGAATTGTCAAAAAATATCTCACTCTTCCTTTTATAGTCTGTTTTACTGGTATTTCTAGAAAGGGCTTGCACATTGTTTTCCTGACTGTAGATTGATTTAATTGTAAAGAAGGTCAAGTGAGACCATATTTATTAGCCACAACCTAATGCGATACCAAACGAGCACATACAAGATTGGCAAGCCACCTACGAACCCACCGTAGCACACCCCCCCCTAACTGGATCACTATATGGTCCTAGTCTACTCGATGGACAAACAACGACCAAACTTGGAGTCATCTATAGTTCATCCACGAGGAAAGATGACGTAAACTCTTCGTCTACATAACATTAGAAAAAGGAAATTATTAAATAAAACAAAAAGTGATTTAGTATCTTGTATAAATAAAACACAATGTAAATATTAAAAGTGATGGGGGAAATATTAGCGGTAAAATAGTCTTTTTAAACTAAGATTCATCTAACTGTATGCAGCTGAATTCTTGGTTAAAGACACAACTAATTGTATTCAGCTGAAGTCTCAGTTTAAAGACACAACGAATACTATTTAGCTGAAGTCTCAGTTTAAAGACAAAAACGAATACTATTTAGTAGAAGTCTCAGTTTAAAGACACAACGAAAACTATTTAACTGAAGTCTCAGTTTAAACACACAACGAATACTATTTAGTAGAAGTCTCAGTTTAAAGACACAACGAATACTATTTAGTAGAAGTCTCAGTTTAAAGACACAACGAATACTATTTAGCTGAAGTCTCAGTTTAAAGACAAAACGAATTGTATGCAGCTGGAAGTCTCAATTAAAGACACAATTAATTATATGCAGCTGGAATCTCACTTAATGACACTAAAAACATTTTGAATGTAAAGTTATTCGCAATTATTTTCAGCCAACGTGTTGAGTCTAAAAATATCTCAAATTATAAGGCAACGTCAACTCTTTATTTACTAATTACAGAAAGCGTAAGTGATAGCATTGTAAACAAAGGGACTTTATCATTGTAAACAAAGGGACTTTATCATTGTAAACAAAGGGACTTTATCATTGTAAACAAAGGGATTTTATTATAATTAAACAAAAGATTGTATCATTGTAAAGAAAATGATTTTAACTTTGTTACTTTCAAACTTACTTTATTTCAAATATTTCTTTCCTAACTTGGAGGAAACAAAGAAAAGTAGCTAACACATAAACTAATTAGAATGTCTTAATGCACACATTAATAGAAATGTACAAACTTGATAGGAATGTCGTAACACATGAATTAAGAGGAATATCTAGTCTCATTTTATCCACAAACACATGTGGTGGCTTCTAGCGAAATCCTTAATTATAATTTTTTAAAAAATCCTTATTTTTAATTTTAAATAAATCCTTATTTATATTTTAAACCAAATCCTTATTTAGAATTTAAACCAAATCCTTATTTATAATTTAAACCAAATACTTATACAGAATAGCGAGAATAGAACATTTTAAACGGTATTTCTATGACCAAAACATAAAAATATGTGCACATTAATTGTCACAGAAAAATGGAAGAACACTTTTTTTCCAGGAGTATTAATATGTATTTTTAATTATAAAAAGTAAAATTTTTTTTTTTACTATTTTAATCGATGTTTAATGTGTACTGTTATAAATATAAATACCACCCTATATGAAGATACTTTTGGTTCACCATTGCTTACATAAATGCTGTAAACAATTTTAAAATCAAAGTTCCACTTTGTCTTGCTACTTTAAACCAAATAATTATTGAGTGGTAGAAGCGGACGGAAGATGAAGAAGAGGTTTTGAAAGCTTAGCGCTAGCACTGGGGTGTCTTAAATGAGTTGAAAAATGAAAGCATTTAATCTTTTACTGCCGGACCTAGGTATTTTACTTTCACCAGAAACAATTTTTATATCTGAAAGCAGCGCTCCTCAAAAGCCTCTTGACTATGAAACAAATTAACATTTAATATATAAATATATAATTATAAATTACAGATTATAAGTGATTATTAACACATTAAATAGGTAATACTTTTACCCCTGTTACAAACAGTTTGGGTAACCAACAGGTTGGGTAACCAACAGGTTGGGTAACAAATAGTTTGGGTAACACACAGTTTGGGCAACACACAGTTTGGGTAGCACACAGTTTGTGTAACACACCGTTTGGGAAACACACAGTTTGGGTAACACATAGTTTGGGTAACACACAGTTTGGGCAACACACAGTTTGGGTAGCACACAGTTTGTGTAACACACCGTTTGGGAAACACACAGTTTGGGTAACACATAGTTTGGGTAACAAAGTATTTGGGTAACAATCAGTTTGGGTAAAAAACAGTTTAGGTAACACACAGTTTGGGTAACACTCAATTTGGGTAGAGATGAAATCATTTTGTGAGTGTTTGATCTACTGCAATGTAATCTATTAAAACATTTGGGAGAGGTGAATTTGTTGAGTGTTTGGTCTGCTACAAAGTTAATCTATGAATCAGTTAATAATATTTAGGCTGGCTGGCGATATAAGGGCGGGGGGCGATAATCTCACGCCCACAACATAACTTGGATAACCAGATCATCTTTTCAAAAAGGGAAGTCACCAGTGCGTTGAAAATAATTCTATGAATTCTTTCATGTCTAGCAACGCACATGCTTTTATGCATTAATCCGGGTCAATATTGTTTACACTTTTTAAACAATTACAGTAAGAGCTTCGATTTTGTTTAACTTTTTTACAATTACCGTAAGAGCTTCAATTTCGTTAAACTTTTTTACAAATACAGTATCTGGAATATAACATCTAAAATAATCTACCTCCGTTTACTGTGATAAGTCAATCGGCAAATTATTTGTACATTATTGTAAATCGTAGATCACATGCTTAGAAAGACAAAGTGATCTGCGATTTGAATCTAAGCACAAGTAGTCTAGTTCCGAGACAAACTTTGCGGAAGGAAATAAAACGACTTCTAACATTTCTTTTTGTTTGTGTGTGTGTCTAAGAAACAGTGCGTATTGTTACATTTATGTACGTTAAAGCAGTGGCTGTCAATATGGGAAATATTGACGTTGGAAAGGAGGCGACTTTTGTCTTCGGGCCACGAACACTTTGATAAAAGGGCTTTTAAAGAAAATATTTTTAAAACAAACCAGGAAAGAGGGGTGGGTGGAACATGGTGATCAATAAAATATTAAAGTGGTTCTCAAGCTACAAATTTTGATAAACGCTTCAGTAGGGCACCAGTTATGGTCAACTAAGAGTTGAGATAACATTTTTGTGCAACTCTTCCGCAGCAAAGTTCTGAAAATTTGTCGTTCTATATATTTACTGTATACATCTATAATTTTACTGTACACATCTATAGTTCTACTGAAAACGTTTATAGTTTTATTGTATACATCTATAATCGACTGCTTACATATATAGTTCAACTATATAAAACGTTAGTTCTACTATATAAATCTATAATTCTACTATACACATCTATAGTTCTAGTATATACATATATAGTTCTACTGTATACATATTTAGTTCTACTGTAAAAATATATATTCCACTGCGAACATATATAGTTCTACTGTATAAATCTATAATCTACTGTACACAACTATAATTCTACTATAAAAATCTTTACTTCTACTGTATACAAGTTTGAGCCGAATCTTTCGATGGGGGTGGGGGACAGTACCAGCCATTTAGCTGCATACATACATTCAAACGTTGAAAAAAAATCGTTTAATCGCTAAGGGACAAGAAATTACCCAATCCCAAACCAATCCCTACTCATCCCAACCCATCCCTACTCATCCCAGGGTAATCCCTATTCATCCTATTCCATCCCTACTCACCCAAACCTATCTCTACTCATTTAACCCATTATTACCCATCCCAACCAAATCCCTATTTATCCAAAGCCATCGTTAATCATCCCAACCCATTCTGTCCATCTCAACTCATTCCTACTCACGCAAACACTATCCCTATTAATCCCAACCCATCCCTACTCATCCCAACCGATCACTAACACTGAATTCAGCCCCTTCCGTACTTCCATTGGCAACCTTTAATATTGTATTGCTTCTCTCTCTGGACCGTTCTCCTTGTCGTAGTATAAGCCCTTTGGCTAATCACCAGGGACGCACAGAGCTGACTGTTTCCCTTTGAAGAGCTGCTACATTGGCTTGACTGTGTCACCCAACGCACGTGATAGTTTTAACAAGGACTTATAAAATTATGGTGTTATTATGTAACGAGTACACATTAGCAATATGTAAACAGTTGATGCTGTAGGTCTGTAAAGAGGTGATGCTGTAGGTCTGTAAAGAGGTGATGCTGTAGGTCTGTAAAGAGGTGATGATGTATGTCTGTAAAGAGGTGATGATGTAGGTCTGTAAAGAGTTGATGCAGTAGGTATGTAAAGAGCTGATGCTGCAGGTCTGTAAAACGTTGATACTTTGAGTCTGTCGATGGTGCCTGTGTAACGTTAGGATGTAACGCAAGAGTGGTCAAGGAACGAAAAAGATGGCGATAGTGCGACCAAAGAGTAATTCACAGTTGTAAAGATAAATTGTAAACATGCAATATTTCATTCACAGGGATATTAATGTGTTAATGTATTAATGTGTTAATGTGTTAATGTATTAATGTGTTCATGTGTTAATGTGTTAATGTGTTAATGTGTTAAATTCTTAATTTATTCATATTTAATTTTTCAGCTTGAAGATAATCTACTGAGACTGCAAAGATATCAAGAAGGATAACTCGATCTACACCTTTCAAGTCTATTGAATACGTAGGCACGAGTTAAGTCCTCTTTGACAATAGAATCTCACAGACAAAACAACCCTTCAAGGTCAGTCTTAGAATGACATTAAATGTGCTATTTATAAGATTGATTTTTTCACATTATCGAATCATTTGGATGGTTTATCCACATCAAAAACAAAAGACGATTATACCAACACTTTTTAAAACAAATGATGATTATATCAAAAGTGATTTTTAACAAGATGATTATATCAACAGTGACGAGAAGAAAAGTTGATCTATTTTGAATCCCCAATAAGTACATAGCAACAGCCCCCACCCACTACACCAATAAAATTAAATTAATTTAACACAATATTGTAAATCTTAAGAAATTATAAATATTTCGCTCCCACAGTTTACGTATAACGTAATGATGTAGCGCCGATATCATAACAATGACATTATTAATGTTGTGTGCAATTTTTAAAAAAATGAATCATTCATATTTAGCGCAAATCAAAAACTATAAAAGCTGTTGATTGGCCGGAAGTGACGTCATAAATAATGCAGTCAACCTGTTTTGTGGTTCCCGCCTTTGTTTCAAAGATGGCGGAAATTTATTGTGATTGTTTGATGTTTGATCGTTTGATTGTCTTAGACCGTCATTTAAGCTAATTATGTCATGTGGACACGCAATAACAATAGCTATGTACTGAGTACACTTTTGAATGTACATATTCTGACCGATAAATGATGCTGCTGGTCGCCGTCCATGGCTTCACATGTAAAAGTTCTGGGGTGGGTGGGGTGAATATGCATTTGTTTTTGTTTTGTCTCCATACAGCTGTTCTTTATTACATAAATGTATTTTGTTTTATTGTCACGATTATGTCTTTTTTGCAAATATTTTTATGTACAGCGCGGTGAGCCTAGCCTTAGGCTGGGGTACCGCGCTATATAAGACAACATATAATATAAGACAACATATAATAATAATAAAAAACACCACAATACTATTGAATGCATTATATCGTATTTCAATAACACCATCTAAACATCTGTGTACCATGGGGCCCTAAAACCTACATGGTAAGTACGAGGTAGTTTCATCCCGACCTACCTGTGACGTGTAATGGTAGTTTTATCCCGACCTACCTGGGATGTGTAAGGTAGTTTTATCCCGACCTACCTGGGATATGTAAGGTAGGTTCATCCCGACCTACCTGGGATGTGTAAGGTATTTTCATCCCGACCTACCTGGGATGTGTAAGGTAGTTTCATCCCGACCTACCTGGGATGTGTAAGGTAGTTTTATCCCGAACTACCTGGGATGTGTAAGGTAGTTTCATCCCGACCTACCTAGGATGTGTAAGGTAGTGTTATCCCGAACTACCTGGGAGGAAAAAATGTAGTTTTATCCCCATCTACCTGGGAGGTACAAGGTCGTTTCATCACGACTTACCTGGGAGGTACAAGGTCGTTTCATCCAGACTTACCTGGGAGGTACAAGGTCGTTTCATCCCGCTCTATCTGGGAGGTGCACGGTAGTTCCAGTCGAGGCATATATTTTAAAAACTGCTGAAACACTCAGGTCCAATAAATCCAACCCCCTCTTCCCTTAGAACTTACCTTAAGTTCCGGTCACCCTAAGCCGTTCCGTAATAACATGTCTCTTATTTTGTCCATGCCTGATCACGTGTTCGCGCGAGAGAAATCAATAACATCAAGTGTTTAGGAGCATTGAATTGTGTTTAATATTGATTGAGTCGTTTGTTGAAGGTAGCAGAGAACAATTAATTGTGTTTATTTTTGATTCAGTCATTTGTTGTAGGTAACAGGCAAGAGTTGTATCATATCAGACAAGAGTTGTTTCATATCAGACAAGATTTGTGTCATATCAGACAAGAGTTGTATCATATCAGACAAGAGTTGTATTATATCAGACACAATTTGTATCATATCAGACAAGAGTTGTATCATATCAGACAAGAGTTGTATCATTTGACAGTGCTTAGCTTGGCAGGTTTTTTGGAAAAACTTTCCTATTAATTGTAGCCTGACGGAGAGGTCATTACTTGTTATATAATGATAACCTGCCCGAGAGGTCACACATCCTGTTATATAATAATAACCTGACAGAGAGTCACATCCTGTTATATAATAATAGCCTGACAGACAGTTCACCGCTTGATGAATATAAATATTTTTACCAGTACCCAAATATTTTATTTGGAAAATACTTTTAAAATAATGTCAAATAGAACTTATAATCCGAAAAAAAAAATACAATTAATCTTAGAAACCGTATTACAATATTGTGTACTCAGTATGTACTCATCGTCTGCTCTTTGTGTACTCGTTGTGTACTCATGTGTACACATTTTGTACTTATGGAGTACTCATAGTGTAATCATTGTGTACTCATTGTGGAAAAAGATCATAGTTTTAAGTACAGCCGTATAACAGGTAAGAAGATCACACAAAAATGATTGCATCTAAACTTAATATCCAGCCCATACTAAAACCAAGATGAGAAGGAAACATCACAACAGTCATTCATCGATTATTTAAGGATTAATTCCCCCCACTCTCAAACCCACCCTTCCCTTTGTGGTTCAGGTATTTGTATCCACCATTAGTCAACTATAGCGATGGACCATTTCTGTGATTTTAACTTAGTGCCATTAAAACCTACTCGCCCTAGAAGTGTAGTTCAGCTTCGTGTCCTTTGATTGTGTATTTACAACACTCTTTTTGGTTTCCGATATGTTCTTTAATGTCAGAATCACAGTGATCACTTCCGGTTTAAGGACTTTTGGGGTTCCATTTAAATAGTGATTGGTCACATCAAAGCTATAGAGCTAATTCTGTGCAATATTATTCACGCTAATGAAAGCACCTAGTGACCTGTATTTTTAAGGAAAAAAAATTAATTATAAAAAGTTCAATTTCCTAGATAGTGTTCTATATAAAGTTCAGGGTTACTATGTTTGTTTATGGGTCGATTCATCACAAGATAACGAAAACAATTGATCGTAATCAAATAAGACATGGTCATTCCTCTTGAATTACAGATGGTTCCTGCAATATTTCGTCATAATTCCTTTATCATAAAAGCTGTCGTTAAAAATGTGTAAAATGTTGAGAGTAAAGAATAAATATGTTATTTTCTATTGGCTTCCATGGTCAATCAAGTTAAAGTTTTTTATTAGTGGACGCACTATTTTTTGCTTTTATTCAGATTGATGTTATTTCGAACATCTATGAACGAAAGGTTTTTAGTGCACTTGAATTTGATGTTCCCATTTAAATCAAATGGATTTCTATATTCGCAGAACGGAGATTTTTTTTTTTTTAAAGTTTCAAATACATTTGTCGACAATTTTTTTAGCTTTTTAAAGCAATAATTTTCTTGAAACATAAGGCAATACCTTAAGTACCATTATATGAGGGAACAATCTAGTGTGTGGTATAAGAAGGGCTGAATATTAGATTACAAATATAATATGATGTTCGGTGGGGAGCATAATAGTGATTTGGCGTAATTAAGGGTTTATAGTCCTTGGGCCGGGATGGGGGGGGGGGATTTATTAATTTTCTTAGCAACTATATATAGTAGATAAAATCAGCATTTGATCAAACTACCTCACTTAATAAATGTTGTATTTTATGATTGAAGCAATGTTACAAGTGCATAGTTTGCTACACATGTGACAATTTCAGTACATGGTCGATTTTTTTTTTTTGATTTTTTTTTTGGAATTAAATCATTGACATGTTGACACTTAGTATAAGCTTCCTAAATGTCGCACACAATAAGATTATGTCTAGATTGTTT
Organism: Omphiscola glabra; assembly: GCA_964017045.1. Taxonomy (NCBI): domain Eukaryota; kingdom Metazoa; phylum Mollusca; class Gastropoda; family Lymnaeidae; genus Omphiscola; species Omphiscola glabra. The sequence goes on from OZ024805.1 coordinate 33,264,273, forward strand.
TTATTGACATGTAATTAGAGTCCATTCAATAGCAGGCTTACGTAATTTCTAGTAATTGATGGACTTCATATCGTGTTCTAATATACGTATTTTAGAACGCAAGTCACAGCACGGGTGAAGTAAGTCAGGCTGAGTTTTGCGACAACAAATATTGCTTCTAACTTTATTAAAGGGAAATATCAACAATTCTAATTACCGTTGAAAACTTCATAAGCTGCTCTTTTGTTATGTGTATTTACCATCGAACAGTACCATAAATCTACCATCAAAATGTGCCATCAAACTGTGCCATCAAACGCAACCAACAAACTGTACATTCAATCTGTACCATTAAACTCTACCGTCAAACTGTGCAATCAAACCCTACCATCAACCTCTACCATCAAACTCTACCATCAAACTGTACCATCAAACTATACCATAAATCTACTATCAAACCCCTACCATCAAACTCTAACATCAAATTCTACCATCATCTTCTACCATCAAACGCTAGCATCAAAATATACCATCAAAATCTACGATCAAAATCTACCATCAAAATCTACCATCATAATCTACCATCATAATCTACAAACAAACTGTATTTTGTTCTATGGGAATTCTTCAGTTTAAAAAGTGTGCCTTCAAAAGGTACACATTCTTACAAGTTCCACGTGCACATGGTCTTCACATAGTTTACATTCTTACAAGTTCCACGACCACATTGTTCTGCCCTATAGACACTTTCTTGGTAACAAGACTTGAACTGCGAATGAACAAATGTGCATTCAGGAGCTGTTGCTTATTTTGTGGTATCTACTTTATCAATATAAAAATTGTGTACAACGCGGGATATTTTCACGATAATCAATCTCAGTTTTCAAATTTATTTAATAAGACATAAAAATGTAGCTATCCAACACCCCCCCCCCCCACCTTTGTTTTTTGACGTATGTTTGCAGACTGGCAATACAAGGCTTGCCACAGACCTGCGCCGGTCCGCGGACCACAATTTTGGGAACGCTGGTCTAGAAGTCTATAGATCCCTTTTTTTAAGGTCTAAAAGTTATCTAAAGCTGGAATTTACAAACTAAGATGATTGAAAACTATCTGAAAGTCTTCCTTTGCAACAACATGTTCAACAAATACCGAATAGTGATTGAAAATGTATGACTTAATCTGTGTTTTTGGCAAAGAATTTCTATTTCCCATCAAGCAAATTTGTTTTATTTTTAAAAAAACTGTAATTCCTCTTTAAATGTTCTATCTCTCAAATTGTAAGAATAAAACACTATTACTTTCACGGAGTTACGTCACCTTTTTTAAAAGAGGTTACCCTTAGAAGTAGTGAGAACCCCCGGTCAAATATAGTATACTCATGTGAAACACCAGCCATGAAATCACTATTTTGATATTCATGAGTTTCACATTTCATAGAAAATCGATCCATCTCTGGAGATTTTTTTATTCTTTGAAATATTTATTGCCTTGGCTTTATCGTGGAATTTGAGTCAGGCCACTCAAATTGTTCCAGACGATTCGATGTGGGATGTCATGAATATTGTAGAAAACCATGGCTACATGAATTCCAAACAACAAAAGCCACACTTATGATAAGAACTCAAGTCAATCGAATATTTGTCAAATTTTTGTTATACAATAACGGGATAATTAATTGGGCTCACGTGATTATTACCTTCATCAATTAACTAAATGGGCCAATACTGCTGCCACTTCTGACTAACTCTTTGCTCGGTTCCAAAACTACTTTAATATAATACCATTTTCTAACAACTCTGATATTACTTCCATCCACTACCACTTTCTGACAATTTCTGACACTACTACAATCCACTTCAACTTTCTAACCAACTCAGACTTTACTTAGATTCATTTGCACTGTCAAACCAACCCTGACACAACTTCCTTGCACTACCACTTTCTGACAAACTCTGACTCTAATTCATTGAACAGCCACTCTCTATCCATCTCTGACACTATTTCCATCTACTATCACTTTCTTGTTCATATGTTTAGGATGATATGTTTAGCAGTGATAAGGTATTTACATCTTTATTGGATATTAAATTGTTAGAGCATCAATGGACAATCCGCAAACATCAGTTTACCAGAAATATTTCACGAGAATTTGTCTTTACGTGTCATGAATTAAACATTTGTATTATATTTTGTTTACATCCGGGATATAAGTATATCTAAAAGTAATACTCAGGTACCATGGTTCAATTATTTTAGTTTCCTATAAATACAATTGTAACCGAAGAATACGGATTTAACTACCTCTAATTACGGAGTTTAATGCAATTATTCTTCCCAGTGGCTTCTCAAGCAGTTACTCAAAATGAACAAATTTAGTTTACTGCAAAGTGTGAAATCAGATTTAGATTAACGTCAGCAAACTTATATGATTGTCATCATAAGATATAATGCTGTTATATTTCAAAGAATTAAAACGTGTCTTAAATTAAATGTTCGTATTAAAAGTGTCTTTGTTACTGAAGGAAACAGGTGTTGAATAATTAGCCGTTCGAACATTAGCCTTAAAATAAAGCCTCATATTAATTATTACCGACTGCGTCTAGCTGGTGTCACCTATTGTCCACGTTTCCTTTAACAACACAGTTCATTTTCCACATCAGAAGCCATGTCCCTTTAAGACATATCATTGTCCCCATCAGGAGCCTTGTCTCTTTAACATCTATCAATGTCCCTAGCAGGAGCCTTATCCGTTTAACACATATCATGTTTAACACATATCATTGTCCCAATCAGGCGCCAGGAGTTCCCACGTGTTTTCTTTTTTGACTAGACTTAGCTAAATGACGTTTGACCTGGTCATTGTACGGATTTATATTGAGCCATTTGAAAAAGTAAAAATATGTTCTTAATTAGTTCATGGCCGATTAAAGTTTCTTTCGGGCATTCGTCCGTCACAATATGACAATGGAGTAGACTTCGTACAACGAAATCACAAAAGATCTAGAGTACGTAAATAAATATATTCATACAATTGTAAAATAAATTAAGTAGAAACAGTTCTTGAACGGACAATATTCTTGTGAGGATAGTCTGTAAATTCTTATGTCCCTCACCAAATTTCCCCTTCCTCGAATTTTTCTTCATCATATTGTACTGATTTCAAAACTATTTCTCTTTTCAGTTAAAGTGACATACTAGTTTTTAACTGTTCCTGTATTCAACATAAAATTCTTTTATTCAAATTTGTTCCACTTCTTAAACTCTTATTTTCGTTTAATATTTCTCTTCAAGCATGTTCCCCTACCAACGTTTTCCCCTACCAACGTCTTCCCCTACCAACGTCTTCCACTACCAACGTCTTCCCCTACCAATGTCTTCCCCTACCAACGTCTTCCCCTACCAACGCCTTCACCATACAAAACCTTCACCTAACAACACCTTCACCTGACAACATCTTCACCTGACAACACCTTCACCTGACAACATCTTCACCTGTCAACACCTTCACCTGATAACACCTTCACCTGACAACACTTTCACCTGACAACACCTTCACCTATCATCCACCTACCTTATCAGCCCCCGTTACCCCAAAACCACTCGCCCTGGCAAAAAATTCAATTGTGACCCAATTCTGACCAGCAACCCTTTCCCTTAACCAACCCATTCCTAAACTGTCCCATTACCCGGAACAATTCAATCCTTCTACTCATTTATTCCTCTACCAAACCCATCCCCTCGGAACACACATTCACTCTCCCAACCCAGTCCCTCTAAACACCCATTCACTCTACCAACCCAGTCCCTCTGCACACCCCTTCATTCTACCAAATCATTCCTTCTGACACCCCATTCACTCTACCAACACATTCCCTCTGACCTCCCATTCATTCTATCAACCTATTCCCCAATACCTTGATCCCACTGATACCTTATATCAGACACTATTTGTCCTGAAGCTAACAGTCACAAGCATCACGATAAGGCTTCTCAAAGTCTTCCTTTTATATCACCATCTGGTGGCCCCCATAAACATACTACTTAGAGCTGGAGTAAATATGCCCCGCAGTATTTTATATCAACTCATATTGTGTAGTTAATTTTGACGTCATTAGCGTCTTCTCCACTTCTGCATTAAATATTAACTGATATAGAATGGTTCATGATGACGCCAATAACTTCTTTGTTCTACTTCTCAGTTAAATATTAACTGAAATTGCCTGGTTTATGTTGACGCCAATAACGTCTTGTCCACTTCTCAGTTAAATATAAACTCATATTGGATGGTTTATGTTGACGTCAAAAATGTCTGGCAAACTTCCGAGTTAAATATCATTCTGCTAAATGTCTGTCTCATTAAAAACAGCCGGAAGTGATTCAATATTTTCAAGCTAAGTCTGAAGCATCGTTCGATTCATTCAAAATGGCAAGAGCATTAAATACCCTGAAACTTTTCCTACATTGGCTTTATAAAGTTCACCCTAATAAAAAAGACTAGACATTGTTTTTAATGTATTTATGTATGTATTTATTTTTTTTAAAAAAACGTTTATGGATTTGGGATGACAGAATATTTTTTTTTAATTTCAAAAGTATGCAACCAAGAGTCCTAGTTCCAGATGATGAAGTGTTTGTTGAATCAGCACCAAAAAAAAAATGATTTGTCTACAATTTAAAGACATGGGTTTTGTGTGGGCAAATATATCAGATATCTATTTACGTTTTCATTGCCGCCATGAAACCCAAACTGCCACATAATTACCACCACAACTTCTGATTTCCGTTTGTGCACTGCATGATTAAGTTATCAGTTTTTGTGACAAGGTCTGCCTGTAATGGCGAGTCGGCCAGGTGGTCAGATATGCCATTAGGACAAAATGAAGGACGAAATAGCCACCCTTAAACTGGACATTGTATATGTTAAGTACTTCCTTTTGGGAAAACATGTTTAGATTCTTTGATTATTTGATACCTTATACCACTAGGATGTTCCCAGGCGACGTTGATGAATACATTTTTAAAGACCCAGTCAAATGACAGACATTTGAGTTGGGTGGTAGGCGTACGATGGTTGATGTCGTCTTGAGGAAATGGCATACAGAAGTGCGGTAAGCTGACAGGACAGAAGATGTACACTAATGTATTGTGTTGTCTTAATGAACGAGCAGACTGTTATTTCGATTTGGTGATTGAAGCTCGCGAGTCTTCCCTTTAATGTCTGACTTGCATTCTTCTGAGGCCATTTTGCTGGTCACATTTAATCGTGATGAAAGAATATGTGATCCTAGAAATGACGATGAACAATGGAGAGATAATAAGCAGAGGAGGTTCTTATTGGGATATGTCCAGATCGTTTCCATATTTTAGCTAAATTTAGCCTGAATATATGTTTTTGTACATCAATCGCACAGTGTTGGACTATTTCGTTTGTGACGTACACACACTGTCAAAGACTTGGCTTATTGTACAAAAGCCCTAACCGTAACAGTTGGCTTACATTACAATAGCCCTAACCCTAACAGTTGGCTTATTTTACAATAGCCCTAACTTTAACAGTTTTTTTTTTTACAATAACCCTAACCCTAACAGTTGGCTTATTTTACAATAACCTTAACGCTAACAGTTGATGTATTTTACAATAACTCTAACCCTAACAGTTGGCTTATTTTACAATATCCCTTACCCTAACAGCTGGCTTATTTTACAATAACCCTTACCCTAACAGTTGGCTTATTTTACAATATCCCTTACCCTAATAGTTGGCTTATTTTACAATAACCCTTACCCTAACAGTTGGCTTATTTTACAATAACCCTTACCCTAACAGTTGGCTTATTTTACAATAACCCTTACCCTAACAGTTGGCTTATTTTACAATAACCCTTACCCTAACAGTTGGCTTATTTTACAATAACCCTTACCCTAATAGTTAGCTTAATTTAAAACAGAGCACGTGCAAAATCTGACGGAGGCGTAGCTACAAAACAAATTGAAGGTAAAATCATGTCGCTAGTCACACTTGGTGATACACATAACAGTATGCTGGTGAATGCCTCACATAATGTGACATGCAGGGCACACATCTTAAAATAAGCAGTTTGACCTCTAAACTCTGGAGCTAAGCTTAAGTGTTGAGATACAACCCTATGAAATGTAGGATATATTCACCAAGGGAAACATTGTGTTTTCGTCAATGCTAAGCTGGTGCGAATTTCATGCTTATTAAAAAGAAGAAAAACAACTGCATCGTATGACTTAATCTTGTTTTCTTTCTCTATGTTGCATCGTTTCTCCATCTTCCTCTATTTTTGCCCTCTCTCTCTTTTCTCTCTATTCCTCTCTTGTCTTTCACTATGCTCAGTCTGCCACCCCGTCCACTCTGTTTCTCGTAGCACGACGGAGAGCAGGGACACGTGTCATCGACCTACCATGTTGACAGTTGGCGTTCAACACACAGAGGTTGATGATTCTCCATAGTGATGTTGTAAAGTTATGACAAAAAGTGGAAGTGCATGCGTTTGAAAACCTATGTGGAAAATCTAGGAATAACAGTTGACTGTTCCGTGAGATTGACTTAGTATGTCTCCCAAAAGAAGCTTGTAATGCTTCAAGCATCATACGGAGTTCGGTTCTTAACTGTAGCTCTAAATAGTTTAGTTTCAAGTAATTTTCTCAGAGTACGAGGTAAGTCAATTTAAAGTAAATTTATTTTGATTTATAGAACACATAATTGCTTCATATTCAAACTGTAAGTTGTTTAGGATGCCTGGGAAGTGGCTAGAGTTGGACTTTGATGCCTATTATTAACGACAATTTTCATTTAACGACAGAGATACAATTAGATTACATAAAGTGGAACGAAAAATTCCCCCCCAAAAGAGAGCTATTGTAATCGGAATGACTAAATCCTAAGCGAGGGTACGATTCCAATGCGATGTCCTCTTTCAACGGATTAAGAACCATCACGACGTCCAAATATAAACAGCTTTCATTTCAAATTATCACAAAGAAGGCAGGTTTATTTATCAGAATTCGCTAATATAATATGAATGCTAGGTGGTACCAGACAGAATGAATGCTACGTGGTACTGGACAGAATGAATGCTACTTGGTACCAGACAGAATGAATGCTACTTGGTACCAGACAGAATGAATGCTACGTGGTACCGGACAGAATAAATGCTAGGTGGTACCGGACAGAATGAATGCTACGTGGTACTGGACAGAATGAATGCTACGTGGTACCGGACAGAATGAATGCTACGTGGTACCGGACAGAATGAATGCTACGTGGTACTGGACAGAATGAATGCTAGGTGGTACCGGACAGAATGAATGCTACGTGGTACTGGACATAATGAATGCTACGTGGTACTGGACAGAATGAATGCTACGTGGTACTGGACAGAATGAATGCTACGTGGTACCGGACAGAATGAATGCTACGTGGTACTGGACAGAATGAATGCTACGTGGTACTGGACAGAATGAATGCTACGTGGTACCGGACAGAATGAATGCTACGTGGTACTGGACATAATGAATACTAGGTGGTACTGGACATAATGAATGGTACGTGGTACTGGACATAATGAATGTTACGTGGTACTGGACATAATGAATGCTACGTGGTACTGGACAGAATGAATGCTACGTGGTACTGGACATAATGAATGCTACGTGGTACTGGACATAATGGATGCTACGTGGTACCGGACATAATGAATGCTACGTGGTACTGGACAGAATGAATGCTAGGTGGTACTGGACATAATGAATGCTACGTGGTACTGGACATAATGAATGCTACGTGGTACTGGACATAATGAATGCTACGTGGTACCGGACAGAATGAATGCTACGTGGTACTGGACAGAATGAATGCTAGGTGGTACTGGACATAATGAATGCTAGGTGGTACTGGACAGAATGAATGCTACGTGGTACTGGACATAATGAATGCTAGGTGGTACTGGACATAATGAATGCTACGTGGTACTGGACATAATGAATGATAGGTTGTACCAGACAGAATGAATGCTACGTGGTACTGGACATAATGAATGCTAGGTGGTACTGGACATAATGAATGCTACGTGGTACTGGACAGAATGAATGCTACTTGGTACTGGACAGAATGAATGCTAGGTGGTACTGGACATAATGAATGCTAGGTGGTACTGGACAGAATGAATGCTACATGGTACTGGACATAATGAATGATAGGTGGTACTGGACATAATGAATGCTACGTGGTACTGGACATAATGAATGCTAGGTGGTACTGGACATAATGAATGCTACGTGGTACTGGACATAATGAATACTAGGTGGTACTGGACATAATGAATGGTACGTGGTACTGGACATAATGAATGTTACGTGGTACTGGACATAATGAATGCTACGTGGTACTGGACAGAATGAATGCTACGTGGTACTGGACAGAATGAATGCTAGGTGGTACTGGACATAATGAATGCTACGTGGTACTGGACAGAATGAATGCTACGTGGTACTGGACAGAATGAATGCTAGGTGGTACTGGACATAATGAATGCTAGGTGGTACTGGACAGAATGAATGCTACGTGGTACTGGACATAATGAATGCTAGGTGGTACTGGACATAATGAATGCTACGTGGTACTGGACATAATGAATACTAGGTGGTACTGGACATAATGAATGCTACGTGGTACCAGACAGAATGAATGCTAGGTTCTACCGGACAGAATGAATGCTACGTGGTACCGGACATAATGAATGCTAGGTGGTATTGGACATAATGAATGCTACGTGGTACTGGACATAATGAATGCTACGTGGTACTGGACATAATGAATGCTACGTGGTACTGGACATAATGAATGCTACGTGGTACCGGACATAATGAATGCTAGGTGGTACTGGACATAATTAATACTAGGTTGTACCGGACATAATGAATACTAGGTTGTACCGGACAGAATGAATGCTAGGTTGTACCGGACAGAATGAATGCTAGGTGGTACTGGACATAATGAATGCTACGTGGTACTGGACATAATGAATGCTACGTGGTACTGGACATAATGAATGCTACGTGGTACTTGACATAATGAATGCTACGTGGTACTGGACATAATGAATGCTACGTGGTACTGGACATAATGAATGCTACGTGGTACTGGACATAATGAATACTAGGTGGTACTGGACATAATGAATGCTACGTGGTACTGGACATAATTAATACTAGGTTGTACCGGACATAATGAATACTAGGTTGTACCGGACATAATGAATGCTAGGTTGTACCGGACATAATGAATACTACTTGGTACCAGACAGTGCTAGGTTGTACCGGACAGAATGAATGCTACGTGGTACTGGACAGAATGAATGCTAGGTGGTACCAGACAGAATGAATGCTACGTGGTACCGGACATAATGAATGCTAGGTTGTACCGGACAGAATGAATGCTAGGTTGTACCGGACAGAATGAATGCTACGTGGTAACGGACATTAGCAAAACACAGTTAAACCTGTAAAACGAAACAAAACAACGAACGTGTCGACAGGAAGCCTTCATCAGCGAACAAACATAAAAAACGAATTTTTTGCTGCCCTCTTGGACACTACTTCTCAGCTAAGTGCTATAATATTTTTTTTATTTTTTTTAATATATATTTTTTAAATTTTATTTGTTTTTCATATAAAAGAACTGCTTTGTAAAAATGTAATCATAAAGAACCTGCGGTCCTCAACTCAGTCCTTGTTGTAAATTCCCGGTGTGGATGAACACAGAAAAAAGTCATACGGAGTGCGCTCTTTTGACGCGATAGCGCCAAAGTTATGGAATAGTTTACCTCCATCTTTGAGGAGTATTGAAAAGGACAGAACATTATTTAGAAAACATTTAAAGACTTTTTTGTTTAATAGATTTGAGGAAACCAGAGCGCAGTGAGCATGATAAAGTAGCATGGATACCAGCGCTATAGAAGTATCCAATCAATCAATCAATCTCTCGGTAGACATGAACTGGGTCATATGTTAGTAAACATGAATTGTCTCATATGTTGGTAAACAAGAACTGGTTCATATGTTGGTAAACATTAATTGGCTCATATGTTGGTAAACATGAACTGGCTCATATGTTGGTAAACATGAATTGGCTCATATGTTGGTAAACATGAATTGGCTCAGCTGTTCCCTGCTGAAATCCCCAAGGAGGTGTAGCAGATAATTAAAAGATGCATTAATTTGGCATAATCCAAATAGTTTGTTTGTTGGTTTATTGTAATGACCTGCCTGAACACAGAAACTTCTGGATCATTCTGGACAACCTACCCTGGCTTAAGTGTTAATTAGATTAGAAATATAATATCTTATACTCAAAGATTATAACTATATACTCAAAGATTATAATTTTTAAAAGTTTTTTGGTGGGTTTTAAACCTTGGTATATATATAAATATACTGTTTTGAAACAGCGAAGTCCTATATCGTGATATAATATGGTGTGAAACCGCGAAGGCCTATAACGTGATATAATATGGTGTGAAACAGCGAAGGCCTATAGCGTGATATAATATGGTGTGAAACAGCGAAGGCCTATAGCGTGATATAATATGGTGTGAAACAGCGAAGGCCTATAGCGGGATATAATATGTTTTAAAACAGCGAAGGCCTATAGCGTGATATAATATGGTGTGAAACCGCGAAGGCCTATAGCGTGATATAATATGATGTGAAACAGCGAAGGCCTATAGCGTGATATAATATGTTTTGAAACAGCGAAGGCCTATAGCGTGATATAATATGGCGTGAAATAGCGAAGGCCTATAGCGTGATATAATATGTTTAAATTCGATATCTCGAGGGCTAGGAAAAAAATGTATTTCCACACTACCAGACATTGCAGGGCAGCTATTGTTAGATTTTAAAATTATATTTTAAGACTAACATAGTTATACGAAGTCGTAGAGTAAGTGTGACGTGAGTATGACGTGTGCCAATTGGGGTTGTTAACATATATAATATTCATTGAAAATATAAAAAGCAGATGAAGTGAATTATTCCAGCGCTGCAATTTTTGTACTTTATACTTTGGACCCCAATAAAATGTATCGACTGTGAAACAATCAATAAATACATGATGTATTATCTACGACTGCAGTCTCGGCTGATTTCGTTTGAGATTTTACACTGTCATTACCCAGAGGAGCTTTTAAGTAAAAAACATTTCTGTTGACTCTCATCTGCTGCCCTCGCCGGGACGGCTGCAAGCTTGCAGAATTTATTGCCTTTGCCAAAGGGGACTGATTACAGATATAACGTCGCTGATCTCCCTTGGTTTGTAAACTCTGAATCCCTCTGCAATTTCCTTCAATTTGATGTTCATTCCTTTTAGCGTGATGCGCCTTGGAAATTGGGATCTTGACGATTCGCTGAATGCATGTTAACTGGTTAGTGATCTTAGAAGATCGCTACTTGAACAAGCTCATAATGATGTCCCATTGATCGGTTTTATGTGTTGTATACCAGTCGATTTTGGTAGACGGAAAGAGCGCAACGATGGATGTGGAGTGCAAGAAGCTCCAAAAATAAATTTTAACCTTACACACTAGTCAGGTATGTGACCTACACTCTTTAAAGTACATCTGCCCTTATAGGGTAGGGTTATCGAAAGGTAAACATGGCATTATAAGGATGATGTGTCGTCAATTAAATGGGCTGAAAGTAGAACAATAATGGAATCACCTTTTTATTGATATTTATTTTCTGGTAAAGTCACGTGACAATAATAATTCTTAGAACTGGGAGATTTTGTGAACATCTTTACAGCGACGTATTCCTTGTGTTGATTAGACATAAACATATCGTGTTATTGTTGTAGCTGAACATAAAGTTTAATTGTTGTAGTTAAACTGACAGTGCCATTGTGGTAGTTGAAATACCGAGTTAATATTGTAGTTCCACATAACGGTTAATTGTTGTAGAAGAATTAATCATGTTATTGTTGTAGTTGAAAATATTGTGTTATTTTTGTAGTTGAACATATTGTGTTGTTGTTGTAGATAAAATACTAAGAAAACTCACAATTCTAAAACATGCATGACGTTGATAACTTTTCAAAAGTCCTTCTCGAAAATCCCATCTAACACAATTTTTTATAAAAAAATCATTGTTTTTAATTAAGAACATCAGAACACATACCTTCTTTCAATGCTTGTCTTAGTTGCTCTAACTAACTAATATTATGTTTAAGAATTTTGCTATACCTTCAGAAATACTGTTTCTAAAACGATGAATAAAATTCCATTGAAATCCCTTAAATAAACTCTGGAAGATGGAGTTTAGCCGTTTTTGTTTCATTTTAAAAAGTGATTTAAAAATCAAACTAAAAGTTAACATTTGTATGTTGCATTCCTAAACAGAGGAACTAAACTATGCTTGACCAGTGGGTGAAGAGTTCGGCGGAAATAAAATTAAAATAGCTTCCGGTAATAACTTACTTATGTTTATGAACTGTATGTTGCTTGATGGTGATTGGCTGTAGTAAGTTATCACGTGTGTTGTATGTTTGGTTATTGGCTGTAGTAAGTTATCACGTGTGTGGCTTGCTGGTGATTGGCTGTAGTAAGTTATCACGTGTGTGGCTTGCTGGTGATTGGCTGTAGTAAGTTATCACGTGTGTGGCTTGCTGGTGATTGGCTGTAGTAAGTTATCACGTGTGTGGCTTGTTAATATTGGCTGTAGTAAGTTATCACGTGTGTGGCTTGTTGATATTAGCTGTAGTAAGTTATCACGTGTGTTGCTTGTTGATATTGGCTGTAGTAAGTTATCACGTCTGTGGCTTGTTGATATTGGCTGAAGTAAGTTATCAGACATAAAGCTGATCTACGTTCAATCACATAACAGATGGTTATAATCAGTTAGTTATAATCAGTTAGTTATAATCAGTTAGTTTTAATCAGTTAGTTATAATCAGTTAGTTATTATCAGTTAGTTATAATCCAATCAACGTGCAGATTGACCAGTATTGATTTCACACAAGGCAGGCTAAGGGCCGGTAACCGTACAGGAAATAAGTGACTGAAAGGCCAAGATTTATTGCCATACTTTTAAAAGTCATTCAACTCTGGTCACGAGCTGGAGACAGAGTTACGGCCCTTGCTCGAGCAGTCGTCAAATGACGTGAGCTCTTGTTTTTCAACATGAAGCTAACACTGGAGAGCAGCTGTCCTAGGAGTCAACAAGCAACTTGAGCTCACACTTAAAGTTCAGCTGTCCTAGCAGTCATCACTTGAGCTGACACACTGCAGTTCAGCTGTCCCAAGGAGTTGTCAAATGACTTGAGCTGACACACTGGAGTGCATTTGTCCTAGCAGACGTCAGATGACTGGAGCTGACACACTGGAGTGCAACTGTCCTAGCAGTCAAGATCTTCACCTAAGATAAACCTAACCGTTTCAACATTGGCCCGATAAATCAATACGTTAATGGAAATTGTTATCGTCTCTGCGGTCTTTAAACACCGTGAACAAAAGTAGAGCTTTCAAGACATGACTTTGTTCCGTAAAATTAACGACGTTATGAAACAAAGGACGCACGACTTTAAATGAACGTTTTTGTTTTGTTTTAAATGTTTACGCTATAATTTGAGGTTTTCCACGATTAACTCAGCCATATTGATAAACAACTCGGTAACGATTTGATTTTAGTTGCCATCTTGATACTGTCAAATATGGGTCCTAATGTTAAGATTACAACGTGAAGGAATGATTATCATGCGTGATTTCTGCTAACATTACAAAATAAAGGGTGATTATCATACATCCGTCCTAATGATAACATTACAAAGGAATACATCGACTATCATGTCAATTCTTGATCAATTCCAATCCTCTTCATTCAATTGATTTAAATATAATTGGCATATCGATATATATAAAACAAGCCAAGAAGATATACCAAATTTTTTTTCTTTCTTTTTTTAGAAATACTTTTTTTAAAAGTCTGTCAGTGATAAATGTAAAAAGCACTGTAAAATAAATGTGAGAATTTTAAGAGTACATATGATTTTAATTTTTAATAGACATAAAAGCATCATGGTGATATATGGGGAGTCATAAACACCACCAGTCACGTGTGATGAAAGTACAGCGACACAAATGTACTCTGTCGCTAGACCCATAACTATAGCTCATGAATCTTAAATGAGGATATTTCCTCCAAGCGCTTTTTTAAAAATAGTTTACTTGACAAAATGTTTAGCTGTCTTAAAGCTTAGCTGGAAAAATAACAAATGGTTTTCTAACGTAAAGATCGGATTGTATTTGATGTTTTTTTGGTTTGATGTTTTTGATTCTTTGTTTGTTTGTCTTTGCCGGTAGAGTGATTACAATTTTGGTATCATTTTGCTGGTCATTTCCCAGATGAGGTATAGGTCGATAAATAAAAACCGTTTTATTCTTCGAGATAATATATTTTAATTAGTTAACTAGACTTCTATATATCATTGTTTAAGTATGAACAAAGATGGGCCTAAAAATTGATTAGGTGATTAAAATAAGGGCAGCATATAAACAAAAATATGAACATTTATTCATTCCTTTATATGTTCATCTTCTTTAATGAAGTCTTTTGCTACCAGCTTTACATGTGCATTAAATGTTCTCTAAGAGTAAATTAATCCATGGATTAGGATTCTTTGATGTTCTAACTGAAAAGCCCTCTAAACAATGATTATACCAGGCATTGAGACTTTAAGAATCTTTTAAAAATTGCTATGATTAAAATATGACATTGTGGCAGCAAACAAAATAGGTTGCGACATTGTTGTGCAAAGAACGTGTGATCTTCTAGAATGTTATCTTCAAATAGCACATCCATAGAAACAACAATAGAGACAGTGCACAATGAGAGAGAAGATGGAAAAGAAGATGGAAGCGCAGATCACAAGCCAGGAGAATTAATGAAGTATTAGATGACAAGTTGGCTTTGTCACATGTTTTTTGACACAGTCCAAAAATAATATATGACAACCTTGTATTCTTTCTCGTTACTGTACCTACATTTTGATAGTGTACACGTGCAATTATACAGTTTCATACTTGTATAGTATAGAGTCAAGAGATTTCACACTTTTATGGCATTGAGACAAGAGGTTTAAACCAGTGGTTCCGAAACTGTTTTAACCCACGCCTCACCTGAGCACCTTATCAGGTTATACGCCTGTCACCGTTACGCCCAACACCATTACCCCATCACCTTACATCCACACTATTACACCCATCACCATTATGCCCATCACCGTTACGTCCATCACTATACCTCTATAGCAAAGAAGATTTCTCATAGCAGTTCTAAGATTGAATTTCAAGATGGCTACCTCCAGCTGTGACGTTGTTGAAACAAAAGTTGGCCATAACATTTTGGTTTCTTCCATTGTGAAAGTTAAATGTTCCTAAATGTTTCCCATCTCAGAGACTTAGCGCCCGTAGTAACTATTCAGAATAGTCCCCATGGAACCCCATTTTTTACAACGGATTTTTAAAAGCCTTTTAATATGACATATAAACATAATCTAATGTCATTTCATAATAAAGAAGAAAAGAACTTCTAAGAAAATCCAAATGAAATGTTAGATTTGGCTTTGAGTATAAAATTTCTGGCATCCGTTTGTCACAATACGACGATGTTGAAGAATTAACAGGACGAAATCCAAAAAGGCGTGGTATTATTCTTGTTATGAATTACAATCTGGTAAATCGCCTCTCTTCACGCCAATTGATTACCCAAAGGGAACATCATGACTGTGGATGTTACAGCTTTGCACAAGTGGTGTTGCAGAATATGTCGGAATGTTTCATTGTGTCAATATTATCCGCCTACGGGACGCCATGTCCAGGGTTGAATTCAAAGTTTTCTTCTCTTAGATGGGTTGCCATCCAAGGTTGACGAGTCCCATCTCTTAGATGGGTTGCAATCCAAGGTGAACGAGTCACATCTCTTTCCACTTAAGGTAACCTAGACGTAGTTCACAGGATAAATGCCTTAAATAAATAATTGATATTAAAACTATAATGTTTCTTGTGGCCGAAGCTACCGTAGCCCTACCTTTTAAATATCATCTTCTGGTCGTCTGCTAGACAATAATGAGCCGAAGACAACACCATTATCAGATGTCAGTGTATGTTGGTCCAGACGTCAATTGTATTACTATAGTAGTACTTTTATTGATGGAAAAAGTCAGCACTGTGAATTACAGCATTGACTTCGTAATAACAAACGCTGCTCACTTTATAAATAGAACAATATTTTGACTCTTCATTTAATAGTATGGACATTTTGAAACTTGATTGTTGCATTCTGTGCTACATGTTCAGTGATCTGGTTTCCCCATGTACTCAGCATTCACTCAAATGATTTTACGACACCTAGACTGTGCTTGGCAATTTATGGCAGAGCATACAAATATGTTTACAGTTACATTTCAAATTTAAAGCAATCGAAATATATCGATAAAATACGTGACATATTTTATGTCAATTTAGCTACCCTCCCCCCTCCGTTACTCTGTAACACATAAGACACTTGTGTCAGACATTGTCACAAATTCGTTACACCCACCAGCTCTAAACACGTGACACCGCTAATGGATGTCCCCTTAGCTATATGTTAAAAGAAACAAAAATCTAATGACTTAATTTTTTTGTCCGTGTCTAGTCAAATGTAAAAGTCGTGTCAAATGTCAGAGCCTAGTCCGATGTCAGAAGCTAGTCAAATGTCAGAATCTAGTCAAATATTCGAGTATAGTCAAATACTACAGCCTCCCGGTTCAGGCTTTCGCAAGCCGCACGGCTCTAGAGAGTCTGGATCGGATACAAAATCTAGTTCTAAGATTTGTATGTGGGGCGTTACGTACCACACCCACGGCTGCTGTGGAAATTATTTCAGACATAGTACCACTACACATTAGGAGGGACAAGGCTATCCTAACGACCGTTGAGCGCTACCGTCGAATGGAAAAGGCGGAACCCTGTTTTCACATCCAAGACCGTTGGGTAAAGAGGACAAGGCTTAAGAGACCCTCCTTCATGGATGCGGTCTATGCACTCGAGGAAAAGCACCCTTTACCAGAAAACAGGGAGAAAATACGCCTGATCCAGGAGATATCACCACAGGATAGCTGCGAACCACCTGATGTTCGTCTGACCCTGTCACACACAGCAGTTACAAAGTCGAGCTCCCAACATGAGCAAAAGGGAGCCGCACTAGAGACAATTGAGGCCTTTGGAGACGACGTGGTACAAGTCTTCACAGACGGCTCCTATCTCGCCAGCGAAAAGCGGGCGGGTTACGGTGCACTCATCCAGTATCCCAAGGGGATACCTCCAGTTGAGGAGATTTCAGGCCCAAGTGGCACAAATAGCACTGCAACTGATGCAGAGTTAGAGGCTATATTGATGGGCTTGAAACAAGTGCGCCGCAGACTAGCCAGACGCAAACCACTTCCACCCATCGTAGTGTTCACCGATTCACAATGTGCTCTGGAAATTGTGAAAAGGAGCTCTATGAACACGAAAATGGTGAACGCAATTATGGAGCTCGTGCGAGACATACAGACACATGGAGGCCAAGTGACCTTCAATGGATCCCAGGACATGCGGGGATTCCACCACAAGACAGAGCCGACTGTCTTGCGAGGCAAGGCTCTTCCCGGCCTCAACCTAACCGGCCAATGACCCAACTGGGGGCCCAAGCCTGGATCAAGGACCTCTGCCACGAGGAGTGGTTAAAAGAATGGGAACAGGGGAACACGGCCCGTAAGCTTTATCGGATCATGCCCAAAAACAACCGCAAATGCGATGAGTGGTGGAGTCTTAAACGCCACCACCAGAGTCTCATCACCCAGATGAGAACAGAGCATTTTCCTAACCGCAGCTATTTGAACAGATTACACCCATTGCGGGACCCGAGCTGCCGCCACTGTGGTCAGGCACCGGATACAATCAAGCACCTTCTAGCCGAGTGCTCAACGCTGGCGACTGGCGTGACTGGGGTCCTCCCAGCCAACTATGTCGAGAGTCTGATTTACGGGACTGCCCACCAGATGAGGCAGGCCTGTACCTTACTTGCCAGGGCCATAAAAGAGCATTAGCTCGGCCCTTTCCAATGAATGTAATATTTCAGTATAGTCAAATAGTCGGATCTATTCAAATGTCCGAGGCTAGTCAAATGTCTGAATCTAGTTAAATGTCCGAGGCTAGTCAAATGTCACAGTTCTAAAAAAAAGAGGCTAACTTTCTTTCATTGCTCAAGGGAAATAAGGACAACATTTATAATAATTTCGCTTTTGTCCATCAGAGGGTGGCTTGCTCGTAGCGTACTGGCAAAAATCTTCGGACGGCTTATTGACTCACTTACCGTCAACCAATCGAGCTAAAACGTGTCCCATAGAATTGTTACCGTTTTTATGGGGAACATAAAATGAAATTCCCGATAACTGCGCTAAATGAGATTCTTTAAAAACAATAATTTAAAAAAGATCACAAGTGCGTTTGATGCATAACATTTCCTTTTTGTTTTTTAAGTTGTTTGTGAAATAATTATATTTTGTAAAAGCGGGTGGCAATTAACATAATAAAATAGTTCAGAGCCATGAAAAAGATATACGACTGTTAACCTTGCGGGATTCTTATAAAGTGCGTTACCATATAAGGAGTTATAGAAAAGACTTAGTTATAAAGGGTTGTTTCATTTCAGCATAGTTTCAAGTGAAGCTAGTCCGAGTTGTATAAACGTTTCTTATCTAAGTGGATATGTGTTAAGATATGTTATATAATATATTATACGATATGTTAAATAAATCACGTTTTAATTTTGCAAACACAAACAAACACACTACACACTTAACTTTCACTTTGTGATAACTCCACTTACACACAACACACTTGCACTTTGTGATGACACACCTTACACACTACACACGTTCACTTTGTGATGACACACCTTACACAATACACACTTGCATTTTGCGATGACACACCTTACACACTACACACTTGTACTTTGTGATGACACTTGCAAATGATCCAGTAGAGTTTATAATGACTTTATTAAATGATGAGGCTATAATTAGCGTGACTAGTGGTTGGACATTGTTAAAATCTAATTTCATAATAACTTAATAAAGCTTTGAAATTCAATCAGACAATTTAATGTGTATCCGAACCTTAAAGATTAAATGTTTTCCTCCATTTAAATATGGTCCATTCCCCCACCCCCAATTTAACAGTTACTCTGAGATCTCTGTCTGGACGATTTAGCAAGTACCATGAGATCTCTGTCTGGACGATTTAGCAAGTACCATGATAGCTCTGTCTGGGCGAATCGATTTTCTGTTTTTAAAACACAAGATGTTACAAAGATTGATAAAGGAAGTTGATAATAGGATGCCATTTAGTTGATAATATGATGTCATTTAGACTGGATGTCTTTGGTATATGATCCCAAGCCTCTTCCTTTCTACCGTATGTTCGCATTTTTATCTTCGTACCCAAAAGACGCATAAAGCACCGTCTTTTTGTGTATACGAATTTTAGTAATGAAGTGAAAGTAACACAACGTTTTTAAAAATTAAAATGTATAAATATCAGAATAGTATGTTTTCATAATTCTCTAGGCATAAAAGAAAGTATGGTGTATTTGTGTGTGCAACCGAACACAAATAAAATGTCCCATAATTGCGTAAAATGAGATTCTTAAAAAATTCGCAGGTGCGTAATATTTTCTTTCCTTTTAACAAAAAAGGGACGAAAAAGGTGTGTCGTCGCGTACCTAAAGGAGTGGGGGGGGGGGGGGTCGAGCACTCTTTAGGATTCTTATAAAATCCTTTTCTTGAATGTATGTCTTGTAAAATAAATTTAGCAGCTGGAACGTTCACACATCGAAAACAATCAAACCTACCACATGACCTACTTCTCATTAGCAAGGAGATTTAACGATCTGGGCTGTTTAACAATTGACATTTTACCAATAGACATCTACCACTAAGATAGAAAGGCACCACCATTTTATATTGCAGATTAATGAGTCATTCTTATGTTGGACTCCTAGAGACTTCCTTGTTTATATAAACAACAAGCAATAAAAAAAACCACTTGTGTAGTTGATTTTTGTTGTTGCTTTGTTTGATGTATTCTTAAAACATACCTCTCCATGATGGCTTTACTACAAAAGCGTTGGTTTCATTCAGAAAAGCTGCTGGTACTTAATGCACAGCACCCTACAACAAACTCACATCAACAAAGCCATCCATCAACTTTGGGGCGTTTTGAGTCGAAAAGGAACAAATCAATGTGTCTTAATTTTAAAGGAATCCTGTGATAGAAAATACATCAATTTTTGACATTCTAAAATACATTGATTTTTGACATTCTAAAATACATATATATATATATATATGTATATATATATATATATATATATATATATATATATATATATATATATATATATGTGTGTGTGTGTGTGAGAGAGAGAGGGAGAGATTATGAAACTTGATTTGGTGAATAGATTATTAAACGTTTATTATGAGCTTCTACGATGAATATTAATGCCAATTATAATGAAGTTGATCATTTGACCAGTTGGTCCAACACAGAGTGATATAATTTTTTTCCGTTTTACTAATTAATGGAGTCGGCTATGTGCAATTTCCCCCTAAATCCAAATATACTTCATTTTTGGAGAAATAACTTCTTCTATATTTCTTCTATATTTTGAAGGCCCACGATCAATGAATTGATAATTCTGGCTCCTGTGTTTCAGAGGGGTTTGCTATGTTAATGTGCGTGGTTTTGAAGGGGATACTTCACTGGTTGCAAGGGCTTCTCAGCAATGGTATCATGAACTGGGCGTTGGTAGACAGGGGGCAGTAGACGCCAATGCGTCAAGTGTAATCGCCTCAACTGTTGCTTTTGGAAGCTTGTTCTAGTCCCTTATTGTCTTGGCAGGAATGAGGATCTCCTGTACTGAGTTCTTGTTTTTATTAGCATGAACTGCCTGTCGTGGCCTCTTCGCTGTCTAGGTGGGAGATGGACGAGTTTCTGTTTAATGCTGGAGTAGTGGACCAGCACATTTTGAAATTGTACAACATGGAGAGCCTACATAGTCGTCGTCGTTCCTCCAACGGTGACCAAACCAGTGTATCCAGCTTGCTGCCAACACTTGAGGTCTTTCTGTAGCTGTTCCGGACAAAGCGTGCTGCCCGTCGCTGAACCGCCTCCAACCTGTCGATGGTCCTCTGGGTGAATGGGTCCCAGACTGGAGGTGCGTACTCTATAAGCGGCCGGACGCAGGCTTTATAGGCTTTTTCTTTCACGCTTGAGTTGCCTCTTGACTCTTGAGATTAAGGTTTCAGGGAGTCATTGGTTACGTGATAAACTTAAATATGAAATATCACAATAAGAGATGGCGTCAGTAGGCCGTCGAGCTAAAAGCTCTTTATGCCCTCCCTGGTGCCCAGCCACGCAAAACAGACGCAGGGTTTCCCCAACGCCGGCCCGTGCGGGAGGCCGCCAGAGACCCCCCGCCCCGGGCGTGGACCGCCCTCGCCAGCAACCGCTCGATCGGGTTTGCAGACGGTGGCCCTCCCGCCCGGAGGTGTCTGGTCGACCGAAGACGCTGCGTTTAAAACGTCTGCAGTCCACTTTCCTAGGGGCCGGGACGGTAAATTAACGTCCTAATATCTCCCCCCCCCACCCGTCCCGGGGAAGCATGGGACGCCCTCTAAGAGGGATTCTACAGTGGGTTTCCACATCGCAACTAATTCGCGAAGTAGCTGGGACGAAACGGTTGCCTAGGAGTAGCTTTCTCAGGGTTGCGTATTGATAAACTTAAAAGAAAGTGCTCTCTCTTACTTTCAACTCTATTTTTCTGTATCAATAAATGTTTGTTTTGCCCACTGCTCGTTATTTTTACAGAGTAAAATGTTATAAAAAATACGACTTTAATTGTAAAAGTTACTTAAAATTGTATTTATCTTGATATATGTTGTGTATATTACCAGTAGCTTTGTTTTAATATAACTACTCTATGAATTAACAAACGTATATGTGTCCTTGTCACAAATCTCTATTTGTTACAGAATGTTTCTACTACACTGATAATATGACAAGCCTAACCATAACCCATTTGTTACAGAAGGTGTATGCTACACTGCTATTTTGACAAGCCTAACCCTAACCCTAACCCATTTGTTACAGAAGGTTTATCCTACACTTCGATATTGACACGCCTAACGTTTGTACTTCTTTCATAAACAAACGAATGATGATGAAAAGAGCGAACATTTCTCATTGCTTTTACACATTGACTGAATATGAAAGAACGCTAGTAAGACGTTTTCTGGCAGATTTCTTGTCATTTCAAACTGCAAATGGCGATACCCCAGGATTCATTCTCTTACCATGTTGTTGTTCGTCCGCCATGATCGACTAGGACCAGTTATTCATCCGGTTTGGGTGGAGCAGGTGAGGGACGTGGGTCACGGTGAGTTCGTAGGTGACCTGCTAGTCCGATCCGTTTCTCTTACCATATTCATTTCTATGCCCCAGTATCCACTTTCTTGTCATATTCATTACTAAACCTCAAATCTTTTCACTCATCATAATCCATGCTATACCCCAGAATCGACTCTCTCACCATAGTCATTGCTATATACCCCATAATCCTTTCTCTTACCTTAGTCATATCTAGTGTATCTATATTACTTCATTTTTCAACCGTTTATTCGGACGTTGAATTTTTGTCGAGTGACGCATGCGTTGCGCACATTTTAGGACATTCCATTTTAAAGTACTAGAATCGGCCTTCTCACCAGCTGCCCTAGTCGGCCCACTCGCCATGCTGCGCTAAACAGTCTTATCACCTACTTCCCTTATCGACGTTCTTACAAAATAATCTAGGCGGCCATCGCACACTGTTGTCCTATTTAGCCTTTTACGAGCTGCCCTAATCGGCCTTCATTACAGCTGCTTTAATCAGCCTTCTCACGAGCTGCCCTAATCGACCTTCAAAACCAATGGCCCTAATTGACCTTCTCTCTAGCCGCCATAATCATCTTTCTTACCAACTACCCTAAATCGACCTTCTCACCAGCTATCCTAATTATAGCATGATGTTGTTTCTCTACACTATGCAATATGGTGTATGAGTTCGAATATGTTACTTTCATCTTTTTTTGCGGAATGTTTTTCCAAAGGAAAAAGAAGCCACTTATTGAAAGAATAGGTTTTGGGTGGGGTCGGGGACTGGGATTTAAATAAGTTCCATTTTTATTTTGCCGCTCTTATAAGAAGCACCATCAATTATTTGCTTGATCAAACCTTCGGTTCGCCTTAAATCAACACGCAGCAAAGCTGAATTGCGAAACGTTGGCTAAAAATTTAAAAGAAAGAAAATAAAGAAATGCAATAAACCAGTTTAAGACATCTTCAGTAGCCCCAACTTGGCCAACCAGCCAGTAATTTCATTGAGTGTCGAATGCTCCAACAACGTTAGATAAAGAACACGTGTGTTGGAACAATTCTTAAGGCCCAGCAATTCTAATGCCGTGTGTATTTTCAAAGATGCCACGCTGCCAAAGATCCTTTTTGACAGTTACTTTAAAAAAATAAAAAATATATTTCAAAGTTTGTTTCCACCAGTTTGAGAAGCGAACCTTTCCATAAATAAATTCTCAATCCCATTATATACCTTTAAATACACATTAATATGATATACTTGTGTCCATAAGCCATAACGAGAGCTAGAAAAGAGTAGAATCAGACCAGACATTCAGCATCTCAGACATCCAGATGTTCATCTTCTTCTGACTCTTTCTTCCTCATTTAAATAACAGCTTGTCAAGGATTTCCGCCATTAAGAGCTGTCAAGTTTTGGCTGTCTTGACGATCAAGCCAGACTTCCTGTTCAGTCTGAAATAGTTCGTTTTATCTACATGGTCCAAAAGTTCTGAAGTCTTCAAGTTTTCTCTTTGACGCGGACATCTGCTTACAGAAGCATTTGTCCTTGTGACATTAACCGGTCTACATTATCAATCGGTCAGGGTAAGGTTAAGACAGTGATCATAAGAGGGATGCTCAAACTACGTGATATTTTAAATCACAACTTCCAAAACTTTATGAATGGGGAACCCTTGTTAAAGAAACGAGTTTACCCATTTGCAAAGCGACAAATAAAAAAGGACTTTTAATAGCATAAAATAGAACACAATTGATAGGAACTTCTCAGTACAATTCATTTAAATCTATTTTTAGCTTACGTCTGTTTTAAAGCGTAGGTTAAATTATTATAACTAGCTTCAAAATTCACGGCATAGTTGTTGTAAATACCAACCTCATGTCATTTTCTACTTTAACTTTTTTCTTGTTTTGGTCTTACAAATAAAGTCTTGATCATCAACTTTCACAGAAACGTTTAGAAGCAAATTCGAATTTAGATTTTATCAAAACTTTACAACACTGGGTAATAATATTTTGAAATTCATTAATATTTTACTTTTGTTTTTGCCGGGGACTGATGCTTAAATTGTTTCTCAACCTAAAATTTCTTGTTGCCAGCCATTCAGTTTTAAAGCTTGTTTATGACATTAGCCCTTCTGACCAACTTTTGTGACTCCTGCACCTGGTGTCACGTTTTAAACCTGGGTTTCATTTTTCTGACGGGACTTAACGCCTCTACTACATTACAATCGAGGTACCGCACATCTGTGGTGCATTACAACTTAATGATTATATATATGTATATGCACAACATTACACCTTCAGTACTATGCATATGTACTGCATTACAGCTTAGGTACAATACATATGTACTACATTACAACTGAGGTACTGTACTACTGAACTACATTTAAACTGAGGTACTGTACAACTGTACTACTTTAAAACTGAACTACTACTGGTTGTATTACATTATAAGGTATGAGGTTATGCAGATTTAGTTTCATAGGACTCCAACATCCCATACATTTCAATATCGATCACGTGATTAGTTTATTTTGACAGAAATTGGTTGAACTTGCCTAGTGTCTGTATAAAAATTCCTAGTTCTCAAATATTTGATCGTATATTTCATCCCCCCCCCCCCCCGTCTTTAAATTGTGTTTAGATTCATCCACTTCTCCCCCATCTCCTGTAACATAATTGCAGCAACTGGCACAGGGACATAATTACCAAGGGAGACCATCCTTACGTCAAGTCTTTTCCGCTTTCCACTGACAGACAAGATTCCGACCATCTTAAGATATTTCATGTCTGGCTGTTCGTAGCTGGCCCTCAATACTCGCCAGCGCAGTCTCGGGTTTCGACATTTTCATTAAAGCTTTTCGATGCGAACTTTCACCACACGCAACTCAACGGCTTCCGTGTCTGAGCAGTCACCTCCAATCTTGGCACTGTTGTGTGAGTGATCCCCCTGGTCTGTCATCAGTAGTTTGGTGGATGTGTTAATCTCGAAGCGATTAGTTTAGAATGTATTTCTAAGCGATGCTCCAGTTCAAAAGACATAATTCTTTGCTCCAGTAATTGAAGTCACTGTTGTATCGTATGTTATTATATGGGACGTGTGTCTTAGACTTGTCTTGTGTTTTAATTTTGTCATTTTGGATGTGCTTAGCGTTTTCAACTGCAATGAAACCTTCCTCTTGACGAGAATTGTTATACGCCTATGCATTGGCATATTTTATTTTTCAATGTAGATGTATTTTTAGCCTCCAATACTTGTTTCCCCTGGATTGACCTTGATATTGACTTCACAAAGAGCTGCGTCATACCCTAGCCAAAACTCCTTTGGTTAAGAATAGTTTGTCGCTGCCAAGACAATTATGTGTCACTGACACGTAACTGAAGTGTCGGTGCCAAGACATTGTTGTGTTACTGCCAAGACACTGATGTATCACCGCGACGACACTGTTGTGTCGCTGCAAAGACTCCGGTATTTGGCTGCTGAGACATTAGTATGGCACAGCTTAAAACTGAAACAATTAAAGACAATTTAAAAGAAAGACTTCCACATTCCATACTGAAATTCACATTCCATATTGACATCCACCTTCCATACTGACTTCCACATTCCATTATGATTTCCACCTTCCATACTGACTTCCACATTCCATATTGACTTCCACATTCCATTATGACTTCCAAATCCATATTGACTTCCACATTCCAGACTCACGATGTGAAAAAACGCTGCAACAGAGACAGCACATGTCTATTTGACATAATCTCCATTTTAGTGCATGTACACTAATGTGCATTTTGGGAAAAACCCGTGCAATAGATATATGAGTGTATTATATATGGCACTCTTTGTACCTCTGGGAGCAAAAAAATTGTGCCACAACAGTTTTGTGTACAACATTTTAGATATGTTATGCTTATTGTAAAGGAATGGCTCTGACATACCTTTAACATATACTTAGTCAATGAAGCTGTCATAAACGGACTATTCCTAAATCTGACACAATTTTGACCCGGAGATGGAGTCCCGTACGCGGATTGGTGCGATGAAATATTCCGACAACTTTTGCGGCGCCACTCGTGCCAGGCTGTATCATCCACATGATGTTGCTTTGGGTTATCCAGCAACATGGAGAAAGGCGATTGATGTAGAGAACATGCTTATAATCCTAGAAGAATAATCCTAGGCCTTGTGGATTTCGCCCTGTGAAGTCTACACAATGGTTCTATTGTGTCGTAGGGATGCCAGCAAAAAACAAAGTGCATATCTTACCAATTCTGCATGTCTTGCAAAATTTTGATTTCTCTATCGTGTTATCATTATTATTTATTTTTTTTTTTGCATTTGGTAATTTGTTATATTTTTATCTTAAAATAAATATGTGTATTAAAATGTCTAATGAAATGTCATAAAAGACAAGAAGCAATAAATATAGAAAATACATATCGATATCAAAGTTTGGGACATTTGGTTGGTTGTGGTGATAGCTTTGTTGTGTCTCTAATGTTGATATCAGTTAGAACGGCGATTATTTGTACTTGTTATGAGGGTATGTATTATATAAGTCACATTCAATGGCGCTCTCTCTGAGGCATTCCCAGTCAGCAGCGGAGTACAACAGGGTTGTGTACTGGCACCAACTCTCTTCTCCATTTTCTTCTCGATGCTCCTTCAATTTGCTTTCAAGGACTGTGAAAATGGAGTGTACATACATACCAGAGCTGATGGTAGGCTGTTCAATATCGCTCGCCTTCGTGCAAAGACTAAAGTAAAAAGGGTACTAATTCATGAACTACTGTTCGCTGACGATGCCGCCTTAACATCTCACATAGAAGAAGGTCTTCAGCGGCTAGTTAACCGTCTATCACACGCTTGTAAAGAGTTTGGATTGTTAATTAGTCTACAGAAAACTCATGTCATGATGCAAGAAGCGCTGTCCCCTCCAATTATAACTATTGAGGGCCATAATCTGTCGGTTTTTGAGCATTCCACACACCTTGGATCAAATATTTCTAGTTCTCTCTCCATTGATGAAGAGATAAACATCAGGATCGCAAAAGCAGCAGCAACTATGGCTAAACTGAATAAGCGGGTGTGGAATAATCTCAATATAATTGAAAAAACAAAGCTAAGTGTCTATCAGGCATGCGTGCTTAATACGCTCCTATATGGCAGTGAAGTGTGGACTACATATACCAGTCTCGAGCGGAAACTCAACAGCTTCCATCAACGATGTCTGCTTCGCATTCTACGCATCCGATGGCAGTACAAGGTGACTAACACAGAGGTCTTGGAACGTTCCAAATTGTGTAGCATATTCTCCGCTCTTAGCAAGAAGCGCCTTCGCTGGTTAGGCCACGTAAGGAGAATGGAGGAAGGCCGTATTCCAACGATGCTGTTGTATGGAGAGTTGGCAGAAGTGACAAGACTTATTGGACGGCCACTCCTGAGATTTATGGACGTCTGCAAAAAGAGCATGAAGGAAGCGAAAATTGAAGTCAACAAATGGGAGATCATTGCCGAACAACGTTCCAGCTGGCGAACAGCAGTGTACGAAGGAGTGAAAAAAACAGAAGATGTGCGGAACGAAGCCCTTGCAAGAAAAAGAACAGCACGGAAGGCCAAAATTAACTAGGAATCATCATTCTCCTGCGTGAAATGCAGACGAGATTGTCATTCCAGGATTGGCCTAGTGAGCCACTCGTCAAAGTGTAGGACTACAATATAGCTACCTCATCGTCTCGTGACAATACCATTATATTAGTGAAATATAAACGGTAATTTTGAATTTGAAGCACGTGACTTTACGGGAAAAAAAACATGTTGGAAAAAGTATTATTTCAATTTCAAATCGATTCAAAAATAGTTTAAAATTTTCATTTAATCAAATTCACTCTAAACAATCCCCCAGAGAAACATTTTGTTCACCTTGAAACCTTACTCATTATTGTTGCATCAATTCTTTAACCATTTGAGGCTTTAGCAGAAGAATCAAGCTCTATCACGGATTGATGAGTTGTGAGTGTGAATGTTGATGGAAAGACTAGAGCAGAGGTCCTCAAGTTTTGTTAGCATCATGTTTACTGAGTCCATAAAACACAAAGTCAAGATGATATTTATTTTTAAAAAAAAATAAAATCTGGCAATGTTTTATTTGGTCAATTGACTTAACTCCTTCGTGGACAAATACAAACCTGAAATTACCCGGATGGAAACTAAAGTAGTCTACGGTGACACTTTTTGACTTTCTAGAACCATCAAACTGGAGAAGTACTCGGGGAATAAGTACCAAAATAATCGTACTCGTGTATACATTGGGAAGCCGTCGGGAATTCGGGGTGATCCTACGCGACGTGTCCATTTAGATTAGGGCCTAATCTGGGGGCAGACGCCTCTACAGCGGTAAGTCTCAGGGTTTTATTTGGTGACATGGGCTTCAGAGGAAGACATTCTCTGGCAGATGTCGCTTCATAAACAGTAGATATCTCTTTAGAAACAGTAAATATCTCTTTATAAACAGTAAATATCTCTTTATAAACAGTAGATGTCTCTTTAGAAACAGTAAATATCTCTTTATAAACAGTAGATGTCTCTTCATAAACAGTGGATATCTCTTCATAAACAGTAGATGTCTCTTCATAAACAGTAGATTTCTCTTCATAAACAGTAGATATCGCTTCATAAACAGTATATTTCTCTTCATAAACAGTATATATCTCTTCATTAACAGTAGATATCTCTTCATAAACAGTATATTTCTCTTCATAAAAAGTAGAAATCTCTTCATAAACAGTAGATGTCGCTTCATAAACAGTAGATATCTCTTTATAAACAGCAGATGTCTCTTCATAAACAGTAGATATCTCGTCATAATCAAGAAAGCTAAAAAAATAGTACACACACTAAACATCCTTCACTTGAGAGATGTTATTGTAAAACTAAACACATTTTGGATGATACATTCCATCATCTTCATTACAGATACTTAGGATCGGCCCGTTCAGGACGAATTCGTTCTCTTTGGGCGAGGACTAAATGATTTACAAATTCTTTTGTTACCCGATCTATATGAATTTACCAGCGTGCTCCACCAGAAGTCACAAATCTTAATGAGAACTAATAGGTCACTGATATGACTAAGAAAGTTCACTAAAAAACTTTTTTTTTTCCACTAGTGAAATAATTTAATGTATATGTCTTGTGTTCAAATTGTTTTATATATTTATGTCCTGAAAATGTACAATGAAATAAAAAATATATCTCTATTTGTTTGGATCAATAAAAGAATCTTATCATATCATATAAACAGTTGATGTCTCTTCATAAATAGTAGATGTCAATTTATAATCAGTAGATGTCGCTTTATAAACAGCTTATATCTCTTCATGAGCAGTATATGTCGCATTATAAACATTATATGTCTATTCACAAACAGTAGATGATGCTTTATAAACGATACATTGCCGTTATAAACGATACATATTCCTTCATAAATGGTATTATATATGCGTTCATCAACGTTGTATGTTTCTTTGCGAGTCTTCGTTCTAGAAGAAGACTGGGTTTATTAAAACACAACGAAAGAATTACAACGGTAATATTTAACTACTTCTCTGCTTTGATGGATTAAAGGCGTCAGCTGAGATTTGAGAGGTTTAATCCGCTTCAGGGATCAATGCACTCAGATGACAGCACCTGCTAATTTACATGTGTTTTAAAAGCAAGCTGGTTAATTATTCAGTGACACTAGTTTGTCGTGTGTTATGAAAACTGGGACATACAACGCAGAAAACATGACTTTACGACAAAATTCAGAGAAGTTAATGCCCGCCGTGGATAACGTCATGTCTTAGTTAAAGACAGGATTCTCATTATAAGTTGATAGGCGGGGCTTTGGCGATCAAGTCCACTGCAGAGTCGACATCGACACGAGGAAAATCGGGAGCAGATTTACTTTTAAAATCTGTTTTTTTTTTTCATTTTTTAATCTTACTGTAATTTAAATCATGTGATGAAATAATACATTCGATTACTTATAAAATAACAAACTTTTCGATTACTCATAAAACACGTTAAAAAAAATTCTCCCGTGATGTTTGAACTCTCTGCCACATCTTTTAGGCTACGCGTTTCACCATTTTAGTGAACGAGGCTATGCACAATCTAGTCTAAATTATAAACAACTGCAGATTTTGATATCACTAAAAATGATACCCTAGGTCAGCGGTTCTCAACCTTATTAATGCCGCGACCCTTTAATATAGTTCCTCATGTTGTGGCGACCCTCAGTCATAACATTATTTTTGTTTCTACTTCATAACTGTAGAGTATGTGTTTTCAGGTGGTCTTAGGCGACCATTGGGAAAGGGTCGCACGACCCCCAAAGAGGTCGCGACACACAGTTTGAGAACCACTGCCCTAGGCAATCAATAAATCGTTGTATTAGTCTATAGACTAAACATTTGACCTACAGGTATTTTATGATATTTATCTAGAGTATTTCAGAACCAGAAAGGTAAAGCAGCTTTGTATGATCAACCACAACTATTTGTGTGATTACCCACAATTCTTTTGACTTCTGAACCCCACGCAGTTCATAAAATGTGTTTTTAAACAAAATTGCTTTGAGTAATGAAAACGAGGATTTTGTGAGAGGCCGCTTGAAAATAATCGCTGGTCAATTACTGTGAAATACTTCATACGATGAAGTTCATGTGACTATACGTCTCTTCACTACGACTGTCCGTCTGATGTCACGTGTTGAAACCATATACTACGGCCCCAGCTTGGTGCGTTAATGAAATGAGGAATCATTAGACTCTGACGTACAGGTTTAATCCTGTCTTCCCCAGCGAGAACAAATGTGACTTTGGGTGGTGGGTTGTGGGTGGTGGGTTGTGGGTGGTTATTTGTGGATGGTGGGTTGCGGGTGGTGGGTTGTGGGTGGTGGGTTGTGTTTAGTTCCTCCTCTCAAGAGTTGATCAACCACGTCGACTACACATTAAAAGTACATTCCTAAACAAAAGAAGATAACAAAACACAAGAAGATAATAAAATACAAGAAGATAATAAAACACAAGAAGATAACAAAACACAAGAAGATAATAAAACACAAGAAGATAATAAAACACAAGAAGATAATAAAACACAAGAAGATAATAAAATACAAGAAGATAATAAGACACAAGAAGATAGTAAAATACAAGAAGATAATAAGACACAAGAAGATAGTAAAATACAAGAAGATAATAAAACACAAGAAGATAACAAAATACAAGAAGATATTAAAACACAAGAAGATAAAACACAAGAAGATTACAAAATACAAGAAGATAATAAAACACAAGAAGATAATAAAACACAAGAAGATAATAAAATACAAGAAGATAATAAGACACAAGAAGATAGTAAAATGCAAGAAGATAATAAGACACAAGAAGATAGTAAAATACAAGAAGATAATAAAACACAAGAAGATAACAAAATACAAGAAGATATTAAAACACAAGAAGATAAAACACAAGAAGATTACAAAATACAAGAAGATAATAAAACACAAGAAGATAATAAAACACAAGAAGATTACAAAATACAAGGAGATAACAAAAAGCGCACGTAAAATAATTGACATCTATTTAACTAAATTTGTAAAATCTCTGGCTCATTTTCAAAATTTTATTATAATGATCTTTAAAATATTCTTAATAATGATCTTTATAATGACAAGAAAAAAAATCTTTATTTATATCAAAATGATATTTATAATGATCTTTAAAAATGTTCTTAATAACGCTCTCTATAATTATAGTTATAATAAGATTTATTGTGATCTTCTTAATGATCTTTATACTGATCTTATACTGATCTTTAGAATGTTCTTAATAACGCTCTCTATAAAGAAAGCTATATTAATCTTTATTGTGATTTTTTAAATGATCATTATACTGATCTTTATACTTATCTTTAAAATATTCTTAATAAAACTCTCTATAATGATAGTTAAAATGAACTTTATGGTGCTCTTTATATAACATTTATAATGATCTTTAAAATGTCTTTAATAATGCTCTCTATAATGATAGTTATAGTGATCTTTATTGTGATCGGTATAATGATCTTTAAAATTTTCTTAATAACGATATTCATAATGACAATTATAATAATCTTTATTATTATATCCATGATGATCTTTATAATGGTCTTTAAATGTGTTTAATAAAGATAGCTATAATTAGATGTGTTGTGCTCTTTGTGATGATCTTATAATGATCTTTATAGTGATCTTTAGAACGAACATTATAGTGATCTCTATAGTGGCATAGATAAATATCTTTAAAATGTTCTAAATAACGCTTTCTATAATGATGGTTATGTTGATCTTTATTGTGATCTTTTTAATGATCTTTATACAGAACGTTAAAATGTTGTTTATAACGTTTTCTATAATGATATTAATAATGATATTTATTGATGTCTTTTAAATGATCTTTATAATGATCTTTTAAATGTTCTTAATAACTCTCCATATAATGATAGTTATAATGATATTTATTGTAATGTTTATAATAATCTTTATAATGATATTTAAAATGAATTAGTTAGAAACTGTGTCAACGTGGGGATTTCCTTGAGATCGTTGACCTTTCTACCAGAAAAAATATTCAAGAATTATCTGACACTGGGGGCCCAGCCCATAAAGGAAAAATGGCGGGGCTGGTTGGGCATTTGATTATGACAATGATAGTTGACACCTTATCTATGACAGTAATAGTTGTCACTTTATATATGGCAATGATAGTTGCCACCTTGTCTATGACAGTGACAGCTGACATTTTATCTATGACAGTAATAGTTGTCAATTTGGCTATGGCAGAATAGTTGACACCTTATCTATGACAATGATAGTTAACAATTTGTCTGTGACAGTGATAGTTGACACTTTATCTATGACAATGATAGTTGAAAATATGTGTATGACAATGATAGTTGACAATTTGTGTGTTACAATGATAGTTGACAATTTGTGTGTGACAATAACGGTTGACAATTAATTTGTCTATCACAATGATAGATGATGATTCGTCTATGACAATGATGGTTGACAATGTGTCTATGGCAATGATAGGTGACACAAATGTGTCTATGCCAATGATAGGTCACACAAATGTGTCTATGACAATGATAGGTGACACAAATGTGTCTATGCCAATGATAGGTCACACAAATGTGTCTATGACAATGATAGATGACACAAATGTGTCTATGACAATGATAGGTGACACAAATGGGTCTATGACAATGATAGGTCACACAAATGTGTCTATGACAATGATAGGTCACACAAATGTGTCTATGACAATGATAGGTGACACAAATGTGTCTATGACAATGATAGGTGACACAAATGTGTCTATGACAATGATAGTTGACACAAATGTGTCTATGAAAATGATAGTTGACACAAATGTGTCTATGCCAATGATAGTTGAAACAGATGTGTCTATGATAATGATAGTTGACACACAAAAGTGTCTATGACAATGATAGGTGACACAAAAGTGTCTATGACAATGATAGTTGACAAGGAAGCGAAAACATGTCAAAATAAATCACCAAAAAAGTTCCAAGACAATTAGAATGATAAAGAAAATAAATTCCCGGCAGACCTTCACGTTACTCTGGTAGCGTATTTGCCTCAGTTTTTTTTAGTTCTCCTTGCCGAGTCCTGACGATGCCTCTTTCTGCTCTCCTTGTCAGACATAGTTCCCCTTGTCGAGTACTGACGATGTCTGTATCTGCTCTCAATGCCAGACATGTCGTCCTTTGGTGCTCGTTCAAATATACATATATGAAACCCTGTGTTCGCTAGGTGACGGTCCATGATTTGTTTGGCACAGTGGCCCACGATCTTTATGATCTAACAGACTTCTTCATTTTGGGCGAACAGAGTTCACTCCCTTGATAATCGTTTCCCTTTATAGATTCTGTCTTTCGCAATGTGTTCTGTCAGGGTGTGAAATATTCATGGAAAATTCTTCTTAAAATGCACAAATTGAGATTGAGACAGAGATATGTCTGACTTTTTTTCCATTTGTAATTCCCTGTGATGTTTCTAAGTGAAAGATTTATTGGTTTGTAAGATAATTGGTTTGCAATAATTTTATGGAAGCTGTTTTTATAGTTGGTAATGGAATGGCTGTGATCTAGTTAATGTGTTTAAATGGTTGGATTGGAATGGTCGATTTCGAATTGTTGAATTAGAATGTTTGTTGGAATAGTTAATTTCAAATAGTTGAGTTGGAAAAGTTAAGTTAAGATGGTTGAGTTGGAATAGTTGATTTGGAATGGCTGAATTAGTGTGATAGAGTTGGAATGGTTGAGTTGGAATTTAAAAATTATGTAATATTTTTCGTTTTCCAAAATTGTTAATGTTACATTTTGCGACAAAAGAACATTTTATACGTGTCAAATATTGTCTGAATACTTTGGGAGTTTCACTTGATTGAAAGATACGATTTAACAAAATCACCTCAACTAAACGTAAATTGATACAGTCAAACAAGTATGCTACCTGTCTCATTGATATGCCATAGGAAGTATGCTACCTGTCTCATTGATTGGCCGTAGGAAGTATGCTACCTGTCTCATTGATTGGCCGTAGGAAGTATGCTACCTGTCTCATTGATATGCCATAGGAAGTATGCTACCTGTCTCATTGATATGCCATAGGAAGTATGCTACCTGTCTCATTGATATGCCATAGGAAGTATGCTACCTGTCTCATTGATATGCCATAGGAAGTATGCTACCTGTCTCATTGATATGCCATAGGAAGTATGCTACCTGTCTCATTGATATGCCATAGGAAGTATGCTACCTGTCTCATTGATATGCCATAGGAAGTATGCTACCTGTCTCATTGATATGCCATTGAAAGTACGCTACCTGTCTCATTGATATGCCATAGGAAGTATGCTACCTGTCTCATTGATATGCCATAGGAAGTATGCTACCTGTCTCATTGATATGCCATTGAAAGTATGCTACCTGCCTCATTGATATGCCATTGGAAGTATGCGACCTGTCTCATTGATATGCCATAGGAAGTATGCTACCTGTCTCATTGATATGCCATATGAAGTATGCTACCTGTCTCATTGATAGGCCATAGGAAGTATGCTACCTGTCTCATTGATATGCCATTGAAAGTACGCTACCTGTCTCATTGATATGCCATTGAAAGTATGCTACCTGCCTCATTGATATGCCATTGGAAGTATGCGACCTGTCTCATTGATATGCCATAGGAAGTATGCTACCTGTCTCATTGATATGCCATAGGAAGTATGCTACCTGTCTCATTGATAGGCCATAGGAAGTATGCTACCTGTCTCATTGATATGCCATAGGAAGTACGCTACCTGTCTCATTGATATGCCATAGGAAGTATGCTACCTGTCTCATTGATATGCCATAGGAAGTATGCTACCTGTCTCATTGATATGCCATAGGAAGTATGCTACCTGTCTCATTGATATGCCATAGGAAGTATGCTACCTGTCTCATTGATATGCCATAGGAAGTATGCTACCTGTCTCATTGATATGCCATTGAAAGTACGCTACCTGTCTCATTGATATGCCATAGGAAGTATGCTACCTGTCTCATTGATATGCCATAGGAAGTATGCTACCTGTCTCATTGATATGCCATTGAAAGTATGCTACCTGCCTCATTGATATGCCATTGGAAGTATGCGACCTGTCTCATTGATATTCCATAGGAAGTATGCTACCTGTCTCATTGATATGCCATAGGAAGTATGCTACCTGTCTCATTGATAGGCCATAGGAAGTATGCTACCTGTCTCATTGATATGCCATTGAAAGTATGCTACCTGCCTCATTGATATGCCATTGGAAGTACGCTACCTGCCTCATTGATATGCCATTGGAAGTACGCTACCTGTCTCATTGATATGCCATTGGAAGTATGCTACCTGTCTCATTGATAGGCCATAGGAAGTATTCAACCTGTCTCATGGATGGGCCGTAGTAAAACGCAGTAATTACAAATTGGTTAAAATTGATTTATTTAGCTGACCAGACGGAACATAAAAAGTATACCTTTCAACTATATTAACAATGCATGTGTAACTCATGAGAAAATATACATCTTTAAGACACCAATTTTTTTTTTTTTAAATATGATTTTAAAATGGATGCTTGCCATTGTGGACAGGAAGTAGAAAATGTGGAAGATTGTTTACGTTGCCCCGGAAGTCAATCAGACGATAATCTTTTACCTCTTTGGCTGTAAGTCTTTTGAGACAATATTTTGTTTTAAAATTTTTCACACGTTTTTTTTTAATATTATTTTGCTTCTTACGAGTCGCAGAAGAATTCTCTTTTAATAAAATTGCGTACAAAACTTTGTTTATTGGAAGTTTAATAGTTTGTTTCGTATAATCGTGTTAATATTATGAGCAATTTTCCAAGAACAAGTATTAGACATATATATGAGCAAATTTGAATCAAAGTCGAACTAAACATAAAGAAATGGACAATGAATAACTTTAAAAAGAGAAAAGCAAATATTGTTTTTAGGTCGACCTAAAACAAACCACAAACAACCATCGCACTAATGTCTGCGGTTCATTTACACAGTCAATGCAACTGGAGTGACCTTTGTCAATTGAACATAGCTGACCTTTGTCAATTTAACATAACAGACCTTTGTCAATTTAAAATAACAGACCTTTGTCAATTGAACATATCTGAACTTTGTCAAATGAACATATCTGAACTTTGTCAATTTAACATAACAGACCTTTGCCAATTGAACATAACTGACCTTTGTCAATTTAACATAACTCACCTTTGTCAATTGAACATAACTCACCTTTGTCAATTGAACATAACAGACCTTTGTCAATTGAACATATCTGAACTTTGTCAAATGAACATATCTGAACTTTGTCAATTGAACATAACTCACCTTTGCCAATTGAACATAACTCACCTTTGTCAATTGAACATAACAGACCTTTGTCAATTGAACATAACAGACCTTTGTCAATTGAACATAACAGACCTTTGTCAATTGAACATAACTCACCTTTGTCAATTGAACATAACAGACCTTTGTCAATTGAACATAACTCACCTTTGTCAATTGAACATAACAGACCTTTGTCAATTGAACATATCTGAACTTTGTCAATTGAACATAACTCACCTTTGTCAATTGAACATAACAGACCTTTTTCAATTGAACATAACAGACCTTTGTCAATTGAACATAACTCACCTTTGTCAATTGAACATAACAGACCTTTGTCAATTGAACATAACAGACCTTTGTCAATTGAACATAACAGACCTTTGTCAATTGAACATATCTGAACTTTGTCAATTGAACATAACTGACCTTTGTCAATTGAACATATCTGAACTTTGTCAATTGAACATAACAGACCTTTGTCAATTGAACATAACAGACCTTTGTCAATTGAACATATCTGAACTTTGTCAATTGAACATATCTGAACTTTGTCAATTGAACATAACTGACCTTTGTCAATTGAACATAACAGACCTTTGTCAATTTAAAATAAACGACCTTTGTCAATAGAACGGTTTAGTTTTTAAACAATTGCAGCTAACATGTTATACTAAATTCATCAACAATTTACGGTGACTTCAATCTGTTACACAACTGAGACCAAAAAATGGCCGGGGCATCTGACAAACAAACGTATTTTAAATAACTATTTTTGAATTTCTTAGCTTCTTTCTGGTGAAATGTTTATAAGAATTAGGAATACATTCGATTTTTTTTTTAATGGTAAGCAGATGACTGAAAGTAAATGATGTAAATAATACATATTAGTATCATATGATGTAAATAATACATATTAGTATCATATGATGTAAATAATACATATTAGTATCATATGATGTAAATAACTACACGTTAGGCACACGTGATGTAAGTAACAACATATGAGGCTAATGTAATGCAAATAATATCATTTTAAGCTCTTGTGTAATCGAGCAAACCTGTTTGTGAAATGTGATACAGTTGACAGATTGGCGAATACAACGTCTGAGTCAATGGTGCTACAAGTGTCAGAGATTACGAAGGGAGTTCCTGGTCATAGACAGGGTCATAGACAGGGTCATAGACTGGTAAAAGTCAGGGAATAGTCATAAAATAGTCAGAGCTTACTACTGAACACAATTTAAAATCATGATTTTTTTTATTAATTAAAATCACAATTACATTGTTCTGAAATGAAAGAAATGAAACATAATATGTAATAACATAAAGACGCCATGTCCATAAAATAACCGAACCCATTTTAGATCTTACATTCTATTTTTATGTGAAGGTTGTATTTCATGTATGCTGGCGCCCCCGGGCGTGCTGGAATCTGATTTGACCAGGGTCTGACAAGACAGGATAAAATAAGCATACAATAAGAAGGCGAGCCACGAGTCAAAGAAAACGTTGAGTGTCTGACACATCCCAATGTGCGTCCAATGTGCGGTCAATGTGCGTTCAATGCCGGGATTGCTATAATGTCGGCGAGGGCGTCATGATCCAAGCAGACAAGGTGTTCTCACAGTATGAACATTAGACTACATTATTAAAATTCATCAGCCATTAAGTTGTTTTTCTACTTTAAAAAATATTTCAGAATTGTAAAGACATAATTTGATAGATACGCTATATGGCTACTTGATTAAGATTTTAAAATGTGAAGATTAAAAAATGCCATGACGACATTTCCATGTTGTTCTGGTTGTCTCAAATGAGACTTCGTCGTACTTATTTGATCTCTTTGATTTTCAAGGTTTATCGAAATTTCCAAGATTTGAAAACGATCATTTCAATTAATGTTTCATATTTTCAAAACGGTAAAAACATCAACAACAAATATATAAGTAAATGACATAACGTAGCCTGAGAATCGCTGAAGTAGTTCCACGCAAAATGAGGCAGACATTCGCATTAAAAGTTACACGCGCAGACAGAGCGGCGCAAACACAATTCTCATGGATTAACTTTCCCACGAGAGACAGAGACATTTAGAAGCGGCATTTTGAGCTGGATGTATGTTAAGACCTCAAGAAGCGAAGACATGAGATACAACGCAATTTGTGTAATAACATGAAGATTTGTGGAATCATACTGAAAATACCCAGGGCACACTATAACCGGAGTGCATTATAACCGGGATGTTCAATAACCAGGGTGCTCTAAAACGTGTAGATGTTTATGAGTAGCAATCGAACAGGTCTCTTTGTACTTACCATAACGTGAGGGGATGGGATCCTAAATCTCGAGTTCTTGTTATTTTTTATATTGTTTTTGTCTATTGAGTTCACAACTTGAGTAAATTTTAATTCTAATCTAAATAGATGTTTCTTAAATTTCAAAATCTAACTATAGTTTAAAGTTAAAGGGACATTTCAAAGTATCCAGAAGAGGTAACAACATAAAGGCTTATTCTATATAATCAGTCCAATTTGGGTATGACTTTTAATGTTAATTATAATCAGTTTTAAAGGAACACACTAACACAATAATCTTTCCTATATGAGGTAACAGAATATGCAACCCTATATGTGGTAACAATATATTCATCCCTATATGTGGTAACAACATATTCATCCCTATATGTGGTAACAACATATGCATCCCTATATGTGGTAACAACATATTCATCCCTATATGTGGTAACAACATATTCATCCCTATATGAGGTAACAACATATTCATCCCTATATGTGGTAACAACATATTCATCCCTATATGAGGTAACAACATATTCATCCCTATATGTGGTAACAAAATATTCATCCCTATATGTGGTAACAGCATAGTCATCTCTATATGTGGTAACAACATATTCATCCCTCTATGAGGTAACAGCATATTCATCTCTATATCAGTAACAGCATATTCATCCCTATATGAGGTTACAGCATATTCATCCCTATATCAGTAACAGCATATACATCCATATATGAGGTAACAGCATATTCATCCCTATATCAGGTAACAGCATATTCATCCCATATGAGGTAACAACATATTCATCACTATATGTGGTAACAACATATTCATTCCTATATGTGGTAACAGCATATTCATCCCTATATGTGGTAACAACATATTCATCCCATATGAGGTAACAACATATTCATCACTATATGTGGTAACAACATATTCATCCCTATATGTGGTAACAGCATAGTCATCCCTATATGTGGTAACAACATATTCATCCCATATGAAGTAACAGCATATTCATCCCTATAAGAGGTAACAGCATATTTATCCCTATATGATGTAACAGCATAGTCCTCCCAATATGAGGTAACAACATAGTCATCCCTATATGAGTTAACAGCATATTCATCCCTATATCAGTAACAGCATATTCATCCCTATATGAGGTTACAGCATATTCATCCCTATATCAGTAACAGCATATTCATCCCTATATGAGGTTACAGCATATTCATCCCTATATCAGTAACAGCATATTCATCCCTATATGAGGTTACAGCATATTCATCCCCATATTCAAATACGTTTGTTTGTCAGTTGAAGTAGAACTAAACACAACACGATTCTTGGGCTATGTCAATCTCAATTTACCTGTGTGGTGGTGTCAATCTCAATTTACTTGTGTGGTGGTGTCAATCTCAATCTACCTGAGTGGTGGTGTCAATCTCAATTTACTTGTGTGGTAGTGTCAATCTCAATTTACCTGTGTGGTAGTGTCAATATCAATTTGCCTGTGTGGTAGTGTCAATCTCAATTTACCTGTGTGGTGGTGGCAATCTCAATTTACCTGTGTGGTAGTGTCAATCTCAATGTACGTGTGTGGTAGTGTCTATCTCAGTTTGTCTTTGTGGCCATATCAATCTCAGTTTTTCTGTGTGGCCATTTCAATCTCAGTTTGTCTGTGTAGGCATATCAATCTCAGTTTGTCTGTGTGGCCATATCAATCTCAGTTTGTCTGTGTGGCCATACCAAAATCAGTTTGTCTTTGTGGCCGTATCAATTTCAGTTTTTCTGCGTGGCCATATCAAACTCATTTTGTCTGTGTGGCCATGTCAATCTCAGTTTGTGTGTGTGGCCATATCAATCTCAGTTTGTCTGTGTGGCCATATCAATCTCAGTTTGTCTGTGTGGCCATATCAATCTCAGTTTGTCTGTGTGGCCATATCAATCTCAGTTTGTCTGTGTGGCCATATTAATCTTAGTTTGTCTGTGTGGCCATATCAATCTCAGTTTGTCTGTATGGCCATATCAATCTCAGTTTGATTGTGTGGCCATATCAATCTCAGTTTGTCTGTGTGTTCAAATCAATCTCAGTTTGTCTGTGTGGCCATGTCAATCTCATTTTGTCTGTGCAGCCATATCAATCTAAGTTTGTCTGTGTGGCCACTTCAATCTCAGTTGGTCTCTGTAGCCATATCAATCTCAGTTTGTCTGTGTAGCCATATCAATCTCAGTTTGTCTGTGTGGCCATGTCAATCTCAGTTTGTCTGTGTGGCTATATCAATCTGAGTTTGTCTGTGTGGCCATATCAATCTCAGTTTGTCTGTGTGGCCATACCAATCTGTTTGTCTGTGTGGCCATATCAATCTCAGTTTTTCGGTGTGGCCAATTCAATCTCAGTTTTTCTGTGTGGCCATATCAATCTTAATTTTTCTGTGTGGCCATATCAATCTCAGTTTGTCTGTGTGGCCATATCAATATCAATTTGTCTTTGTGGCCATATCAATCTAAGTTTGTCTGTTGGTCATATCAATCTCAATTTTGTCTGTGTAGCCATATCAATCTCAGTTTGTCTGTGTGACCATATCAATCTCAGTTTGTCTTTGTGGCCATATCAATCTCAGTTTGTCTGTGTGGCCATATCAATCTCAGTTTGTCTGTGTGGTCATATCAATCTCAATTGTTTGTGTGGCCATGTCATTCTCAGTTTGTCTGTGTGACCCTATCAATCTCAATTTGTCTGTGTGGCCCTATCAATCTCAGTTTGTCTGTGTGACCATATCAATCTCAGTTTGTCTGTGTGGCCATATCAATCTCAGTTTGTCTGTGTGGCCCTATCAATCTCAGTTTGTTTGTGTGGCCATATCAATCTCAGTTTGTCTGTGTGGCCATATTAATCTCAGTTTGTCTGTATGGCCATATCAATCTCAGTTTGATTGTGTGGCCATATCACTCTCAGTTTTTCTGTGTACACATCAATTTCAGTTTGTCTGTGTGGCCATATCAATCTCAGTTGGTCTCTGTAGCCATATCAATCTTAGTTTGTCTGTGTGGCCCTATCAATCTCAGTTTGTCTGTGTGACCATATCAATCTCAGTTTGTCTGTGTGGCCATATCAATCTCAGTTTGTCTGTGTGGCCCTATCAATCTCAGTTTGTTTTTGTGGCCATATCAATCTCAGTTTGTCTGTGTGGCCATATCAATCTCAGTTTGTTTGTATGGCCATATCAATCTCAGTTTTTCTGTGTACACATCAATCTCAGTTTGTCTGTGTGGCCATATCAATCTCAGTTGGTCTCTGTAGCCATATCAATCTAAGTTTGTCTGTGTGGTCATATCAATCTCAGTTGGTCTCTGTAGCCATATCAATCTCAGTTTGTCTGTGTAGCCATATCAATTTGTGTTTGTCTGTGCACATGTCAAGCTTTTAAGAACATGGTCATATTAGGACAAGGTTAGGGTTAAATATAATCCTAACCTGTTTGACAAATAGAGATGGAAATGTTTTATCACCAATAGTCTTGTGAACTCATCAAATTAAATCGCCATTGGTTCTAACATAGTTCAATAAATAAAAGCCAAGCGTTATGCAAGCACGATATATAACATGATAGATAAAACTCAATAACCTATGATCTTTTAAATATAACTCAGTAGTCTATAGAATCTAATTACGTGGGCAATAAGTTAAACTAGTGGATTTCTTTGTGTCTTGTGCTGTGGTTGGTACTGTGTCGTGAGCTGTGTGGTGTACTGTGTCGTGAGCTGTGTGTTGTACTGTGTCGTGAGCTGTGCGTGGCACTATGTCGTGAACTATGTGTTGTACTGTGTTGTGAGCTGTGTGTTGTACTGCGTAGTGAGCTGTGGTGGTACTGTGTCGTGAGCTGTGTGTTGTACTGTGTCGTGAGTTATGTGTTGTACTGTGTCGTGAGCTGTGTGTTGTACTGTGTAGTGAGCTGCATTTTGTACTGTGTCGTGTGTGATGTGACTTCTTTAATTTATTTATATGTTCATGATTTCAGATTATTTATTGGCCTTGGTTGCAAACCTCTGTTGGAGATAGCCAACATTAGCATGCAAACCTCTGTTGGAGATAGCCAACATTAGCATGCAAACCTTTGTTGGAGATAGCCAACATTAGCATGCAAACCATTGTTGTAGATAGCCAAAATTAGCTTTCTTTATGTTTTTGATGTTTGTTTTAGAAAGAAAACCATTGCAATGGAGTACGTCATCAAAAGTGCATTAAACAAATTTCGAAGGAAAAAAAACGCAAACGGATTTTAAGTGTTCATTATTTTTGTTCTAATCATCATTAGCCGGTCAGAAGAACCAATCAGCTATTGCGAGATCTTTATATTAAGATTTCAAACTCATATTTCACTATACAATTTGCTTTGACAAAAACAATTCAATTTGCTTCAATTCGAAATTTAAATCTTTTTGAAGAGCGACCGTTAGAGAACTACAATCTTAGTGATACTAACATTCCCTGAGGCACCGCATGATCACTAGAGATAAAATGTCTTCGAGTTTCTGATCCAAGTTTCTCTTTCTCTACATCTGAAATATTCCAAGACTCATCAAATCTATGAACGCATATTGCGTCCTATCAAAGGGGGAGAACCAATTGCACGTTATAATGATTATAAGATTGATAATGGATAACAGGGCATACGGCTTTCGAACTTGTTTTGGAATTGATGAATATATATATCTTCTCGTATGTTTCCAGTATTTCGTCCATCAACATTACCCAAAAATATATCTACTCGTATATTTCGAGTATTGCGTCCATCCACACTACCCAACCTTTTGATTACCCTTTTAAAAAGTAAACATTTGTTTGTGTTATGGCTAGTAATGAAAGACTTTCCGTGTGTTTAGTAATGAAA
This sequence comes from Omphiscola glabra, assembly GCA_964017045.1. Taxonomy (NCBI): domain Eukaryota; kingdom Metazoa; phylum Mollusca; class Gastropoda; family Lymnaeidae; genus Omphiscola; species Omphiscola glabra. The sequence continues at coordinate 33,308,972 of OZ024805.1, forward strand.
GACTTTCCGTGAAAACGACATTAGTCGTGAATGTTTGATCTATTCCAAAAATGAGTTTTCCTGGAATTACATTGTCTTTTATTTGAATGAACATCCATTAACAAAAAGATTGCCTGAATGTCTCAACAATCACTGAGCAATTATCGAAATTGTAAGATTTAATATTGTATGACTTCAACATTGAGGAAATTAACATAGATGTGTATTTTTAGAGGATCACTAATTATTTTACTTCGAAATTGATGAAATTAATATAGATGTGTAAATTAGTGGATCACTAATTAAATGAATTCAAAATTGATAAAATTAGCATACATGTGCATGTTTAGTGGATCACTGATTGTCTGACTTCTACATTCATAAAATTAACATAGATGTATTTTAAATTTAAAAAGAAATCAATAAACTGAACTCCATTATTGAATTGTTACTTAAGATTGTAGTTAACTCACTTTTATTTCTTTAAAACGTTTTCATTTCCGACGTGAACAACCACGTTATTAAATGATTCTAATGTGCAACAACTGTCAGCCTACTAAGTTTAAGTATTAACTGCAGACATCAAATATCGATTAAATAGACTAAGACAGCTCGTAATCTCACACAAACTGGACATCCTTCACTTTAAGAGCTATTAGAAAAAAAAAAGCTTTTTAATGATGTGCTTGATGCATCCCCCCTCCCCCACCCACCTCATCACAGATCAGCTCGATCAGACCGAATTCTTTCTCTTAAAGTTACGACCGAAAGATTTACACATTTTTTTGTTTGCCAGGCTGTACGAAAATATCAGATGACTCCTAAGCGGTTACCAAATCTCAATGATCAGTAATGAAGTCAATAAAGTGATTAAAGAAGTTCCTTGATGGCTGAGTGATTCACTAGAGAAACACTTTTTATGTCTCGTGTTTAAAGTGTATAATGGTAAAATGTTGTCTGGTTTTAAATATTTATGTATGTATGTGCTGAGAATAAATGTGTAAATTGTAATAAAAAATCATATCAATTTATTTGGATCAATAAAGTGTCTTATCTTATAGTGTCTTCTAATATCGTGTGTCAGGTATAATAATGTTATGTCTCTTTTAATATGTTGTATCAGGTATAATAATGTTTTGTATTTTCAAATATTATGTGTCTACTATAATAATGTTGCGTATCTTATAATTTGGTGTGTCAGATATAATTGCGTTTGCATCCCCTAATATGGTGCGTCAGTTATAATAAGGGTATGTGCATTTTAATTTGTTGTGTCAGATATAATAATTGTATGTATCCTCTAATATGGTGTGTCATCTATCTGGTGTCATGATCTGCAACTGTTTCTGTTTATCTTTTAATATGTTTAACAAACCTAGGAATCCCAATATCTCTCAGCCCGTGTTGCCAAAACATTCATAGATCATTTAACAGTTTGTGATGGACTGGTGTTTTAGCTAGTGTGTGTCAAACATGTAGCCTGGTGCAGCCCTCCTTCTTATTTATGTTTTTACTTGTTCTAGTATAATTTATACAATAGATTAAAATTAATTCCCCATGCAGCGCTATCAATTTCATACTCACTGAGGCTTATGTTTGAGAAATGTTTGAGTGCATATCAATATACATTCCAATTCTCATGCGCTTGAAGCCTGCTCAGCTTTCGATTGAACCGGCTTAACCTGTCACTCTAATGGCCTTGTCTATCACATTGGCAACAAGCGTTAGCTGCTTGGCTGTGCTTTGAAACATTTTGTTAACATATGGGCTACCTGTCGCCATGACCTTTCCAAGTTCAAGTCTAGGCACGACGTCAACAGGTGTACAGTGGGCCATGCCGGAGAGTCGGGTCCTTGTTGTGTTCCAAGCAATACCATGGGCTAAATCTTCATCATCGAATGAAATCATTTATGGGCAAATCTTCATCATCGAATGAAATCATTTATGGGCAAATCTTCATCATCGAATGAAATCATTTATGGGCAAATCTTCATCATCGAATGAAATCATTCCCTCATTGTTTTTTTATAAAATATCTTTAATGATTACATCTATCCTCTTCGTTATATTAGTTAACACAATGAATTTTGGGAGATCAATGTCGGTGCCAATCAATTATTGTTATTTTTAAGCTCTCTATTTTAGTAGAAAGTATTACATTACAGTTCTTGCAGACAGTATGAAAGTTGTAAGTTTAGCTACAATTGAACAAAGTAATCAAATTAATTTAAAGGAGCTCGCTTTCGCGAAATATTCATTTATTTATTAAATGTAAAGAATGAATTCTAATTTACAAAGATCCTAACAAATATAAAATTGGATTTTTTTTCTTTTTTATTATGGCATGAATTTGTAGATTCGTCTAATAGTTCTTGCGCCTAGCTAATAGGGGCCTGATACTTCTACATATTGCTACATACTTCTACATGCTGCTACAACTGCTACGTGCTGCTTATTAAAATATATCGCAGAATAGGTATTACACCTTTCTCAAACTCGACTCCGATAAGAAGCCCTTTAGTATGTGCGATAATAATGATCAACTGTGAATAACTTTTCCTTCCTGTGGCACCCATTTCCAAATGAAATAGATAACGATGTCTTACGTTTCATGACTGGGAACACGTGCCGAATGGAGCTAAACACAAGAGACCAACGAACGAACAAGTTTAAGATGTGGGTATTGAAGATGCGGATGTGTAAGATGTTGGAGTTCAAGATGTGTGAGTTTTAGATTTGGAGTTCAAGATGGGGGTGTTTCAGATGCAGGATTTTAAGATGCAGGCGTTTAAGATGCTGGAGTTTAAGATCTCATGATCATCTCATTTGATTTTAATGAGTAGATGTTATTTTCCATTCTGTGCATATGTCCTTTTCTTCGAATATGACGTCATTATATCCTGTACAAATGGAAATACATTCACTGTGTGTTTAACTGGTGAGATGCGGGCTACCGAAACATTGCTACGACAATATTCTATTGTCTACTGTGAAGTGTATACTGTCTATTGTCTACTATCTACTGTATATTGTCTACTGTCTATTGTCTATTGTCTACTGTCTATTATCTGCTGTCTATTGTCGACTGTCAAATGGTTACTGTATGTTGTCTACTGTCTATGGTTTTCTGTCTATGGTTTACTGTATATGGTCTACTGTCTATTGCCTACATTCTGTTTTCTGTCTATTGTCTGATGTCTATTGTCCATTGTCTATTTTCTGTTGAAGATTGCATGTTGTCTATTTTACTGAAGATTTACTATTGTGTAACCTACTAAAATAGGTTGGTATATTAGACGCACAGTTTAATGCTAGGAGCTCGCTAAATAACCTCTAACTACATTGCTAACTGTATGTTATTCATCACCGTGGTCAGCGAGAGTTGAGTGTATTTCCTTTGAGCAGTTTTCCAAAACTTCTGTTGCACTAAGCTCATTCCCATGACCACTATCGACATAAAAATACATTACATCGTGTGACCTTCGTAGGATTACATCGTGTGACCTTCGAATAAAAAATCTCGTTTTTCAATGACCAACGTGCCCAAGTTGTTGACAAGTGTTTCACACTTCGCTGACAAAAGAATTGCTCATACAAGTATCGCTGTTACAAGTATCGCTGTTACAAGTATCGCTGTTACAAGTATCGCTGTTACAAGTATCACTGTTTCAAGAATCGCTGATAAAATTATCGCTGATACTATTATCACTACCACAAGTATCGCTGATACTAGTATCGCGTATACTAATATCTTACGATCATTAACTTCGATACATTATAGAAAAGGATAGATTTTAATTTTTTAAAAGTAAAATCTTCATAATTAGAATATTTATCACGGAATTTATCATATAATTTATTATCAAATTCATCATATTTTTTATAGCTTTCTGTTTTTTTTTTACACAGCTGATTTTTATGGTTGTGTATGGTTGTATATGGTTGTATATCGTTGAATATGTTGTATATGGTTGTATATAGTTTTATGTGGTTGTATGTGGTTGTATATGGAAAAAACAATACTGACCACATAGAACATGGATTGCGACCTGTAATGTGTTGTTGCTGGGTTGTTTAAAAATCTTTCTTTAAAAAATTGATTTATATTAACTTTACATTTTTATCGTGGATGGATGGCAACATTTTCGTATGGCTAATTAACCTTCTTGTTCCAGTCAACCTTTCGAGTTGAAACTTGGCACTTAGAATCAATTTCGATGACAAGACATTTTCCCAAATTTTCCTCCCGACCCCCAAACGCCAACTCCCAAACTTCAGTTAGTTGTTCATATATTTCAAGGGTAACATGAAGGAAAAGTTCCAATAACTGCGCTTAATGAGATTTGTAATTTTAAAAAACTATCGAAAGTGCGTTTGAAGAGTAATATTTTATTGTGTTTTTTGTGTGTTTTCTTTAAATTTTCAGTGAAATACATATGCGGTGCAAAAACGGAAGGACATTAAGATAAAATAAACATGTTTTTAAAATGCATATAATGGATTGATAAGAAAAATGTTGCTTTTAAGGGTTGTTTGATTCCATGCATGTTCTTAAAATAGACCTGTAATTTTCATGCTCATCAAAGTTTACTCTCGATGACAAAAGTCTTAAGGGGCATAATAAAAGTCTAAAAATATTGGTCCGATCATTTCATAGACGTCATTTCTCGTGTCATTACGTAAGCAAGTATCCTTCATATGAGATGCCAACAAGAATGTATGTTTTAAAGCAATCAATAAACGAGTTTTAAGCAAATAAGACACTTTTAGGCAAGATTTAATCACCAAATTATCTGTTAGACAAGAATTACTAAATTCTTTACAATGTTCTGAGAGGTGAGAGCCATGAATTAGAGACAAAGGCTTAAAACTACAACAATAATCTATACACCAGTAATCTGTAGAACAATAATCTATAAAACAATTATATATACAACAATAATCTATACAACAATAATCTATACAACAATAATCTATACAACAATAATCTCTACAACAATAAACTACAAAACAATAATTTATATACCAATAATCTATACAACAATAAACTATACAACCATAAGCTATACAACTATAATATGTTCAACAATAATTTATACATTTGAGAAAAAATAAAAACACTGCATTAAAACAGTTTATTTTATCTAGGCTTGACTTGGGTTACTTTGTAGTAAGCTTACTTTGTTTATAGAGGAGTGTTAGTAGTGGGCTTACTTTGTTTGTGGTGGGCTTACTTTGTTTGTGGGTTGCTTACTTTTTGTGGTGGGCTTACTTTGTTTGTGGTGGGCTTACTTTGTTTGTGGTGGGCTTACTTTGTTTGTGGGTTGCTTACTTTTTGTGGTGGGCTTACTTTGTTTATAGTGGGCTTACTTTGATTGTGGTGGGCTTAGTTTGATTTTAGTTGTTGGACTTGTTTAATCAAATCTGTCTCTATGTCGCTAACATCCTAAGTAGATGACATGTTGAACTTAGCTGTCCAATATTTTGAAATAAAATAATAACATTCAGGTATAAAAATATTACTGTATATATTTCAAAAGACAATACATTCTTTCATTTGAAAAAAATAGACCTCAAACCATATTGATGAAAAAATACCCGAAACTCTAATGATGAAATGATACATGAAACTCTAATGATGAAATGAGACTTGAAACTCAATTATGACTTTTGCAATTCAAATTTAAATTCTTTATTTAACGTGACAAATGAAATACTATTTAAAAATTATTGTATTTTAAAGCTGATCAGTTTATCTTCCAATGCATCGATAGTTATTGATTTTTTGGACAGAGGAAGTGCATTTCTGGAAGCATTTTATCTTTACCCACTAGAAGTCGATACCAAGTTACGATAAATTACTCCACATCAAAGAAGCCATTAAGGTTTAACGTATCAATAGTTAGTTCAATTCTACACTGAGTTAGCAACAACAACATCTCTGATGCAAAATAGAGCTAGACTTGTCCTGTCACAAAGTGATAGCGATAGACTTGTCCTGTCACAAAGTGATAGCGATAGACTTGTACTGTCACAAAGTGATAATAATTGAAAAAAATTAAGTGGTTTGGTCGCCAATGAGACTAGATCTACTGACACGTAGCATAAAGTGGCAGACGAGACTAGAGCTATTGACATGTAGCATGAAAGTTGCAGACTAGACTAGAGCTATTTACATATAGCATGAAAGTAGCAATCGTGACTAGAGCTACTGACATATAGCACGAAAATGACAGATGGGACTAGATCAACTGAATTCGGTTGAGTATTTTATTTAGGGTTTACCCATGGGAATAGTCGTGTTAGTGCTATACAGGTAGGGTCATACTCTTGTTAGTGCTATACAGGTAGGGTCATAATCTTGTTAGTGCTATACAGGTAGGGTCATAATCTTGTTAGTGCTATACAGGTAGGGTCATAATCTTGTTAGTGCTATACAGGTAGGGTCATAATCTTGTTAGTGCTATACAGGTAGGGTCATAATCTTGTTAGTGCTATACAGGTAGGGTCATAATCTTGTTAGTGCTATACAGGTAGGGTCATAATCTTGTTAGTGCTATACAGGTAGGGTCATAATTTTGTTAGTGCTATACAGGTAGGGTCATAATCTTGTTAGTGCTATACAGGTAGGGTCATAATCTTGTTAGTGTTATACAGGTAGGGTCATAATCTTGTTAGTGCTACACAGGTAGGGTCATAATCTTGTTAGTGCCACCAAGGTAGAAGACAGAATATGGTTAGTGCTATACAGGTAGGGTCATAATCATGTTAGTGCCACCAAGGTAGAAGACATAATCTGGTTAGTGCCATCCAGGTAGGGAACATAAACTGGTTAGTGCCACCCAGGTAGGGGACATAATCTGGTTAGTGCTACATGGGTAGGGGACATAATCTGGTTAGTGCCACATGGGTAGCTGACATAATCTGGTTAGTGCCACATGGGTAGCTGACATAAACTGGACAATGAGGGTATGAGCATACATAATAAAACGAGCTAGGTACTCTCACAGATAATGGTTCAATGATAGTATGAGCATACATAATGAAACGAGCTAGGTACTCTCACAGATAATGGTTCAATGATGGTATGAGCATATGTAAGTTTGTTTAAAAAAATTCAATTAAAATAGTATATCTTGCTTTTTAATACATTTTTGATTTTAATGGTAATTTTTAGGTTATTCATTGTTTTGAAATATATTTTCATCTGGAATATCATGAATCAAAATCTCATCTTTTTAATACATCATTGATTTTAACAAGAATATAATGGATTAGAATGATACGCCTGTGATTCCTATGATCAAAGACTTGCTGTTTCTTGATAACATCCCTTTGAATTAAGATTATCTTTACATCATATCTGCTGATCTGTAAATCCCTTTAATTATAAAATAAAAATATTTCCTTGTTTGTGTTCGTTTGATGTAACAGTTTAGACATGATTTTGGGGTCAACCATAAAACAATATTTGATCCTTTATTTGAGCTGGTGACAGCCAAACATTTGATCACTGCTGACTCATTCCTTTCTTCAGCTGTTTCCATAACTGCGCGACAGGTGTAGACATTTTCCACACCGTTTCTGAGTGCTTTTGGGGAAAATCTTTCTTGTGCGTCCATCGCTCGCCAAGACTTTTGGGGTTATCACAAACATCAATTTGCTATTAAGAAAGAGTTTCCTCTTCACTGTCAAATTTATTGTTCAAGGTAAATGATTGTAAATAGATTTCAAAATAATTAGTCTGTTTAAGTTGTAGCTCATGAATAATGTTCTAGGCCTCCTTCTGAAAGAAAAACATAATGTTTAAAGACAGTTCCAAGAGCAATGGTTCAAAGACAGTGCCAAGTGCAATAGTTCAAAGACATTGCCAAGAACAATAATTCAAGGCGGTGTCAAGAGCTTTGGTCCAAGGACAGTACCAAGAGCAATGGTTCAAAGACAGTGCCAATAGCAATGGTTCAGTGTCAAGTGCCATCTAGGTTTAACTCTTATTTAGATCCAGGAAATGAAAGAACATACATTTCGTTTTCTAGAGCTGTCAGACATTGTTCAAAATTCTTTAATTTGTTACAAATGATGTTAAAAGAATAATGTTACGCACAGTTACAGTGTTTATAAGGCACGCCTGCATCCTGCTTAATTTTTCTACTACGACTATACGACACGCACAGTTACAGTGTTTATCAAGCACGCCTGCATCCTGCTCAATGTTTCTACTACGTCTATACGACACGCACAGTTACAGTGTTTATCAAGCACGCCTGCATCCTGCTCAATGTTTCTACTACGTCTATACGACACGCACAGTTACAGTGTTTATCAAGCACGCCTGCATCCTGCTCAATTTTTCTACTACGTCTATACGACACGCACAGTTACAGTGTTTATCAAGCACGCCTGCATCCTGCTCAATTTTTCTACTACGTCTATACGACACGCACATTTTTTTTTCCTTTCCCTAATTTCAAAATTTATCAAACTGGACGAATTACATTCTCTCTATTTCTTCTTATTTTGTAGGATGCCTACAAATGTAAGAACTTTAAAGTAAGTTACATGTATTATAAAAATATTAAATAGATGTACCATGTTTCCAGTGACACACACTATTAAACAGTCAAAAATTGGTGGGGGGGGGGGGGGCTTGGTGCTCCAAATATAGTTAGGGCTGGCTGAAAATGTCGCTATGGAAAACGCATTGATTTATTGGTTTAGGGTGCTAAAGTATTGATTTATTGGTTTAGGGTGCTAACGTATTGATTTATTGGTTTAGGGTGCTAACGTATTGAGTTCTCTATGACGTCCAAGATTTCAGAACGTGTATTAGGACCAGGGTCTCGTCACCAGGGGAATGTAGTGTTAAGGGTAGCGGGTATACATTAAAAAAATCAGGTTCATTTGCATTTTTATTGTCGCCATTTTATAAAGAGGGGCGAAAATATGTTTTGAAATGGAGACCAATGAGGGAGTTTTTTTGAAATGGAGACCGATGAGGGAGTTGTTTTGAAATGGAGACCGATGAGGGAGTTGTTTTGAAATGGAGACCGATGAGGGAGTTGTTTTGAAATGGAGACCGATGAGGGAGTTGTTTTGAAATGGAGACCGATGAGGGAGTTGTTTTGAAATGGAGACCGATGAGGGAGTTGTTTTGAAATGGAGGCCGATGAGGGAGTTGTTTTGAAATGGAGACCGATGAGTGAGTTGTTTTGAAATGGAGACCGATGAGGGAGTTGTTTTGAAATGGAGACCGATGAGGGAGTTGTTTTGAAATGGAGACCGATGAGGGAGTTGTTTTGAAATGGAGACCGATGAGGGAGTTGTTTTGAAATGGAGACCGATGAGGGAGTTGTTTTGAAATGGAGACCGATGAGGGAGTTGTTTTGAAATGGAGACCGATGAGGGAGTTGTTTTGAAATGGAGGCCGATGAGGGAGTTGCTTTGAAATGGAGACCGATGAGTGAGTTGTTTTGAAATGGAGACCGATGAGGGAGTTGTTTTGAAATGGAGACCGATGAGGGAGTTGTTTTGAAATGGAGACCGATGAGGGAGTTGTTTTGAAATGGAGACCGATGAGGGAGTTGTTTTGAAATGAAGACCGGTAGTTGCAGTGCAAATAGGCTAAGAAACATAGTTTCTCAAACTTTTTAATAAAACATTACATGAATCGGTCCATTATTAATTTGATTTCGATTACATGAGTTGAAATGACTGAAATGACTTACAAAACATACCTTTTGACTTTTGAGCGAAATGGACCCGCCTCATCCGATGATGGGGTCATATCCTTGACCTGTTCGAATCCAGAATTATTCAATGCTTCCAAAAACAAGTGTATTTTCTTTTTAAATTCCCCCCCCCCCCCGATCAACGTGGAAACAATTATCGATGACGCTTGCTTAATCAAATATTATTGATGAATAAGACAAGGACATTTCCAAAATTATCAACATTGTTATAGTCATTGAGGTGTAAGATTTGACGCTACATGAAAGGGGGACAATTCTGTTCTACAAACATAAATCATTGACTATTAAATCTAGGAAGAAATAACATTTAAAATGTTCTCATTGTATCATTTTATCCAAATATTTTATTCATTATTAAAATGTATAAATACATGTATTAAAATGTATAAGTACATATATTAAAATGTATGTATAAATACATATATTAATATGTATAAATACATATATAAAATGTGTATATATATATATATTAAAATGTATAAATACATATATTAAATAAGGACTTCCTAAAACTATGCAAATGTCGCAGCTCTCACTTGTCTAAAGCAAAAACTATCTCATTTCTGATTAAGTCTGTTGTCACCCTGACTTGAAATTATTCCACTGACGTGAGTGGTATGCATCACATGTAGGCCTTTAACTACTCACTAGTATTTTTGTTTAACTGTTGTTTACAATCAATGAAGGAATATTAAAAGCTCTGCTTAAATACGGCGGTTTTAGTTGCTTGGTCCCCAAAAATAAACATTATTTTTTTCCATCCTGTTTAGAATTTAATGAAATGCAATATCCCTTATGCTCCATCTGGGAAGTACTAAAGTCTATGTTGGTCAAATTAGGACGCTTTGATCTGCTGAAGCGTGTTGGAGAACAAACGTAATGCCAGGTTTAATCATCCATAAATTATCAAATATTCTTTGAAGTCTACACATTTGTCACCTCTTTAAAATAGGGTTAGGATTAATTGAAATCTATTCTTGTACATGTATTTGATTTTGTTAACTAAAATTATTTTTCCTCATAGCTTTGTATTTAAAAGATTGCATTGGAGTTGTATCAGCATACTTTGGTGTACATTAATCAGATATTTGAGTTGTATCAGCAAACTTTGATGTACATTAATCAGATATTTGAGTTGTATCAGCAAACTTCAATGTACACTAATCATAAATTTGAATTGTATCAGCACACTTAAGTGTACACTTATCAGAAATGTGACTTGCATCAGCAAACTTTGGTGTACACTATGCGCTACTTTTTACTTGCTTTTATTACGTCTCAAAATCTAAAACCTCAATCTCCACGTGTATAACCTACACGGGTTAATGACGTATTGCAACACAAAAAAATAAGAAACTTGTATGCCTATACTTTTGATAATGTGCTGACCACGTTTCAGCGCCGCCTTTGAACATATTTTATGTCGTTGCTGTAATACTGTAAACATATTTTATGTCGTTGCTGTAATACTGTAAACATATTTTATGTCGTTGCTGTAATACTGTAAACATATTTTATGTCGTTGCTGTAATACTGCAAACATATTTTATGTCGTTGCTGTAATACTGTAACCATATTTTATGTCGTTGCTGTAATACTGTAAACATATTTTATGTCCTTGCTGTAATACTGTAAACATATTTTATGTTCTTGCTGTAATACTGTAAACATATTTTATGTCCTTGCTGTAATACTGTAAACATATTTTGAAAGAAAATATCTAACCTCTTTTTCACCATTGTAATAACATCCGGGTTAAAGATGTATGTGTTTGCGGTAGAAAGTTAAATGCATTATTCCATTAGTTTCAAAACTATATACCATATTCCGGTATGTAGCATATTTGGACTTTGAAATATTGCTATACTTGTATACATCCACTTATTACGTGGCGTATCTTGTGCTGCATGTTGTACAATATCCCATATATATATGTCCCAACACTGAACTGTCCCATATATATGTCTCAACACTGAACTGTATCAATGTCCCATTGATATGTCCTAACCAACTTTTTTCATATATTTCTTTTAAATAGTATGTTGCTTATTTCGTACATTTAGAGAATATCAATTTTTTAAATTAATATCCATACCGAGGCTAATTCTGTAACACAATCGGGTGCGGATATCCTGATATCCCCACACCGAATTTTTTTTTCTTTAACAAATTTTAATCGCCAATAAGCTATAACAAGAAAAAAAGTCAATACTTACCATATTAATTTTAAATGAACGAAAAATTAATTTGTCTGTTTAATTTGTATATCATGAATAATCATCTAGGCTTCCTTCTTACCCTAATTCTAACCTATTCAGTACTTACCACATTAATTTTAAATGAACGAAAAACGAATTTTCCAGAAATATTGAAACATTTTGCCTCATCAACATGTTGCTATTTCAACTAATTTTTAGCATTGCATTACAATTTTTTCCTTAAGAAATTTCATCAGTTGCACACTTTCAGTGTACATAAGTAAAACTTAAGAAATGTTAAAGATACAAAAAAAAGTGTGTGTGTTATGTTAAACAATAGTTATAGGATATAAAAGCATATTTACATTATAATTCAAGTTATGGTTACAATATAAATACTTTTATACAAATATACAAATCTGACATTCACGTTCATACTTAAAATTCTATTATTTTATTATTATATTCGCTTTCAATTTCATAATATTAATACACAGATGATAGAGTTGTGTCAATCTTATTAAGTTAGGCGCTTCGGGAAAATCCTAAAATCGGTTATCCTATTTTTAAATAATTATATTAATTTTGCTCTTGTGGCTGGCTGGGTGGGTGGCAGACTGGCAAAATCTTCGGACGGCTGTTGACCGACATTCCGTAAACCTATCGTGCTGAAACTTGGTATACAGATTCGTTGGCAATGACGAAACCTTCTTTTAAATTTTCAGCACCAACTACGAACCCTAAATACAAAAAATCGATGTTCCTGTTAACTGCCATAAATGAGATTCTTAAATAAAATATCGCAATTACGTGTGCTGTGTATTATTTTCATTTGTTTTTCTAAATCTGTGAGTGAAATCAGATTGCTGGGTAAACGCGGGTATTAGAATATTAATAAAGCGCAGTGACTTGAAAAAAATGGGTGGTTGCGATCTTGGGGGGTGGGGGGCAACTAATTAGGATTCTTAGATAGATAGATAGATAAATGATATATGATATATGATAAGATTATAAACTAGTTTTATCCCGCAAAACAATGGCGGTGACAATTCATGAACTTTCCATCTACTATAGTTGCTTGACAAAACAACTTTATAAGAATCTCAATTAATAACAATAACAATAATAATAATAATGTTCCTTTCAAAAACGCGCGTCATCACCAATTAATCCCCGAAGCGCTATAAAATACAAAACGCAACAATACAAAATATACATGTCATAGATAATACAAGCCAATATATGTCAAGGGCTATGAGCAAGATGGAAACAACTAGGTAGACTTCATCACTCCAGCAGGTGAGTGCGAGAAAGATGATTGTTCAACTCATGTTTGAAAGACTGCTGTGCCTGGCTGTTTCTGAGATGCACAGAAAGGGCGTCACAGTTTCTAGGGGCAGCAAAAGCGAAAGTGCGCCGTCCGTAGGTCTCAAGGCTGACTCGGGGTATCCAGAGTTTGCCACTATCGGATGAACGGAGTGATCTAGTGAGTACATAAGGCGTCATGAGCCCTATGAGATAAGATGGCGCCAGGTCACGCAAGCAGCGGTAGCATAGAGTTGCAATTTTTTACTAATGCTATTCCCCCTCCCTTAGGTACACCACCGCACACATTTTACGCCCCTGAATTATATCATTATTCAAGTGTCCCACCCACATTATACGCCCCTGATATAAATTGAGAATATTTCCGTCAAGAAAATATTACGCACGAAACGTACTTGTGGTATTTTTAAGAACCTCATTTATCGGGAATTTTATTTTTCGCGTTATTACACTCATTACAACATACAATCTTGCATACATAGAGAATTATATTGTTTGATATAATTATATTATTATTATTATTATTATTATGGGTAGTTTTCTATAGCGTGGTACCCCAGCCTAGTTCTGGGCTCACCACGCTGTACATACAAATTAAAATGAACTTAAAAAATATAAATTAAAAACCAACCATTCCATATCAATTTACATGTGAAGCCATGGACGGCACTCAGCTGCATCGTTTAACTTTCAGAATCCATGAATCGTATGGCATATATATTACTGACAGGATATTTAAAGTTTGTGTTATCATTTATACATCACGTGTGTCACATATGTGCACTTAATATTCCATCTTAAAGAGATTTCGATGTTTACCAGCTTTATTAAACAATATTTTCGGATGCATTACCCAACGATTTCCCAACTTTAACGGAATTATACACCTTAAGGCCTTAAAGCTGTCGCCGAGAGAAATATCTCACCTTCTCTCTCTCTAACGAAATCATTAAGTAAAATATTAATACAAAGTGTTGCAGACAAGTGTTCTCAAAACTTAATTAGTGGATCAAATCATTAAAAAAATATTTTTTCTGCGTTGTTCCCAATGATCAGTTATCCCCATGTGAGAATGTGGGTTCAAAAATAATCATTACAATATACCAACATTTCTCGGAAATGCAAACTAATTAAGAACCGCTGAATTGATCCAGACAATGTCGTTTTATTGTCTCTTTTCATAACGTACAACCTGTCTCATGATTACAGCCTGTCTCATTATTAGTTACAGGTAAACACATTTTACAGTCAGTTTTTATGGAAGTGTACACATTTTGTCCCTAATAGATTGAAAGGTGTTAGTTTTGTATGGTTAGAAGGAAATGGTATGTGATGTAATGCAACAGGTGTTTTAATACAAAACTTGATGTAATAGAACATTTGATGTAAAACAAAAGGTGATGTATGGTGACAGTTCACCATGAAGACGGCGAAACAGTTGAGAAAGTATGACCAAATAGTGTATACAGTAAATTGAGGTGCAGTGTAAGGTCAAATTTGAAGAAGAAAAAAACATGATATTTATATAATTTCCTAGGTTTATCTCTATGAACATTTTATTGCATTAGGCTCCTCTCTACGAACACATTAGGTTCAAATGAACATCTTAGTTTTCAAGGTTCATTTATCAACATCTTAGTTTATTAGATTCATCTCTAGAATATCTTTAAAGATATATAAGCATCAACTTGATAAAGATACATTAATTAAGAAAGTGAAGCCTAGTTCTTGAGAACCCTTAATGTTTCTATTTTTGTGGGCAGATTGTACCAGGTGTATTTGATTGAATTTGTAATCGCTTTTTTGTGGAATACTTGATGCAGCCCAGTATCACTCAGACTCTACCGCCTGCGGCCCAGTCTCACTCAGACCCTACCTCCTGCTGCCCAGTCTCATTCACACTCTACCTGATGTGGGCCCCTGATGATTTCAGTTTGAGACCCTTTCTTTAAATAGTAATTTCTTATACAAATATAATAAAAAGCTGCAATCTCTGCCATTGAAGTGTGTTTTATAAGCTAAACACTCCCACCATTTATCAACTAACTTTGTGGTACAATCACGATCATTACTGCAACTCAATCAATGTGTCAACATATCCATACAATCACGATCATTACTGCAACTCAATCAATGTGTCGACAATCCATCTGTGTTATTTATTAATTGTCGGATTGAATTCTCTTTATATTCGAATAAATCGATTACAATTCCAAGTTTGAGATTTCAAAGAATGTAAGTTAAATGATGAATTAGTCATCCTAAAATAATGCCCATACAGTATTTCAAAATGACCAGTTTCCATTGTGTCAAAACGGACGTGTCATGACCAACTCTAGTAATGAACAAAGAAAACATTTATAGTGTTTAAGTAGCCATGTGTTGTATACGTTAAACTAAACGATTTCTCTCTTCCACGGGTTTGTTTGAGAGTATTTAGTTTAATGGAAGCTATGACATCATCATTCGAAATGTAACTACGTAATTATATATAAATTGCAATGAAAACAAGGATTTCAATTGGTGGAAACTTTTCTTTAGGGAAAGCCCTGTACAATAATTTAGCATCAACAACTCTCGTGTATTTTATGATGAGATTAACCAATGTTCCACTAAAGTATACACATAATACTTTGTTGTGTCAATGTTCCACTACACTATACAACTATTACCTTGGTGGCAATGCTCCACTACACTATACAACTATTACCTTGGTGGCAATGCAACACTACACTATACAACTATTACCTTGGTGGCAATGCAACACTACACTATACAACTATTAACTTGGTGGCAATGCTCCACTACACTATACAACTATTACCTTGGTGGCAATGCTCCACTACACTATACAACTATTACATTGGTGTCAATGCTCCACTACACTATACAACTATTACCTTGGTGTCAATGCTCCACTACACTATACAACTATTACCTTGGTGGCAATGCTCCACTACACTATACAACTATTACCTTGGTGGCAATGCAACACTACACTATACAACTATTACCTTGGTGTCAATGCTCCACTACACTATACAACTATTACCTTGGTGTCAATGTTCCACTACACTATACAACTATTACCTTGGTGGCAATGCTCCACTACACTATACAACTATTACCTTGGTGGCTATGCTCCACTACACTATACACCTAGTACTTTCTGCTGCCAATGCCCGACTATTCTATACACATAATACTTTATTTTCTGGAACAAAAAAATATGAATGGAAGCTATTAAAATGTTCACCTCTGCTTTCCTCTTGTATTGTTCATATAGCGTTAATGTGACACACATCGTTAAAATCTTTGACACATGCAAGCAACGTTGAGTGAAGTCTTGCAACTTGAGTCATCGAACAGAATGAATCTGAAGCAAAGACTATATCGCAGTTTCTTTAATGGAAAGACAGTTTTCTTCAGTACACAAGACAGGTGTTTCCAATACACCAGATAGTAGCTTCGAGCAGTGGCGTAGTGAACGTAACTCGCCCCCGGGGCACAATACCTTTTTAGCGCCCCCAATACCTTTTTAGCGCCCCCTATTCGAAAACCATACAATATTATTGTAAAATATACCATTTGGCGCCCCATTGTGAGTAGCACCCGGGGCATGATGCCCCCTTGCCCCCCCATCACTACGCCACTGGCTTCGTGTGTCACTGTACAAAATGAAATAAACAAGTCTAAAGAGATGTCATTCTCCTAGGGCCCAGAGGTCCCATGCCCAAACTGAAAACCATGCGTTGATGAACCTCAAGTGTTATAGATCAGACATGCTAGCCGTCAAATTATATCTGGACAGTCAGATGTCATAACAAGATGAAAGGACGGCTTGTCCTTGCCCAAAATCCCATTTAAGGGATACAAATCACGTGATTTTATCGCGTGCGAGGACAAAGTCTAGACCGTGCAACAGAGGTCAAACGCGATCTAAGAATAGCGTTATGTAACTGGATTGGATTAGGGTACCTGTACGTCTGCTCTGTCACTAAATTGCACGCCCTGTCCTTGTACGTCTGATCTGTCACTAAATTGTTCGCCACTTCCATGCACGTCTGCTCTGTCACTAAATTGCACGCCCTGTCCATGTATGTCTGATCTGTCACTAAATTGTACGCCCTGTCCATGTATGTCTGCCCTGTCACTAAATTGCACGCCATGTCCTTGTACTTCTGCTCTGTCACTAAATTGCACGCCCTGTTCTTGTACGTCTGCTCTGTCATTAAATTGCACGCCCTGTCCTTGTACGTCTGCTCTCACTAAATTGCACGCCCTGTCCATGCACGTCTGCTCTGTCATTAAATTGCTCACCATGTCCATTCAGGCGTATTTGTGTTAAAAACCCCTCACGCTGCTTTACCTCACACTACCTCACTTTACGTCACCGTACGTTTTGCGACCACTTCTGGCGATCCTTAGGATCTTTGTTGTGTTCTTGTTTGTGTGCATTAGAACGACGAGTTGCTTCTTGGTCCTAAGCATAACCCTAAAACAGTTGTTTTTTTTTAAATTTCATATTTATGATGTACTCAGTTGTATGTATGTAATAAGTTTTATGTATTTATGTAAATCGTTTGCGTAATCTATGTAATCTAATTTTGCATTTCGGCTGTACTTTTAAAAACATTTATTGTAGTTTTACTAATTTTGAAACATTTAAAATTAGCATTAATTTTATTTGTGGATTGAAATAAAAATAAGAATGTAACTGTGTATGAGAAATATTAGTTAATGAGCTGATTAAATGTCCTGTTTCTGATATGACGTAATGCTGTCTCTACAAGAAAAATACTTGACGCTAGAAAGTGTTTTTATTTGCTTCATCTCCAATGGCGTAACCAAATTTGTCTTTTGACCTGACCTTTCAGCTGAAACAAACAACAAAACCCACTTTATTCTATTTGAACCAATTTCCTTGTCATTACTGTTAATTATCCGAGATTTGACATAAAATATTGTTAAGTAGTGCAGACGGTGAGTGTCCAGTTCTGATGTTGAGGTGTTTGGTTGCAAATGTCAGGGCTGGGACACACGATGTCTGGGACACACGATGCCAACTGGTCTCTATATATAGCCCACGGGACAGATTGAATTAACACTTCCTCCAACAAATGTTTCCTTGTATGTCGTCCATAACATAACATTCTTCTTGTGAATCTGATATCTTTTAATTCCTTACATTTGACTCACTTTACATTAAAACTAGATTTAATCATATAAAATGCAGATCTTAATTGTGGCAAAGATGATATACTTAATATACAAAACACATCCACCATTTAACGCTTTCATAATAAAAATATTTAACTTACACCGTTTGTTTTATTTTTGGGTTAATTTTAATACTTTTCTCTAAATCTCGAGGAACCATTTCTTTACGAGATTTCATCGATCATTCTTAAAACATTACACGATTTGTTGATTTCTTTGCATTCTGCTTCCTGTTTCGTCATCGTTCATCGGGTTAACGTGTAGGAGTTTAGGTTGGGGATCAGTCGTATATCATCGGGATCAGGGGTCTGAGAGTTTAGATGACCCCCATCCAGGTATGTCATCAAATATGTGCTTTGATATGCAACTATGTGAAGGATGGACGGTCTGTCAGTGGATATGTCGACACAGTTGGTCAATGTCAGAGTATCCATATCAGTATCCATAGCTTATCTAGTTGCAATTATTTTGACTTCAGTATTAGTTTTTTATCTTTATTCTCCTAGATTAATTGAACTTTATTGACCTGGCTTGTTATCTACCTATCTAAATAATTTCATGTAAGCTGGCCTAGCTTATCCACGTATCTAAAACAGCCATGTAAGCTGGCCTAGCTTATCCACGTATCTAAAACAGCCATGTAAGCTGGCCTAGCTTATCCACGTATCTAAAACAGCCATGTAAGCTGGCCTAGCTTATCCACGTATCTAAAACAGCCATGTAAGCTGGCCTAGCTTATCCACGTATCTAAAACAGCCATGTGGGCTGGCCTAGCTTATCCACGTATCTAAAACAGCCATGTAAGCTGGCCTAGCTTATCCACGTATCTAAAACAGCCATGTGGGCTGGCCTAGCTTATCCACGTATCTAAAACAGCCATGTAAGCTGGCCTAGCTTATCCACGTATCTAAAACAGCCATGTGGGCTGGCCTAGCTTATCCACGTATCTAAAACAGCCATGTGGGCTGGCCTAGCTTATCCACGTATCTAAAACAGCCATGTAAGCTGGCCTAGCTTATCTACGTATCTAAAACATTCATGTAAGCTGGCCTAGCTTATCCGAGTATCTAAAGCATTCATGTAAGCTGGCCTAGCTTGCCTACCTATCTAATAGATGTCATGTAAGCTGTCCTAGCTTCTCACAAATCACAAAAATCGCTTACACTTCATTTAAAAACGAGTTTTTCATTTGTTTCTTTTAATTTTATTGGCAGTTTATGTTTTTAATTAAAATTTATTTGTTCATTTCCCCACAGGTGATTGTTGATGGTTCTATCATGGAATGCTTTTAAACAGACATCAAGAGTCAAGCTCCATTCAGGTATCTTTGTGAGTGGTCCTAATATTCCTTTATTCTGTCTCATTATTTTAAAAAAATCATTGTTCTTTCATCTTGTCTATATAGAAGTCTATAGACATTTTTATTGTTGTCTTTGAATTTTTGCTTTTCTCTGTTTTCCCTTCCTGTCCCTTGTTTTACTTGTATCCCCTCTTTTCTACATGTTATGCATCTCTCAAATTCGGTGTCTAGCTGAGGTCTCGCTGAGGTCTCGATGAGGTCTCGTCGAGGTCTCGCTGAGGTCTCGCTAAGGTCTCGCTGATGTCTTTATTTAATCCTTGCCCATCATTTTAAAAATAACTTTAAAAGAAATGTATTTGAAAATAAAATACGTCCTTCCTCTTATTTACTCCCCCGTAATCTATTTCTTTCTTATTTAATAATGTACTTTTAAGCATTCATGAAATTTTTAAATAATCCAACATTTCCATAGCAACATTTCCATGGCAACAGTTCCAAAGCAACATTTCCATAGCAACAATTCCAAAGCAACATTTCCATAGCATTATTTCCTCGTGGATCAGAAATCATATGACCGTCGTATATAAAATATCCACAACAAATTTAGTGTGGATGACATCAGGAGAGAGAACTCTTCACTGTATTTATTATATTTGAATGATTGATTTGTTGGTGTTGGTCTTGCTGTTGTGGTTACAATGGTATATAAAGAGCTCTACTTTTATTTCTAATGAACTTTCATACAATATAAGGAAGGGACACAACTTGTTCGATAATTATTTATTAGAGTTGCCTTACCTTTCATATATACCTTATTTCTTGACTAAGTTTATGAAATATTGAATGAAACGATACTGCTGAGTGCCGTCCATGGCTTCACATGTAAATTGTTAAGGAATGGTTGGGCGAATACACATTTGTTTTGTTTTTTTAATCAATGTAAGTTAATTCATATTTTAAGCTCATGATTATTTTTTTTTAATTGATTGTACAGCGTGGTGAGCCCAGCCCTAGGCAGGGGTACGACGCTATAGAAAACTACCAATAATAATAATAATAACAATGGCGGAGTTTCGTTAATAAAGGGCAACCGTGTGAGCTGTCACTGTGAACTGTCAGTGTGAACTCTCAGTGTGAACTGTCAGGGTGAACTCTCAGCGTGAACTCTCAGTGTGAACTATCAGTGTGAACTCTCAGTGTGAACTGTCAGTGTGAACTGTCAGTGTGAACTGTCAGGGTGAACTCTCAGTGTGAACTGTCAGTGTGAACTGTCAGTGTGAACTGTCAGTGTGAACTCTCAGTGTAAACATTGGGCCTACGTGTGAGTCGAACATTCACATTGTTGTCTTAACATTAAAGAACAGTCTTCAAATAGACTGTAATTCTGTTTGTGAGTCTATTTAACATAAGAAAACATAAATATTTACATGTTGCTGTGAAGGTGTAGAGATCATAATAACCGACATAACCTGGGCACAGCTGTGAAGGTGCAGATATCATAATAACCAAAATAACCTGGACACACATGCGTACATGCAACCATTCGTACACATTACTGTATTATCAGGCACGGGAAAACGTTATTGTTAAAAACTTCTGAACACGATTGATTTGTGTCTAGCTTGCCAACGCTTATGACTTAGGTTCAGGGTTAGGGTTTTTAGGGTTAGATTAAGGTTTAGTGTTACGGTTAGTTTTAGGGTTAGGTTTAGGGTTAGGTTTAGGGTTAGGTTTAGGGTTAGGTTTAGTGTTAGGTTTAGGGTTAGGTTTAGGGTTAGGTTTAGGGTTAGGTTTAGGGTTAGGTTTAGGGTTAGGGTTAGGTTTAGGGTTAGGTTTAGGGTTAGGTTTAGGGTTAGGTTTATGGTTATTTTTAGGGTTAGGTTCAGTGTTAAGTTTAGGGTTAGGTTCAGGGTTAGTGTTATGTTTAGGGTTAGGGTTAGTGTTAGGTTTATGGTTAGTGTTAGGTTTAGGGTTAGGGTTAGGGTTATGATTTTATCGTGATTTGCGAATGCTTATGTTGTATTGCCGCCTGTAATAGGTTGAGAAAAAATAAGACAATAGAAAATACTTGGTGGTAATAAATAGCTGCCTCGGGTTGGAATCATTTTAGATGTCAATTGTTATACATTTGCCATATATCCGCCATGTCAACAACAAATGGCGACCAATTCACGACTGAGAGGAAGAAAGCAGGGAAGAAGTGGAGGCATTCGTTTCAAATGCAGAAACATAGGACAGCTAGCCTTTCTTCCACATGTTGTTTTGGGAAATGTTGGATCACTACGTAACAGGATGGATGACGTGGGTTGTTTCTGTAAGGATTTCTATCAATTTCGTATGAGCTCTTTAATGTGCCTGACAGAAACATGGCTTAACGAAACGTTACCAGATTCAGCATTGGCACTGGACTAATTTAACATTTTCCGTGCCGAAGGAACAACCGACAGCATCAAATCCAAAGGAAGGGGTTGCAATATATGTTAACAAAAACTACTGTAGAATCAACAACGGAATAGTGAAACATGTAGTTTGTACACCCGACATGTAACTACCTTGCACCACTTTGCCGCCATTTTACCTACCTACGGAATTCACACAAACCTGTATCATCCTGAAAACCCGGAGATGGGGAGATGGAGTTCACTTGCGCCTAACAGGCAGCAGTGAGGCCTCTCGAACATCTAACATCGGAGCGTTACTAGATTCATCAATGGCACTGGACTAATTTAACATTTTCAGTGCACCACTTTGCCGTCATTTTACCTACTTACGGAATTCACACAAACCTGTATCATCCTGAAAACCCGGAGATGGGGAGATGGAGTTCACGTGCGCCTAACAGGCAGCAGTGAGGCCTCTCGAACATCTAACATCGGATTTATTTTACGCGCTTCGAGCCTTTGGGGATGAAGCGTGATTTTTAAATAAACTTTATTATTATTATTATTATTATTATTATTAGTATAGGCCTATATTATCTGTTTATTATATTTTTATTATCATTTTGCTACAAGTTTATATTGGTTTTTTTAAAACAGATTTATTTTTTAAAATATAAAAATGTTTATAGAACTTTCCTAGGCTGTCATTTATCAAATACATTAAGTGTGAGATCTCAATATACCAAGATTGTGAAGTGAGATTCACAACTACAACGTGAGATTCACAACTACAACGTGAGATTCACAACTACAAAGTAGGATTCACAACTACAACGTGAGATTCACAACTACAACGTGAAATTCACAACTACAAAGTGAGATTCACAACTACAACGCGAAATTCACAACTAAAAAATGAGATTCACAACTACAACGTGAGATTCACATCTAAAACCAATATACAAAGTGAACGAGATTATATAAACGTTATATAGCCAACATCTGCTTGAATATTAACCAAGAAGCAGCAGCGTAAAATAATTTACATATTCTAATTTGTTCTTTTTAATCAAGCGACATATGCTACTAGCTGACACTTTGAATGTTAAATACATCTTTCTGCTACCTTGCAGCTCCTACCACTGACCTAGATGGAGTAATGTTTGCGGCAGGTGCTAAGCTCATGAAGTCAAGGCATTTTCAGAGATTTGTTTTTCATGAAATGTTATGTAATAAAAATGAATATTGTTCAAGGAATACGAAAGAACAGGTGGCATTTACACAGTTCAATTATTGGAGAATATCTTAATTAATAAAATGCCTCTTTTAAGCTTTGAAGTGGATGTTTCCTTATTTTAAGAACTTAAATGATACTGAATGTTGTCCGTTTATACACACACAAAAAGTATTCCTATGAAAAATAATGTAAACAATTTAAAATTCTTGATTTTTTGTCTCAAGCTCATATATAAGATTTTTAGTTTAACTGTCAAACATGTTCCACTGATGAGTGCTAACACTATGTTTTAACTGTCAAACATGTTCCACTGATGAGTGCTAACACTATGTTTTAACTGTCAAACATGTTCCACTGATGAGTGCTAACACTATGTTTTAACTGTCAAACATGGTCCACTGATGAGTGATAACACTAGTTCGCAACAATGTATGTCTTCGTCTCATGCTCGCCACGTGCACACATGATCCAAGACCTCAATCTATTGTCCACCCACATATGTCTAAGTCCACCCACACATGTCTAAGTGCACCCACACATGTCTAAGTGCACCCACACATGTCTAAGTGCACCCACACATGTCTAAGTGCACCCACACATGTCTAAGTGCACCCACACATGTCTAAGTGCACCCACACATGTCTAAGTGCACCCACACATGTCTAAGTGCACCCACACATGTCTAAGTGCACCCACACATGTCTAAGTGCACCCACACATGTCTAAGTGCACCCACACATGTCTAAGTGCACCCACACATGTCTAAGTGCACCCACACATGTCTAAGTGCACCCACACATGTCTAAGACACTGGGGTATTAAGAACAGAGTGGACAAATTTTATAAGTTATATACATAGTCCCTGTAACGAATCCACGAGCTCTTTAAGAATTTTAGATACTGTACATGAAAAGTC
Organism: Omphiscola glabra; assembly: GCA_964017045.1. Lineage (NCBI taxonomy): Eukaryota > Metazoa > Mollusca > Gastropoda > Lymnaeidae > Omphiscola > Omphiscola glabra. The sequence continues at coordinate 33,333,278 of OZ024805.1, forward strand.
TGTTGTGTAGCAAGGTTTAGTAGTAAAATGGCTAATCAATTTCATTAAGAATGTTATATACAACAGACATGTTGGCAGTCAGGGAGTGAAGATATAATTCTTACATGAGTCATGTTGGCAGTCAGGGAGAGAAGACCTTACATGAGTCATATTGGCAGTCAGGGAGAGAAGACATAATCCTTACATGAGTCATGTTGGCAGAAGTCAGGGAGAGAAGACAAAATCGTTATGTGAGACATGTTGGCAGTCAGGGAGAGAGGACATACTCCTTATGTGAGACATGTTGGCAGTCAGGGAGAGAAGTATTTCACAATCATATAAATATATGCTTGCTTAATAAAGTTTAGGTAAAAATGCGTCGTGTAGAGGATTATTCATCTTAATATAAAAATCCGAAAATATTGCTACTACAGGGAGAATCAATAATTAGGGCCCTTAAAATCTTCCATTCTATGGTAACAGAAAGTGTTTGTATGTGAAATGAGTTAAAAGTAAAACGACATATTATTATACTCCCTGTGATGTAATGCATAAAAGAACATACACAGTACTAACATTGAATCCAAACAATGGCCAATATGAAATGTGTTATTGTAAAATTAAGATGGATTTATTTCCCCTTGTTTCATTAAAAATATCCCCACATGTCACCCATAATTACACCATGCCCATTAAAAGATCAACATTTCAACATTATACAACATTATACAACATGTGCTGCAGGTCCTCATTTCTCATTAAACATTAACTGGCGGAGTAAACAAATTAAATGCTGATGACCTTAATCCTAAACGCAGCAGACGTGCGTATTTTTTATATTCTAAGAGTGTCCTTGATTTGAAGGGTTGAATTTATCATTTTCTGGTTGATGGAAGCAAGTAGACAAGATGGTTACTGTATGACAACCCATGTTCATGAATAAGAAATCTTTTATACTAGCAACTTAAAGAATCTTGCAACTATCGATAACATTCGCAAAATGCGAACTGTAAGGTGCATCCATTGAACGCCTAACACATCGTCCTCAGAACTCTAAGGTGAATCCAATGAACGCCTAACACATCGTCCTCAGAACTCCAAGGTGCATCCAATGAACGCCTAACGTATCGTCCTTAGAACTCCAAGGTGCATCCAATGGACGCCTAACGTATCGTCCTCAGAACTCTAAGGTGCATCCAATGAACGCCTAACGTATCGTCCTTAGAACTCCAAGGTGCATCCAATGAACGCTTAACGTATCGTCCTTAAAACTCCAAGGTGCATCCATTGAACGCCTAACGTATCGTCCTCAGAACTCCAAGGTGCATCCAATGAACGCCTAACACATCGTCATCAGAACTCCAAGGTGCCTCCAATGAACGCCTAACACATCGTCTTCAGAACTCCAAGGTGCATCCAATGAACGCCTAACACATCGTCCTCAGAACTCCAAGGTGCATCCAATGAACGCCTAACACATCGTCCTCAGAACTCCAAGGTGCATCCAATGAACGCCTAACACATCTTCCTCAGAACTCCAAGGTGCATCCAATGAACGCTTAACACATCGTCCTCAGAACTCAAATGCATCCAATGAACGCCTAACACATCGTCCTCAGAACTCCAATGTGCATCCAATGAACGCCTAACACAATTTTCCTCAAGATAAGACCACAATAAACTTGATGTTATTGGGGGAAACGAGGGAAAGTCAAGATCCAATGAAAGAATGTCAATAAAAACATTATGTGAAGACATCCAACACGATATGAAGACATCCAACACTTTGTGAAGACATCCGGCATTCTATAAAAACATTCGACATTTAATGAAGATATATGACATTATGTGAAGACATAAAAATAGTATTTCACGTATTTTTAAATAGCCCCTTTCTTAGTATACAGAATGTCCAGGCTTTTTGGCGTACTTCTATCTTTAGAGTACTTCTTTCTTAAGTGTACTTCTATATTTAGTGTAATTCTATCTCAAGTGTACTTCAATCATTAGTATACTTCTTTCTTAAGTTTACTTCTATCTTTAGTGTACTTCTATCTAGAGATCGACCGAAAGTGATTTTATGATTAGGCTGAGACTTTCCATCAAAATTGAAGCCGAAACACAGCGTTCGGCCGAAACCGAAAAATTTAGTAATTTTGACATTTGTTCACGCATATTCTTCATACATCGAAAAATGACGGTGGAAAGTGTCAATATTTATATTTTTTAAATTTTAAAAATGAGATAATCGTGAATATTAGAAAATAACCATCTAATGAATACTTGGCATCTAATGAATATTTGGCATCTAATGAATACTTGGCATCTAATGAATACTTGGCATCTAATGAATACTTGGCATCTAATGAATACTTGGCATCTAATGAATACTTGGCATCTAATGAATACTTGGCTTTTACAATTTTAATTAAAAAGTAATTTAACGTTTTTAAAAAATATACTCAAAAGTAGTATAATAAGAGAAATGTTGAACGTTTTTAGGGGGCGCAATTCATGGAAAATACACCCTTTTGAGTGCCCCTTGCTTTTATAATATAAATATGACGCTACTTAGACGAATTTGATAATGATTGAAAACTTCGCCTATGCATTTTTTATTGTTATAATCCACTAAAATATCCAGTCATAAACCTTGAATTACTATTTGTTCCGCTAAACCAGACATTTTCTTTTATTGGTCGACACTTACATTATTCGTATATCTGGAATTATTTTTTATCGGCTAGTTTTCTATGGGACACAGGTCAAACAAAAGTGGAACACATTTTGAGTTACTTGTAGTATGTTAACACGGTGCAGACCTGGTGTGGTGATCTGACTTATGGTTTATTTGTGAGGGGTATCTCTCTTATGAGATCTCCTCTTGGCACTCTGTCTAGGGATTCGTTAATTAAGCCAAATTACCACACAGACATAATAACCTATCTATATACATATAGTATAGACTGAAACGAAGTCATGGTTAAAAGAGAAAATAACTACAAGTATTTATTAAATAATAATATTTACAAATTCCTCCGTAATACACTCTTGGTAATTAATACATATACATCAAGTAGATGTCCTCTAATTAGAAAGATATATCAATGCGATACAAGTGTCACTAACATACTGACGATATCATCATTATAAATGCTATATTGCTCAGGGTTCTAGGTTCAATCTTTGGTGACTTAGCCTTTATAGTGTCACTGAGGATCTCGGTGGATCACAAAGTGTGGGAGTTGCTTCTGTTGCAGAAGTGTGTCCCTGTTCCGTTCCTCGGAATTATGAAGTATGGGACATTAAATCATTAACAACCAATAAATTTAACAGTACATAGTATACATATTGTCATTTTGTTAAAAGAGACATGAGCGAGTTGGAACAACAACCTACCATCTCTATTAAGTGATGGCTGTGTGTCGTACCCGCGGCAAAGGCAATAATAGAATGCATAATATCAATATAATGTAACATAGCCATTATAAGAATAAGATCAAACACGATCGAATATTTGCTACATAGCTATATGAACATTACAAGTGCAATAACATAATATCAAAATCATGGTTGCTCCCTTACTAGTACTCCAGGTTGCACTCGCAGTTAATGATCACGCTAATGAAGGTCTAAGTCTAGTTCTTTCCAGCGTCCACAGTCAAGTGATCAGATCATAAAAGACATATTCTTGCTTGTGCTGGCTATTTATTCGAGTTGGGTGATGATTCAATTGGGTGATTTAAATTTTGTATGTTTTCCCATGCAATGATAATCACTTTTGATGTTGCGGGTTTGACCTTCTACCCTCAAAGTTTATCGGTGTGAGGTAGAAAATCCATAATCACGCTTATGCGTGAGCTATTTGGTGTAAGAATGCAATAACAACAAGGGACGTTACTCCGCTTTGCTGCCTCCATGGCAATACCGAAAAAAAAAGGGGGGGGGGTAAGGTATTATTTACTCAAGGTTCATCGGTGAGAGGGGTTGAACACAAATCCACGCTTTTGGTGTGAGTGGTCTGGTGTTGGAATGCGAAAACACCAAGGGAAGTCACTCGATCTATGCTACTGTGGGGCAAAACAAGGGGGAGGAATGGTATTATTTTACAAGGGTTTCCAAGGGCGGATTTACGATGGAAGAATTTTACAAAGTCCAGCCTCAGATCGTCACACCTGGTTACACTGGAAGTCCCAATAAAATACAATACTGTCTCAGAATAGTACTTGACCATCTCAAAATCGTACATAAACGTATTGTAACAGTAAGCAAATAAACACACAGTATAATGTATACAATAACTATTCGCATCGTATGTCTAATAAAGGTCAAAAGTCACTTCATAATAGATGACTATCGTTTATATATTTGTATACAGTGCATTATTACAAATAAAATTGTGTTCGTCATTTGTCACGGACGCCAGGCGACGTTACCCGAACAATTGTGGGGATGAAATTTGTGGGTAGGATGAGCCCCCGGTCTAGCTTTTTTAATACATTCAAAACGAAGGGATGCACATCTGAATATCTATCTTGTATCTTTCTAGACTTGTGAGCTTCTCGTGACCTAAGCTTGTTTTCAGAAAACTTTTTTTTTTTATTTAGTAGTTAATAAATACTTTTTAAGTAAAATGTATTATTTATTTCAATTTATTTTCAATCTATTAATCCAAAATGAGGGCAGGTACATCGAAATGGTGAGTACCGTTCACAAAAATAATACATACAGATATAGATAATACATATAGATATAGATAATACATACAGATATAAAAAACGCGCGTTTATGCCACAGATAAAAATAATCATTATTTTAATGAAGAAAAAAGTTCATTTGTGAGACATCGGGCGGAAAACATCATTTAAAGGGGCAGGTTGAGGATTGCCCAACCATACCTTAAGCCTAGGAACCTGATTTTGTTTTCCGCCAACACAGTGTCGTCCAAAACTGCAGCAAGATGCATTGGGAAGAGATGGGAGAAGTGGTGGTACAAAACTCGGGTATTAAAATTGTATAGCTTTTTAGTGACTTCAAACAAATGATTTCAAATGCCGCTTACTACAAGTTATAGAATGTTTTCAAATGCCGCTTACTACATGTTATAGAATGTTTTCAAATGCCGCTTACTACATGTTATAGAATGTTTTCAAATGCCGCTTACTACATGTTATAGAATGATTTCAAATGCCGCTTACTACATGTTATAGAATGATTTCAAATGCCGCTTACTACATGTTATAGAATGATTTCAAATGCCGCTTACTACATGTTATAGAATGTTTTCAAATGCCGCTTACTACATGTTATAGAATGTTTTCAACTGCCGCTTACTACATGTTATAGAATGATTTCAAATGCCGCTTACTACATGTTATAGAATGTTTTCAAATGCCGCTTACTACATGTTATAGAATGATTTCAAATGCCGCTTACTACATGTTATAGAATGTTTTCAACTGCCGCTTACTACATGTTATAGAATGTTTTCAACTGCCGCTTACTACATGTTATAGAATGATTTCAAATGCCGCTTACTACATGTTATAGAATGATTTCAAATGCCGCTTATTACATGTTATAGAATGTTTTCAAATGCCGCTTACTACATGTTATAGAATGTTTTCAAATCTAGCGCTACCGTGCCTAGTAGTTAAGAAAGGATTTGTTAAAAATGCAAAGTTTTGAAAAATGAGCGAAGATTGAATCTTGATTATAGCATTAAAGTAATACCCTCGATGTGCACATACGTCATTGTAGTCGAATTTGAATGCCAGAGTTGATTAGGCAATGGTACATCCATATGTACCAGAGTTGATTAGGTTATAGTACATTCTTATGTGCCAGAGTTGATTAGGAAATGGTACATCATTATGTGCCGATGTTTATTAGGCAATGGTACATCCTTGTGTGCCAGATTTGATTAGGCAATGTTACATCCTTACGTATCAGAGTTGATTAGGCAATGGTAGATCCTTACGTATCAGAGTTGATTAGGAAATGGTACATCCTTACGTATCAGAGTTGATTAGGAAATGGTACATCCTTACGTATCAGAGTTGATTAGGAAATGGTACATCCTTACGTATCAGAGTTGATTAGGAAATGGTACATCCTTACGTATCAGAGTTGATTAGGAAATGGTACATCCTTACGTATCAGAGTTGATTAGGAAATGGTACATCATTATGCAACGAACGCAAAAAAATATATTTTCATACCCCCTGTAAAGTAAGAGGCAGTCCATTTATTATTACATGCGCACTGAGGATGCGTATGACAGAGTGGGGGGGGTGGTACCAGAATGTAGAGCTACCTAGATTTATGCATACTGTCTACAAATCCTGACAGTCTCTAATAGAGTCCAATGTCACCTAAAAATCTGTTGTTGAGACTATAAAAATATCACCACTAGGTTTCGCCATTTTAGTCATACTAATGCTTTGTGATTTCATAAATAGTTGGCAAGAAAAATCTGAATTAATATTTAACCTACAACCAACACAGTGGTCTTTCCGCGCTGGTGTCCAACCTCCCCCACCCACATTGGATTGTGTGTGTGTGTGTGGAGGGGGGGAATACCTTTCAACCGCATCTTTTCAAATCATTGTGCTGTAGGGTATCGGCTTAGAATCGCTAAAGATGTAACAAAACCGTACATTGGTCGCCAAAATCATACAAGTAAACAGGTCTGCAAGAGGCCTACTACATAATTATTATACGAACTAGTGATACATGAACACACGTGTTATTTCGGAAATGCCAATGTTCATAACGATGAATTTCAATTAGGAAACGAATTGATTAGCCTAAATTTTCTTAAATGTTATTTTATTTTAAAAATATAACAAAAATATTAATGGAAATATTACCATTCCCTAGGAGTATTTAATATTATTCACCTTTGCCTCTGAGAACATTAATGATCATGATAATGTCACAAATGGAGGAATTGAAGAAACCTGTGGTCCCTTAATTGTATTTGTAAAAATTAAACCAAAATTAATACTATAAATAGAACCATTCCCTTAGTTGTTGTTTTTTCTACAAAACTATTTATGTTTGCCTAAGTCTGAATTAAATTTAATTTTTGGAGATATCGGACATCATGCAGCTGTGAACAGTTTTCGCAGAAGAGCGTAGTCGTATAAAATACGATGACAGCAAGACGTGCAGAAATAATAAATATTCGATTGCCGGGACACAGACCAACGAACTACACGACCGAAAGCCACAATCAATTTGGCCAAATTGCCGAAAAAGTACACTTCTAAGTTTAGTGTAATTATATCTTAATTGTACTTCTATATTTAGTGGACTTCTATCTTATGTGTACTTCTCTTTTAAGTGTACTTCTATCTTTAGTATACAGAACATAATGTTACTTTGCGAAACAATGAATGTTCTGAAAACGTTTGGACCATAAATATTGAACATGATCTCACCACAATTTCAAAGTTCAAACAATTTCGGGTGAATACGCGATATCCCAAATATATGAACAGTGTGACGTTAATTCATTTTATTTTCCTTTCATGAAAAGCTCTGACCTTGTCAATCCAGGGACAATACCACCGGCGCCACAGGAAGCTAATCAAATTTATCCGTTAAAATGGGCAACAATTTTAAGATGAACCACAAAGCCATCAAGGCTGTTGCTGTCTCGTCGTAGAGATAACAACACGAAGGGAAGACAAAGAAATGGACATCGGTGTCAATGTTTTCAAAAATAAAGCTCTTTAGTCAAAATATCCAATCAAACTGCAAGTACTACAAAGTTCATAAGAAGAGTTCTGTTGGCTTGGTCATTGTGTGTGTCATAGTCTGTCATAGTCTGTTAGTCAATAGTACGAGTTCTCTTGGCTTGGACATTGTGTGTGTCATAGTCTGTTAGTCAATAGCAGGAGTTCTCTTGTCTTGGCCATTGTGTGTATCATAGTCTGTTAGTCAATAGCAGGAGTTCTCTGATCTTGTTCATGGTGTGTATCATAGTCTGTTAGTCAATAGCACGAGTTCTCTTGCCCTGGTCACTGTGTGTGTCATAGTCTGTTAGTCAATAGCACGAGTTCTCTTGCCCTGGTCACTGTGTGTGTCATAGTCTGTTAGTCAATAGCACGAGTTCTCTTGCCCTGGTCACTGTGTGTGTCATAGTCTGTTAGTAAGCATCTAGAAAGTATCTACTGATTTATTACCTCAGATATCATTATTATGATAATTTAATTTAAATAATTACAAACGATGTGGGCTTTCTTGAGGTGTAAGCATTAATTCACTCTTTTAAGAGGGATTTCAAACAGTTAGTTGACCCTGCTAGACATTTCGAATTATATTGCTAAGAGTTGTTGGTCGTGAGAGCTTTTAGTTTATTCAGATGTAGTAGTCTAAGGCTTTAGTTAAATGATAAAATAGTTCTGCATCTTCAGTTCTGAGTTGCAATTAGTGTGTAGTCATCAGCGAATGGGAGGTATCTTTTACCAACAAAATGGGTGGCAGTCGCCAAACTTTGAGAACCGTCCGTATCTCTTGTACCTTATATGAATCTCGTCATTATCATAAAGCAAAGTATCAGTCAACATGATATGGATTATTAAGGAAAGTATCAGTCAATATGACTGGGATTATAAAGGTAAGTATCAGTCAACATGACTGGGATTATAAGGGAAAGTATCAGACAACATGACTGGGATTATAAAGGTAAGTATCAGACAACATGACTGGAATTATAAAATAAAGTATCATTCATCATTTCTGGAAATAGCAAGCTAAAAATTGTTTGAAATAAAATGCTGCCTTGTTTTTACTCCAGAATAGTGAAGAAATGTGGCAAGCTCATCTCCAGAATAGTGTTCATAGGCCATCATGTCCTCAATAAGAACGATACTTCAACACCAATCAACTGTACTACAGTATGGAACGATACTTCAACATCAATCCGCTGTACTACAGTATGGAACGATACTTCAACACCAATCAACTGTACTACAGTATGGAACGATACTTCAACATCAATCCGCTGTACTACAGTATGGAACGATACTTCAACACCAATCAGCTGTACTACAGTATGGAACGATACTTCAACACCAATCAACTGTACTACAGTATGGAACGATACTTCAACACCAATCAACTGTACTACAGTATGGAACGATACTTCAACACCAATCAACTGTACTACAGTATGGAACGATACTTCAACACCAATCAACTGTATTTCTGTATGGATCGATACTTAAACACCAATCAGTTGTATTTCTGTATGAATTTATTTTTCTTTTAAATGACGTTTTCCTTTTAAATGTTATATTTCCGTGTCAAGTTTTTAGTCAATCAATTTTTGAAATGACATTTTGAGCTGTTCTCTCAGTCTATTAGATGCATATACGAGACTTGATTAGATATTGTTTTCATTCGAATGAATGTTCACAAGATTTCATGTAACACTACTTACAAATTTATTTTACCTGCTTGGTTTAAATGTATATGGACATTTTACTTTGCATTAATAATTTTTTGTTTTGTTATTTTTTTATAAAAAGTAAATGTAAGACCCTAATCCATCAAAACACAAAATATAGTTATGTTATTAATCTATGTTATTAAGATATGTTATTAAGTATGTTCACCTCTTTGGTAAAAAATTATCCGAATGGTATTAAATGGATACATCTTTGTGATGTTGACGTCGGAATAATCTGTTGAAAGTCCAAGTGAGTCTCATTAGCTCTATAAGCTAAACCTTTGAGCTAATAATCTTTGATTCCATTATCACTCCAAGAACCATCTGGTCGAAACCGTAGAAATGGGGATTTTAATCAAGCGAATGGCTACATGAAAAGAAGCCGTTGGCAAAAAGTATATGTGGTAGTGTTTGAAGAGCACATTAGTGTTTCGCAAATAACTTTCGTATGGTTCTAAACTAGCCAATTCTGGTTCTTAGTTAACCCATTCCGCAAACTGAAGGGAGTAAAATGGTCACATGCAAATAAGGATAGTGGTTGTCACACTTGCTCTCCATTCTCCCTCCTTCATTGACTTAAACTCCTCTCCCCCCAAACATTAACCTCCTCTACTCCCAAACATTAACCCTCTCTCACCGCAAACATACTCCTACGCTTCGTCCTCCAAGTGTCTCTATTGCCAGCCAAGAGTTATTACAGCCATTACCTAAAGAACGGTGACTCCATATTGACATTTATCATTGCTTTCATCCCGACACCCATAAGTCTCGATCTTGTCTCGCACCCATGTGGAGATTGACGATAACTGCAGTAGGTGTAAGGCGATTCGCCAGTGCCATCACAGGAACAGACATATTTCAAATCTCGGGGGAAACGCAAACATCTCGACGATTTTCCCCAGTTGTGGAATGGTCTGCATTTCCTTTCATTCAGTGTGACATCGAAATGGGCCATTGCACCCTTACTAATGACCCAGACACTTGAACCTTAACCCCTTAGAGCTGCATTTGAAAATGTTGAACTTGAATCATATTGGGTGTTATGTTATGTTCATTTTTTGTTCAAGATTTGATGGACAATTGATTCATTTAAAATGCTAAATAGTCCGACGTTTTGGGACCAAGTGTAGGCGTTTGTCATTGTACTATAAATACATTTTTATAACTATTTTAAACATCACTTTTGTTCGTGCCTTGCTGGCTGGAAAAAATGCGGGACGGCTAATTGACCCACTCCCTTTTTATATATCGAGCTGAAACTTGTCACAATGACGAACTGTCGATGACAACATATTCTGTCACATTTCCTAATTCCACCCCCCCCCCCCCAACCCTAAAAATCCTGTTTTCAAGAGTAGATGAAAGAAATATGATGACACTGACTTCATAAAAGAAGAGTCTAGACATCTGCGCTGTACAACAAGTGCATTAGGTGTGTAATATTTTCTTTGTTTTTTTCTGAAATATTGGTGAAATAAATCTGCTGTGTAACAACGGGTGGGTCATTAGAGTATTAAAATAATTCAAACGCGGGAAAAACTGAGCGGTTACGAGCCTTAGAGGGGTGGAAGATTTAACTGGGATTATTATATAGCACGTTTCTTGTTGTGATTGTTTTGTAAAAATGTTCATACAAATAAGTCAGTGTATAACTATTTGTTGTTCTTGATGTTGTAACAAAATCTCAAGGACAGGATTAATGTTACTTTGTTTTTCTTGATTTTGTAACAAAATCTCAAGGACAGGATTAATGTTTATTTGTTGGTTATGTTATCACGGCGCTTATAGTCGTATTCTTGGCGCAAACATTAAATTATTACAATAATATACAGATCAAGCTTACAATAAGTTATTAAAAGTATATTATACGTCATTGGTCTGTGTGCTCTTCATGCATGCCATTTTATTGGCTGGTATATGTTTTATGGATAAATAGCTTTAGACAAAAATCTGGACACATGGAGTATGATGACGTGCAGGATGGACAAGCCTCACTCTTCAGGGAGACTTCTAGCGAGAGAGAGGCGGGGAAGGATTGGGCAGAGGTATTCTCCCCTGGTCAGCTGTGCATCTACCTATCCTTCTTCTCCCCTCTCTAGCTACGTCACAACTCTAGCTACGTCACGACTGTAGCTATGTCACAGTGATAGCTTCTTCTAAACTCTAGCGTCTTCACAAATCTAGTCTATTTACAGCTCTACCTAAGTCAAAACTATATAGCATCTTCACAACGCTAGTCAAAAGTCTACCTTATTCCCAACGAAAGCTTTTTCACAATTCAAGCTTCTTCACAACTCTAGCATTTTTACAACTTAAGCTAAGTCACAGCTTAAACTCCATTAAAACTCTAGACTCTTCACAACTATAGCTTCTTCACAACTATAGCTTTTTCACAACTCAAGCTATTTCACAACTGCAGACTTTCATAACTCTAGTTTCGTTACAACACTTGCTTCTTTATAGCTCTAGCTTCTTTACAAATCTAGCTTCTTCACAACGCTAGTTTCTTCACAAATCAACCTAGGTCACAACTCTAGCTTCTTCACAACTCTAGCTTCTTCACAACTCTAGCTTCTTTCCAGCTCTCGTTTCTACACAACTCTAGCTTCTTCACAACTCTAGCTTCTTCACAACTCTAGCTTCTTCACAACTCTATCTTCTTCACAACTCTAGCTTCTTCACAACTCTAGCTTCTTCACAGCTCTAGTTTCTTTACAATTTTAAAACACAGAATACTTTTCACCTCATTGGACCGCCACTTGCAATTGGCCATCATCAAATTTAGCTGTCGGAGAACTCATTATTATTATTTTTTAATTTTTTTAACAATGCATCTTTTGATAAATTAATGTAAATTGGATATTGTTTTCAAATATATTGCATTGCAATATTATCCGACCACAGAGCGGCCATTGTAAGTTGTTGCTGAATCATCAAATTTTGTATGAGCTTTTGATGTCGTTTTGAATGTTGTCACATCCTTACTTTGTTGTATCTGCGAGCAGCGAAAAGATCTTTCATTACTAAGATGGTAATGTAACAGATCTATGCTTACTAAGACGGCGATGTAACAGATCTATGCTTACTAAGACGGCGATGTAACAGATCTATGCTTACTAAGACGGCGATGTAACAGATATATGCTTACTAAGACAGCGATGTAACAGATCTATGCTTACTAAGACGGCGATGTAACAGATCTATGCTTACTAAGACGGCGATGTAACAGATCTATGCTTACTAAGACGGCGATGTAATGGGTTTGTGTTTAAGTATTTGGGGGCAATATCAAGTGATTTGATAAGTTATGTTTTGAGGTTGAAATGTTGGACAGCAATGTAGAATAAATGACTCTCTCTATTTCTCTCTCTCTCTCTCTTTCTCTCTCTCCCTCTCTTTCTCTCTCTCTTTCTCTTTCTCTCGCTCTATTCTTTTTAGAGTGAATTAAATGTGAACTCATTTAAGGCCTAATGGCCTTGCACTTTCATGTCCTATCCTTATGGTTTTCATAAAAATTATCGCAAACTAAAATCTTTAAATTTGGTTTATATTGTTATGGAGTTGTGATTACAAATCGCGGAGAAGAATGATAGATCGGATATATTGGAGAAGAATGATGGATAGGATATCTCGGAGAAAAATGATAGATCAGATATCCAGGAGAAGAATGATAGATCAGATATCCAGTAGAAGAATGATGGATAGGATATCTCGGAGAAGAATGATAGATCAGATATCCAGGAGAAGTATGATAGATCAGATATCCAGGAGAAGTATGATAGATCAGATATCCAGGAGAAGTATGAGTATAACTTTCTACAAAACATCTCAGTAGTTAGCTGAGAACCCATGGAACAACAATTTAAAGTCAACACATATTTGTATCATATTATAAACTTAAATTTAATGTTTATTCACCCGTAGAACACACCTAATCAGTATAGGGCGTAACTTGAAATGGGGCTTAGAGAAGTAGCGAATTTAACTTGGCTTAGAGGAGTAGCGAATTATTAGAGGAGTAGCGAATTCTTAGATGAGTAGAGAATTCTTAGATGAGTAGAGAATTCTTAGATGAGTAGAGAATTCTTAGATGAGTAGAGAATTCTTAGATGAGTAGAGAATTCTTAGATGATTAGAGAATTCTTAGATGAGTAGAGAATTCTTAGATGAGTAGAGAATTCTTAGATGAGTAGAGAATTCTTAGATGAGTAGAGAATTCTTAGATGAGTAGAGAATTCTTAGATGAGTAGAGAATTCTTAGATGAGTAGAGAATTCTTAGATGAATAGTGAATTCTTAGATGAGTAGAGAATTCTTAGATGAGTAGAGAATTCTTAGATGAGTAGAGAATTCTTAGATGGGAAGACATTTCTTATAGGAGTAGCGAATTCTAAGAAGAGTAGCGAATTCTTAGAGCAGTAGCGAATTCTAAGAAGAGTAGCAAATTCTTAGATTAGTAGAGAATTATTAAGGGAGTAACGAATTCATTAAGGTTAGTTTTCTTCTTTCAGCATAGTCAACAACTGAAAAATATTCTGTGACGAGCAGAAATATGTTAGCCCTTATGTATTCAGAAATGTCTAATTTAGAAGCAATTTTCTTTTTAAATTAATGATTTCCTATTTAAAAATTCCTCGAAATCTCGATGTAAGCAAGTCACTATACGTCACTATTACCTTAATGTAATTCTGGAAGTTTCCTTGATACTAATGGATTGAATACACAATAAGACCGATTCGTCACTCTTACTTCGCGTTATGCGTGGAAACAATTCGTGATATGCGTGACAGGGAAAGTATAAATAATCTATCGTCTGCCTTTTAAATTGGGTCAACGGAAATAATGTGAAAAGAAAATAGCGTTGATCTGATCTTCAATAAAAAATGAATTGATGTCAAATATTGGCACATGGTTGAATGGGCTGCTTAGAAAACAATTCGACTAGATACAATAGGTTTTGATAAAATTCGACTAGATAAAATAGGTTTTGATAAAATTCGACTAGATAAAACAGGTTTTGATAAAATACGACTACATAAAATACGTTGTTAAAATACGTAATTAAAATACGTTCTTAAAATACAACTGGGTAAAAATACGGCCCGCTAAATTACGACTAGTTAATATACGTTGTTAAAATACGACTAGTTAAAAAAATTATAAATAATAAATCTTTAGCAGTCACTGTTCCCCCTTTGTCTTCATTCGGTTTATCCTGGCACTGTAAGCTCACCTCTAGACGGCCCACTGTAAGCTCACCTCTAGACGGCCCGCTGTAAGCACAACTCTAGACGGCCCACTGTAAGCCCACCTCTAGACGGCCCACTGTAAGCACACCTCTAGACGGCCCACTGTAAGCACAACTCTAGACGGCCCACTGTAAGCACACCTCTAGACGACCCACTGTAAGCCCACCTCTAGACGACCCACTGTAAGCCCACCTCTAGACGGCCCACTGTAAGCACAACTCTAGACGGCCCACTGTAAGCACACCTCTAGACGACCCACTGTAAGCCCACCTCTAGACGACCCACTGTAAGCCCACCTCTAGACGACCCACTGTAAGCCCACCTCTAGACGACCCACTGTAAGCACAACTCTAGACGGCCCACTGTAAGCACAACTCTAGACGGCCCACTGTAAGCACACCTCTAGACGGCCCACTGTAAGCACACCTCTAGACGACCCACTGTAAGCCCACCTCTAGACGACCCACTGTAAGCCCACCTCTAGACGACCCACTGTAAGCCCACCTCTAGACGACCCACTGTAAGCACAACTCTAGACGGCCCACTGTAAGCACAACTCTAGACGGCCCACTGTAAGCTCACCTCTAGACGACCCACTGTAAGCACAACTCTAGACGGCCCACTGTAAGCTCACCTCTAGACGACCCACTGTAAGCACAACTCTAGACGGCCCACTGTAAGCACAACTCTAGACGACCCACTGTAAGCACAACTCTAGACGGCCCACTGTAAGCACAACTCTAGACGGCCCACTGTAAGCACAACTCTAGACGGCCCACTGTAAGCACAACTCTAGACGACCCACTGTAAGCACAACTCTAGACGGCCCACTGTAAGCACAACTCTAGACGACCCACTGTAAGCACACCTCTAGACGGCCCAGTGTAAGCACACCTCTAGACGAACCACTGTAAGCACAACTCTAGACGGCCCACTGTAAGCACACCTCTAGACGGCCCACTGTAAGCACACCTCTAGACGGCCCACTGTAAGCACAACTCTAGACGGCCCACTGTAAGCACACCTCTAGACGGCCCACTGTAAGCACACCTCTAGACGGCCCACTGTAAGCACACCTCTAGACGGCCCACTGTAAGCACAACTCTAGACGGCCCACTGTAAGCTCACCTCTAGACGACCCACTGTAAGCACAACTCTAGACGGCCCACTGTAAGCTCACCTCTAGACGACCCACTGTAAGCACAACTCTAGACGGCCCACTGTAAGCACAACTCTAGACGACCCACTGTAAGCACAACTCTAGACGGCCCACTGTAAGCACAACTCTAGACGGCCCACTGTAAGCACAACTCTAGACGGCCCACTGTAAGCACAACTCTAGACGACCCACTGTAAGCACAACTCTAGACGGCCCACTGTAAGCACAACTCTAGACGACC
Source organism: Omphiscola glabra (assembly GCA_964017045.1). Lineage (NCBI taxonomy): Eukaryota > Metazoa > Mollusca > Gastropoda > Lymnaeidae > Omphiscola > Omphiscola glabra. Next base: position 33,349,365 of record OZ024805.1, read on the forward strand.
CACTGTAAGCACACCTCTAGACGGCCCAGTGTAAGCACAACTCTAGACGACCCACTGTAAGCACAACTCTAGACGGCCCACTGTAAGCACAACTCTAGACGGCCCACTGTAAGCACAACTCTAGACGGCCCACTGTAAGCACAACTCTAGACGGCCCACTGTAAGCACAACTCTAGACGGCCCACTGTAAGCACAACTCTAGACGGCCCACTGTAAGCACAACTCTAGACGGCCCACTGTAAGCACAACTCTAGACGGCCCACTGTAAGCACAACTCTAGACGGCCAATTACAGCTGACAAATAATATTGACCTAAAACTAAGGTATGTAGATGATGTAAGATGGCTGTTTGACTGACGAGTGCTGCAGATGGTGTGACAGTAAGAGTGACTGTTTGAATGACGAGTGCTGCAGATGGTGTGACAGTAAGAGTGACTGTTTGAATGACCAGTGCTGCTGATGGTGTGACAGTAAGAGTGACTGTTTGAATGACGAGTGCTGCAGATGGTGTGACAGTAAGAGTGACTGTTTGAATGACCAGTGCTGCTGATGGTGTGACAGTAAGAGTGACTGTTTGAATGACCAGTGCTGCTGATGGTGTGACAGTAGTAGTGACTGTTTGAATGACCAGTGCTGCTGATGGTGTGACAGTAAGAGTGACTGTTTGAATGACCAGTGCTGCTGATGGTGTGACAGTAAGAGTGACTGTTTGACTGACCAGTGCTGCTGATGGTGTGACAGTAAGAGGGACTGTTTGAATGACCAGTGCTGCTGATGGTGTGACAGTAGTAGTGACTGTTTGAATGACCAGTGCTGCTGATGGTGTGACAGTAAGAGTGACTGTTTGAATGACCAGTGCTGTTGATGGTGTGACAGTAAGAATGACTGTTTGAATGACCAGTGCTGCTGATGGTGTGACAGTAAGAGTGACTGTTTGAATGACCAGTGCTGCTGATGGTGTGACAGTAAGAGTGACTGTTTGAATGACGAGTGCTGCAGATGGTGTGACAGTAAGAGTGACTGTTTGAATGACCAGTGCTGCTGATGGTGTGACAGTAAGAGTGACTGTTTGAATGACCAGTGCTGCTGATGGTGTGACAGTAGTAGTGACTGTTTGAATGACCAGTGCTGCTGATGGTGTGACAGTAAGAGTGACTGTTTGAATGACCAGTGCTGCTGATGGTGTGACAGTAAGAGTGACTGTTTGACTGACCAGTGCTGCTGATGGTGTGACAGTAAGAGGGACTGTTTGAATGACCAGTGCTGCTGATGGTGTGACAGTAGTAGTGACTGTTTGAATGACCAGTGCTGCTGATGGTGTGACAGTAAGAGTGACTGTTTGAATGACCAGTGCTGTTGATGGTGTGACAGTAAGAATGACTGTTTGAATGACCAGTGCTGCTGATGGTGTGACAGTAAGAGTGACTGTTTGAAAGACCAGTGCTGCTGATGGTGTGACAGTAAGAGGGACTGTTTCACTGATCAATACTGTTTTCATGTGCACTTACCTGAATATCCTTTCGTGTTGTCTGATTGGACATGGTGAATTCTTTTCATGAATGTTTAAACTTAAATGTTTAAGTATTGGGTAACTGGAGTGAGTGGTCATGTGACGCCGGGTATAAGAAGAATGTAGAAATGAGAAAAACGTTAGTTGTTACACAGACCACAGCCTTGGGTTCATAACTTGTTAGAATGTGTACAGATTGTTCTGAGGTTAAACGTTAAACAAATATTCATCAACAACTAATATTTAATGAAAACTTTTCAATTTATTTTATAACTCGATTTTGTGCTTACATTAAAGAACTCATTCGAATAACGGTATTGAAATGTTTAACCATTTTGTACTTACATAGGTTACAAAGTATATCTTGGAATACTATCAGTAGAGAAGAAAACTTTAACAAATATGTCCGCAAGTTTCCAACGCTAACATAGTACTTGCTAATAGAGTCAATGCTTGATGATATTTGTACTGTACGTAAAAGGAGATAAAATGTTTTTCTTATTTTATTAACTAAATCTAGCATGTCATACTTGGTGAGATGTAGCGTGTTTTAATTGGTGAGATGTAGCATGTCATATTTGGTGAGATGTAGCATGTCATAATTGGTTACATGTAGCTTGTTATATTTGGTGAGATGTAGCATGTCATATTTGGTGAGATGTAGCATGTCATAATTGGTGAGATGTAGCATGTCATAATTGGTTACATGTAGCTTGTTATATTTGGTGAGATGTAGCATGTCATAATTGGTGAGATGTCGGTAATTATGAAAGATTTGTAAAATGCTTTTCGACAGATGTGGTCCTGATATTTTGTAGAGTGCAAGAAAAGAATTACTGTCTATGGGAAATGCGTGAATATCTGAATCAGCCTTTGTGTTTTCCTTATATGAGCCATACAATAGGTTTTTAAAATCATGGTTTTGCGCTGCGGCTTGGTCGGTCATAAGTGTTTATTGGCGCAAAAAACTCAACGTCTTTCCTGTGCACGATGCGTATGATAGCTTTCATCATTACATGAGAACATTGTGTTGTGTGTTCATTTCCATCGAAGTCTGAACGTTGTGAAACATATCATTATTAAATAATCATTCCTAGACCAAGGCGGGTAAACGTGTCACTAAATAGCCATGGTTGCTGAGTTAGGGTTAGGGTTAACCCTATCATTATTAAATAATCATTCCTAGACCAAGATTGGTAAACGTGTTACTAAATAGCCACAGTTGCTGAGTTAGGGTTAGAGTTAACCCTATCATCATTAAATAATCATTCCTAGACCAAGATTGGTAAACGTGTTACTAAATAGCCGCAGTTGCTGTGAAGGAATTGCACTATTCGCATCACTAGGTATAAATCATAAAATAATACTATTAAATTAAATTGAATTTTCTTCGAACTCAACATTTTGTGAGTTGCCATTAGATTGTTATGTCAGAAGATAGCCAGCTCCAGGTTTTTTTTAATTGTGGCATCAGCTACGAGACGGACACTGATTGGTCAGTTAATGATGTTTTTAGAAAGTATTATCACAGAAATCAACACTGGTCATACCACAGAAACCAGCACGGTTCATATCACTCCACTTGACTGCTCCACTTGACTGCTCCACTTGACTGATCCACTTGACTGCTCCACTTGACTGCTCCACTTGACTGCTCCACTTTACTGCTCCACTTGAATGTTCCACTTGACTGCTCCCTTTGACTGCTCCACTTGACTGCTCCACTTGACTGCTCCACTTGACTGCTAAGAGCAACTGCGAAAATGGGGATAACCTCCAAAACTTGACTTCTATCACTAAACTAGTCTCTTTCCGCTGACAGATGTCCATCATGAACTTCAGCAACTTCTCGATGTTTTCTTTGAGTTCGACCACGCCCAGCAACCTGACACCTCCCCCAGCGAGCAAGCCAGGCTTCACCCACACAGAATGGATCGTCGTCTCCACTATGCTGTCGGTCTTCTCTGTCACGGGAACCATCGGCAATGCCCTGGCCATCTATGTCTTTGCCAGCCTCAAGCAAAAGGTAAATTAGGAAACTATACATTGCATCCCTTTTCAAACTTCAATACAAACTCTCTCATATTAACATCAATACAAACTCTCTCATAGTATCATCAATACAAACTCTCGTATATTATTATCAATATAAACTCTCTCATATTATTATCAATACAAACTCTTTCATATTATTATCAATACAAACTCTCTCATATTATTATCAATACAAACTCTCTCATATTATTATCAATACAAACTCTCTCATATTATTATCAATACAAACTTTCTCATATTATTATCAATACAAACTCTCTCATATTATTATCAATACAAACTCTCTCATATTATTATCAATACAAACTTTCTCATATTATTATCAATACAAACTCTCTCATATTATTATCAATACAAACTCTCTCATATTATTATCAATACAAACTCTCTCATATTATTATCAATACAAACTTTCTCATATTATTATCAATACAAACTCTCTCATATTATTATCAATACAAACTTTCTCATATTTTCAGTGTATCCAAGAAGTATTTTATAATACGCCTTATTTTACAATTTTAAACATTTCACCATTTCATAAATCTTTAAATTATAATAAAAGATAGTATGTGTACTTTGATATTATGTGTAATTTTATATTTCTTTCGATATTAAATAAATTTAAATAAAAAAATAAAATAAATTATTGGAGAAAAAATATACATTGGTTTCTAAAATGTATTTAATGAAAGTATTTTAAAGTTTAATAAGATATGTATCTCCTTTGACAGTCAACTAAGATTCCATCTGGCTTAGCTATTTCAGCAGTTTAGCTTCAATCTGATTTAGCTTCCATCTGACTTAGCTTCCATCTGACTTAGCTTTCATCTGACTTAGCTTCTATCTGACTTAGCCTCAATCTGACTTAGCGTCCATCTGACTTAGCTTCCATCTGACTCGGCTATTTCATGTTTAAGAAAGCCGTGATGTTTTGTAGCGTTGATCACACATTATCCACCTGAGCACGTCACTGATTATTGCTAAATCCACTGTAAGGCAGAGTTATGTCTGAATATCTTTTAAGCCCTGCAACAAATCCATGGATTACTATTTTAATTCAACATAACGTGAATCGAACTTAACTTCCGCATCTTCTCGTGTGCCACTCTGGTCGTCTGCTCCACCTAGAGCTCTGACCATCTCCATTTCCGTTTTATAATACTAGAAAATCATGAGAAGACATTGACCATCCGACACTACTGATTCCCTATGACAGTTACAAGTCGTCGACCCGTTCTGTTGTCCGTCAAAAAACAACTTTTAATAGCCTCCTCGTTTCCGTCTATCCATTTTAGATGTTTCCCTTTCTAGGAATAGATATCATTCGTTGTAGAATTTGTTTTGCAAGCTTACATGAATTTGTTACCATTTTTTCAGTAATTTGAACATAAATATTTAAAGTATTATTATGGGACCTGCATATTCTAATTAAAGCAAATCTGGTGGATAATAGTGTTGTCGTTAAGTCGGCGCGCTCCGAATATTTAGTCCAATGATTGACATATATATCATGTCTGGACGCCGAATTAGTCGTTTCTTAATGGACTGCATTGACCCCTAGAGTATATTTGTAGTTTCCCCTCAGACCCCATCAAGTCAGTCTCTATCTTGACATGGAGTTATTATGAATAAATCTTATGTAAAGCTGCTTGTACTTCAATCTTAAGAATATTTACATTTATGATAGTCAAACAATTCCTCAGTTACTCATGTTGCTCATTTACATTTATGATAGTCAAACAATTCCTCAGTTACTCATGTTGCTCCGTTACATTTATGATAGTCAAACAATTCCTCAGTTACTCATGGTGCTCCGTTACATTTATGATAGTCAAACAATTCCTCAGTTACTCATGTTGCTCCGTTACATTTATGATAGTCAAACAATTCCTCAGTTACTCATGTTGCTCCGTTACATTTATGATAGTCAAACAATTCCTCAGTTACTCATGTTGCTCCGTTACATTTATGATAATCAAACAATTCCTCAGTTACTCATGTTGCTCCGTTACATTTATGATAGTCAAACAATTCCTCAGTTATTCATGTTGCTCCGTTACATTTATGATAGTCAAACAATTCCTCAGTTACTCATGTTGCTCCGTTACATTTATGATAGTCAAACAATTCCTCAGTTACTCATGTTGCTCCGTTACATTTATGATAGTCAAACAATTCCTCAGTTACTCATGTTGCTCCGTTACATTTATGATAGTCAAACAATTCCTCAGTTATTCATGTTGCTCCGTTACATTTATGATAGTCAAACAATTCCTCAGTTACTCATGTTGCTCAGTTACATTTATGATAGTCAAATAATTCCTCAGTTATTCATGTTGCTCCGTTACATTTATGATAGTCAAACAATTCCTCAGTTACTCATGTTGCTCCGTTACATTTATGATAGTCAAACAATTCCTCAGTTACTCATGTTGCTCCGTTACATTTATGATAGTCAAACAATTCCTCAGTTATTCATGTTGCTCCGTTACATTTATGATAGTCAAACAATTCCTCAGTTACTCATGTTGCTCCGTTACATTTATGATAGTCAAACAATTCCTCAGTTACTCATGTTGCTCCGTTACATTTATGATAGTCAAACAATTCCTCAGTTACTCATGTTGCTCCGTTACATTTATGATAGTCAAACAATTCCTCAGTTATTCATGTTGCTCCGTTACATTTATGATAGTCAAACAATTCCTCAGTTACTCATGTTGCTCCGTTACATTTATGATAGTCAAACAATTCCTCAGTTACTCATGTTGCTCCGTTACATTTATGATAGTCAAACAATTCCTCAGTTACTCATGTTGCTCCGTTACATTTATGATAGTCAAACAATTCCTCAGTTACTCATGTTGCTCCGTTACATTTATGATAGTCAAACAATTCCTCAGTTACTCATGTTGCTCCGTTACATTTATGATAGTCAAACAATTCCTCAGTTATTCATGTTGCTCCGTTACATTTATGATAGTCAAACAAATTCTCAGTTACTCATGTTGCTCCGTTACATTTATGATAGTCAAACAATTCCTCAGTTATTCATGTTGCTCCGTTACATTTATGATAGTCAAACAATTCCTCAGTTACTCATGTTGCTCCGTTACATTTATGATAGTCAAATAATTCCTCAGTTATTCATGTTGCTCCGTTACATTTATGATAGTCAAACAATTCCTCAGTTACTCATGTTGCTCCGTTACATTTATGATAGTCAAACAATTCCTCAGTTACTCATGTTGCTCCGTTACATTTATGATAGTCAAACAATTCCTCAGTTACTCATGTTGCTCCGTTACATTTATGATAGTCAAACAATTCCTCAGTTATTCATGTTGCTCAGTTACATTTATGATAGTCAAACAATTCCTCAGTTACTCATGTTGCTCCGTTACATTTATGATAGTCAAATAATTCCTCAGTTATTCATGTTGCTCCGTTACATTTATGATAGTCAAACAATTCCTCAGTTACTCATGTTGCTCCGTTACATTTATGATAGTCAAACAATTCCTCAGTTACTCATGTTGCTCCGTTACATTTATGATAGTCAAACAATTCCTCAGTTACTCATGTTGCTCCGTTACATTTATGATAGTCAAACAATTCCTCAGTTACTCATGTTGCTCCGTTACATTTATGATAGTCAAACAATTCCTCAGTTATTCATGTTGCTCCGTTACATTTATGATAGTCAAACAATTCCTCAGTTACTCATGTTGCTCCGTTACATTTATGATAGTCAAATAATTCCTCAGTTATTCATGTTGCTCCGTTACATTTATGATAGTCAAACAATTCCTCAGTTACTCATGTTGCTCCGTTTCATTTATGATAGTCAAATAATTCCTCAGTTATTCATGTTGCTCCGTTACATTTATGATAGTCAAACAATTCCTCAGTTACTCATGTTGCTCCGTTACATTTATGATAGTCAAACAATTCCTCAGTTACTCATGTTGCTCCGTTACATTTATGATAGTCAAACAATTCCTCAGTTACTCATGTTGCTCCGTTACATTTATGATAGTCAAACAATTCCTCAGTTATTCATGTTGCTCAGTTACATTTATGATAGTCAAACAATTCCTCAGTTACTCATGTTGCTCCGTTACATTTATGATAGTCAAATAATTCCTCAGTTATTCATGTTGCTCCGTTACATTTATGATAGTCAAACAATTCCTCAGTTACTCATGTTGCTCCGTTACATTTATGATAGTCAAACAATTCCTCAGTTATTCATGTTGCTCCGTTACATTTATGATAGTCAAACAATTCCTCAGTTACTCATGTTGCTCCGTTACATTTATGATAGTCAAACAATTCCTCAGTTAGTCATGTTGCTCCGTTACATTTATGATAGTCAAACAATTCCTCAGTTACTCATGTTGCTCCGTTACATTTATGATAGTCAAACAATTCCTCAGTTAGTCATGTTGCTCCGTTACATTTATGATAGTCAAACAATTCCTCAGTTACTCATGTTGCTCCGTTACATTTATGATAGTCAAACAATTCCTCAGTTAGTCATGTTGCTCCGTTACATTTATGATAGTCAAACAATTCCTTAGTTACTCATGTTGCTCCGTTACATTTATGATAGTCAAACAATTCCTCAGTTAGTCATGTTGCTCCGTTACATTTATGATAGTCAAACAATTCCTCAGTTACTCATGTTGCTCCGTTACATTTATGATAGTCAAACAATTCCTCAGTTAGTCATGTTGCTCCGTTACATTTATGATAGTCAAACAATTCCTCAGTTACTCATGTTGCTCCGTTACATTTATGATAGTCAAACAATTCCTCAGTTAGTCATGTTGCTCCGTTACATTTATGATAGTCAAACAATTCCTTAGTTATTCATGTTGCTCCGTTACATTTATGATAGTCAAACAATTCCTCAGTTACTCATGTTGCTCCGTTACATTTATGATAGTCAAACAATTCCTCAGTTACTCATGTTGCTCCGTTACATTTATGATAGTCAAACAATTCCTCAGTTATTCATGTTGCTCAGTTACATTTATGATAGTCAAACAATTCCTCAGTTAGTCATGTTGCTCCGTTACATTTATGATAGTCAAACAATTCCTTAGTCATGTTGCCTCGAAAGGTAAAATATTCTCTTTTTTTTACAAAAACTTGAGAACGGATTTAGTTTTTATAGAAGATATTTAGTTATTAAGAACAAACTTTTGTTGTTGAAAAAGATTTATTTATTGAGAAAAGATTTATTTATTGAGAAAAGATTTATTTATTGACAAAAGATTTTGTTATTCGCCCAATTTATTGAAAATCAATTTTACCTGTTTTTTTAGTTGTTTGTTTTTTTTTCTGATAACTTCGATTATATTAAAGTTGGAGTAAATAATCAATACAGTGCCCGCTAGCCAGCAATTTTAATGTTAACAATCTCAACGTCTTCATTTTTCTTATTTTGTATTGTTTGCTGAAGAAGGCATTTAGTCGAAACGTCCTTTTAATTGTTATTGCTGTTGTTGTCTGTTTCAGTTTTAAACATATTTTGTTCCGCTGTTTATTACCTTACACGGCAGTCCTCCATATTTTATGACGCAACTAAACCATTAAAAAAAAAAAAGCCGCTAAAAAAACTATTTTTTTAGTTACGGAATAATCTTTTTTAACCGCATCAGAAAAAAATGTTTTTTTTTATATGAGATTTGCAGTGGTCGGTATTAGACGCTGGATAGCACTAGAGAACTCTTATATAAACATTTCATTCTCAATTTAAAGATCTGTTCTTCTTTGTTTATTTAGTCTGAATGTGCTCCAGTAGTTGAACTGACAGTCTCAACGTGTAAACTATTATTTCTTAGCCCTTATCATTCCAGCTGACATCGACCATCTTCATTCTGACCTTGGCCGGGACGGACTTCATAACCTGCCTCATCACCATCCCATTCACCATTCTCATAGAATTTCTAGAGTTCAAGGTCGGCAGTGACGAAGTGTGCAAGATCTACCATTTCCTGATCACCACCACCGTGCCCTTCTCATGTGTCGTCATTGTGGCCATCGCGGTGGACAGGTTGGTTCATTTATTTATATTTGATACTTTATTTCAATTTCTATCCACAACGCTCAGTGTCATTTGAACCATGCAGATCCACAACCCACAGTATTATTTAAACCATGCATATCTCGATGTAAGATTTACCATTGTCATTTGAACCATGCATATCTCGATGTAAGATTTACCATTGCCATTTGAACCATGCATATCTCGATGTAAGATTTACCATTGTCAGTTGAACCATGCATATCTCGATGTAAGATGTACCATTGTCATTTGAACAATGCATATCTAGATGCAAGATTTACCATTGTCATTTGAACAATGCATATCTCGATGTAAGATTTACCATTGCCATTTGAACCATGCATATCTCGATGTAAGATTTACCATTGTCATTTGAACCATGCATATCTCGATGTAAGATTTACCATTGTCATTTGAACAATGCATATCTAGATGCAAGATTTATCATTCTAATGTGAATGAGAATAGATCAACATTTTATAATAAAGCAATGCTTGTTTACAAATAGAAAAAATGTCTGTAAATACTATATTTACCATTCTTATTAGGCGTAAAAAGTCGGGAACATAATAATAAATAGTCATTTTTATTACCCGGATTAACATACAGAAACATTCACAAAAACACAAATACTCACACATACACACACACACATGCACACACACAAACATACACACACTCACACAAATATACACACATACTACTTTGTAGAAGACATTCAACATATACGATTGACGTTCATATTACAGAAGACTACATTTCTAGACAGGTAGTAGCATTTTAACTGAGACTCAGTTTTTGTAAGAAGCAAATTCTCCAAATCTTCGGAGACTTCTGAGCGAGCACTCGAGCCTCCTATGAGGTGACATTGTTGAATGCGAAGAAAAAGAATCCCTCACTGATGCAGACTTTGTAATGGATTGTATACAGTACACATGACATGGTTTGATCTACCAAGGGCTCAAGGGGCTTTCGTAGCTGCTCATCTACCACTGCTGATAATTTTGTTGATCGCAGGAGGTACGCAGGTGCTCTGCATCATCCACCAGGATATATTGTGTGCCAAGGCAGTAGGCATGAAGAAAATTGTCAATGTTGTGAAGTTAGTGAACACAGTACTTGCTCGTCCTCTCAACGCCTTCATCTTCAAGCACTTGTGCTCAGCTGCAGAGGCTGATTGCGGTAATCTAATTTCCCACACTGTGGTCCACTGGCTCAGTCGTGTGAGGTCCATTGGTTGAGTCTAGTGAGGTCCACTGGTTCAGTTGTCTGAGGTCCACTGTTTCAGTTGTGTGAGGTCCACTGGTTCAGTTTTTGAGGTCCACTGGTTCAGTTGTCTGAGGTCCACTGGTTCAGTTGTGTGAGGTCCACTGGTTCAGTTTTTTGAGGTCCACTGGTTTAGTTGTGTGAGGTCCACTCAGTCTTGGAAAAGTCTTCAAAAGCGTCGTCTCCATCCGCCACGAGATCTCTTTCTTCGTCAATGAGAGGGGACCCAGAGCCATTCAAAAGTTCTCTAACGACGTTCCGCTCTGTTCAACTTCCTCGCTGATCTTAGCTCTCGCCTTAACTTGGCTCTGTCGGTTCAGCTTCCTCACTGATCTCAGCTCTCGCCTTAACTTGGCTCTGTCGGTTCAGCTTCCTAGCTGATCTTAGCTCTCGCCTTAACTTGGCTCTGTCGGTTCAGCTTCCTCACTGATATCAGCTCTCGCCTTAACTTGGCTCTGTCGGTTCAGCTTCCTCGCTGATCTTAGCTCTCGCCTTAACTTGGCTCTGTCGGTTCAGCTTCCTCACTGATCTCAGCTCTCGCCTTAACTTGGCTCTGTCGGTTCAGCTTCCTAGCTGATCTTAGCTCTCGCCTTAACTTGGCTCTGCCGGTTCAGCTTCCTCGCTGATCTTAGCTCTCACCTTAACTTGGCTCTGTCGGTTCAGCTTCCTCACTGATCTCAGCTCTCGCCTTACCTTGGCTCTGTCGGTTCAGCTTCCTCGCTGATTTCAGCTCTCGCCTTACCTTGGCTCTGTCGGTTCAGCTTCCTCACTGATCTCAGCTCTCGCCTTACCTTGGCTCTGTCGGTTCAGCTTCCTCGCTGATCTCAGCTCTCGCCTTACCTTGGCTCTGTCGGTTCAGCTTCCTCACTGATCTCAGCTCTCACCTTAACTTGGCTCTGTCGGTTCAGCTTCCTCACTGATCTCAGCTCTCGCCTTAAAAACTTAAATTAAATATACAAGATGGTATGTGCTCATCGCGAACATGGAAGCCAACGTGCGGACATTCAAAGCAAAGATGATTCTATGGGAGATTCAACTGTGTAGATCCACGTTCATTCCCCTCACCCCACGAAGTCTGATGCAGTCAGTGTTGATATCGAAGAAGGCATCAGTGTGCTGTGAACAATGCGGAATTAATTCTCTTTTAGCTTCATTGATGATTGTTCTCGTTCGCAAGAGATACAAATCATCAGCACTCCTTTTGACTTTCCCTACGAAAACGCTCCCCTTGACGTGCCCCCCCCCCCCTTACCTTTCTGATTTGTACTTGGAGTTGATTGGGCGGCAAGCTTTGGAAGTTCTGTTGTCGAAGTTTACTTCTTGAAACACTCTCACTGTCTTCTACTGTCTTCTAATGTGAGCTACCACGTGATCAGTTTCAATATTGTTAGCCAGTGCCAAGTTCGTGTTTGCAATGTTTGTCAGCATTTATTCATGCCAGCAGCTTTTCTCCTAAATCAAGATTTATAAAAGCAAGCTGCACTCTCAGCTCACTGGTTATCACCTCAATGACATTCTGCTGCTGAAATCCTCATCATTAGATCCTAATATTGTATCCCTCTCTAAGAACATGCAACATCATATTTCTCGTTTAACGTACGTATTTTTAAATCAAACAACCTTTCTGAGCTGGAGAGAAAGCATATATTGAAGGACCTAATGTAGCCAGGCTGGGTGCTCCTTTAACCTCCCCTCCTCCCGGTCAAACGGCCTTGTGCAAAGTACTTTACTTCCTCTGACTTGTGTATAGTACTTTACTTCCTCTGACTTGTGCATAGTACTTTACTTCCTCTGACTTGTGCATAGTGCTTTACTTCCTCTGACTTGTGCATAGTACTTTACTTCCTCTGACTTGTGCATAGTACTTTACTTCCTCTGACCAGTGGCGTAGCGAGCTTAACTCGCGCCCGGGGCACAATACCTTTTTAGCGCCCCCCCCACTATTCGAAAACCATACAATATTATATGTAAAATATACCATTTGGCGCCCCGTTGTGAGTAGCGCCCGGGGCATGATGCCTCCCTTGCTCCCCCCTCCCTACGCCACTGCCTCTGACTAGTGCATAGTACTTCCTCTGATTTGGAATTCCTGCAGTAATTTTCATTGTGAATATTCGTTGAAACCTTAAATCTTATATGTTTTTGTATTTTGTTTAAAAATAAAGTCACATGTACTTAGAACAAAGTCACATGTATTTAGAAAAAAGTCACATGTATTTAGAACAAAGTCACATGTATTTAGAACAAAGTCACATGTATTTAGAACAAATTCACATGTATTTAGAACAAAGTCACATGTATTTAGAACAAAGTCACATGTATTTAGAACAAAGTCACATGTATTTAGAACAAAGTCACATGTATTTAGAACAAAGTCACATGTATTTAGAACAAAGTCACATGTATTTAGAACAAAGTCACATGTATTTAGAACAAAGTCACATGCCTTTAGAACAAAGTCACATGTATTTAGAACAAAGTCACATGTATTTAGAACAAAGTCACATGTATTTAGAACAAAGTCACATGTATTTAGAACAAAGTCACATGTATTTAGAACAAAGTCACATGCATTTAGAACAAAGTCACATGTATTTAGAATAGATTTAAATTTATTTAGAAAGAGTCAAATGCATTTTGAAAAGAGTTACAAGTATTTAGTTAATTGCACTTAAAATATAGTTACGTGTGTTTCGAATAGTTACATGTATTTATAATAAAGTTGCATGTATTTAGAATAGAGCTATATCTATTTAGAATAGTTACATGTACTTCATCTTTTATAACATTTATGGGTTATAATATTTATCAATCTGACTCATCTTGAAGCACAATGCAACTATATGTATATATCATATGTTATCCACAGGTATATGTGTATTTGCCATCCATTCCACCACTGGATGAACATCCAGAGGGCCCGCATTATCATTGGGGTCCTTGTTGTCGTCATATTCGCATTCGGTGGCTTGGTGTGCGCCCATTACACCATCTACAAGAAGCAGGACATAGAGATCGGCAACTCCAGCTCCTTCAACATCAATCACTTCAACATCACGGTGGGTGGGATGACCTACACCCCTGACCCTATCTCTCCAGGTCCCAGCTACTCCTCAATTATGTCGATGAACAAGACCGTGCCAAGCCCCACACCAGTTCGCCACAACGAGACTACTACCATCATTGGCGTGAGACCCATGTCCAAATACACTTACATGAAGACGACATGCGACATCCAGGAGGACTTAATTGACAAGCGTTTCTACTACGTCTTCAGACAACTCTATGTCGGCATCTTTTTTGTCAGCTGCATCATTGTCTTCGCCCTCTACAGCCTCATCTACAGGTGAGTCTGTAGAAGCCTGATACTTGGGTTGGGGCTAGAGATACCTGAGCTATAAGTTGTGTTAGGGCTAGGGACAACTGAGCTATGGGCTGGGTAAGGGCTAGGGGCAACTGATCTATGGGCTGGGTAAGGGCTAGGGGCAACTGATCTATGGGCTGGGTAAGGGCTATGGACAACTGAGCTATGGGCTGGGTAAGGGCTATGGACAACTGAGCTATGGGCTGGGTAAGGGCTAGGGACACCTGAGCTATGGGCTGGGTAAGGGCTATGGACAACTGAGCTATGGGCTGGGTAAGGGCAAGACACACCTGTGCTATCGATAACACTAACCTCTTCAGTTTACTTAATTTAAACATCTTTACGCTTCAATTATTTTTCATATAAAGGTATTCATGATAAAAAGCTTTCCATAAAATTAATAGATGCGAATGTCGAGCAGGCAGTATTACAAAACAATTAAATCATTCAAAATGTCTATTCAATATTTCCAATACTACTGCAAAGAAGTCAGACCATCTAACATATTAGTCAGAAAGTCTACAAGAAATTTTGACTATCTAACATATTAGACAGACATTCTACAAGGATGTTAAACATTCTATGACATTAGTCAGACAATCTACACGGATGTTAAACATTCTAAGATATTAATCAGACAGTCTACAAGGAAGTAAGACAATTTAACATATTTTTTTAGATGTTTTCTAAAAATATTTGTATTAGATATTGATAGAACAAAATTGGCTCTCAGAATACAAGGACTAAATTTATCTTGTCATCAATCGTAATGACTTAATCCTTAGCATTGTTCATTTAGAGCTCATCAAGAATCTAGAAAAATATGAATAACGTAGAGAAACATTTTGGATTATAGAACTTTGCTTACAATGTTTTCCAAGTTTTTTACAAAATTCAAATTTCTATCGGCAGGTCAGTCATTGCTCAGCGGAAGAAGAAACTTCACATCAAGTCGGCTCAGTGTTGCTTACTGTGGAACGCGACCAGCGTAGACACGCCTCACGAGGCAGCAGAGATGACCCAAGACATAGAACTGAGCCACGTCAACGGCGAGGAGCGCCTCACCACCCGCCAAAACTCAGGCACCATGGAGGATCTGGAGCCTCACAACAACGGTGCGGTGCGCAAGTGTTCTCTTTCCAAAGCCCGCATCGAACGAATGAGGGTGGCAAACATAAAAACGGCCTTCACCTTGTTTATTGTGACCTTGGTGTTTATCATGGCGTTCTTGCCTTCCTGGTTGATGGCCTTGAGCCTCATTCCCATGAAGGTTATCATTTTCTACATGCATTTCGTCTACAATGTTGCCAATCCGTTCATCTACGCTTTCCTCAATCAGAACTTCAAAACAGAGCTGCGGCGAATACTGCGATGTGGTAAACAATGACGTTTTAGGGACAAATTTAAAAATAGAACTTCATCAAAGAAAAACATTTATACTTCTATTAGTCGGGATGAAACCCAACATACCTAACGAGGATTGAGGAGAGCAGAAACCAAATTGTAATGCCCCTAACAAAGCACTGGTAACACTTACACTTACATTGAGTAATGTAACGAAGGTAAAATGATATCGAACTCGTGAGTACACAATGGACGACAGCAGCATGTGTGCAGCAACATGTGTACAACAGCATGTGTACGACAACATGTGCACAACATGTGTACAGCAACACGTGTACAGCAGCATGTGTACGGCAACATGTGTACTGCAACATGTGTACATTAGCATGTGTACAGCACCGTCCTCATTTTATAGACTTGTCATTACTATTATAATCATTAACAGGATGAAGCGGAAATCGTGGCTCTTTGTTAACTAAATAATTAAGTTAACATGCGAAACATTTTTGAAGAAAAAAGAAAAACTTGGCTAAAGGTCAATATTTGTCAAAAAATTCTTCAATTACGAGCGTCGTAAAATGTGTGTCCGTTTTTATTGCTGTTTTTATTTTGCACGATTATTTTACTGAGATTAAGTAACACTAAATCCAAGACTAGCCAGGGATTATGTGACCTAAGACTAGACAGGGATTATGTGACCTAAGACTAGACAGGGATTATATGACCTAAGACTAGCCAGGGATTATGTGACCTAAGACTAGCCAAGAGTTATGTGCATTAAAACTAGCCAGGGATTATGTGCATTAAGACTAGCCAAGGATTATGTGACCAAAGACTAGCCAGGGATTGTGTTCCCTACGACTAGCCAGGGATTATGTGACCTAAAACTAGCCAGGGATAATGTGACCTAAGTCTAGCCAAGGATTATGTGACCAAAGACTAGCCAGGGACTATATACCCTAAGACTAGCCAGGGATTATGTGACCTAAGACTCACCAGGGATTATGTGACCTAAGACTAGCCAATGATTATGTGACCTAAGACTAGCCAGGGATTATGTGACCTAAGTCTAGCCAAGGATTATGTGACATAAAACTAGCCAGGGAATATATGCCCTAAGACTAGCCAGGGATTAAGTGACCTAAGACTAGCCAGGGATTATGTGACCTAAGACTAGCCAGGGATTAAGTGACTAAGACTAGCCAGGGATTAAGTGACCTAAGACTAGCCAGGGATTATGTAACCTAACACTAGCCAGGGATTAAGTGACCTAAAACTAGCCAGTGATTATGTGACCTAAGACTAGCCAGGGCTTATGAGACCTAAGACTAGCCAGGGATTCAGTGACCTAAGACTTGCCAGGGATTAAGTGACCTAAGACTAGCCAGGGATTAAGTAACCTGAGACTAGCCAGGGATTAAGTGACTAAGACTAGCCAGGGATTAAGTGACCTAAGACTAGCCATGGATTAAGTGACCTAAGACTAGCCAGGGATTATGTGACCTAAGACTAGCAAGGGATTATGTGACCTAAGACTAGCCAGGGATTATCTGACCTAAGACTAGCCAGGGATTATGTGACCTAAGACTAGCCAGGGATTAAGTGACCTAAGACTACCCAGGGAAATGGGATGTTGACTATTACTTAAAGCCTACTCAGTGACGTAGCAAGCTTAACTCGCGCCCGGGGCACAATACCTTTTTAACGCCCCCCCCTCCTATTCGAAAACCATACAATATTATATGTAAAATATACCATTTGGCACCCATTTGTGAGTAGCGCCCGGGGCATGATGCCCCCCTTGCCCCCACCCCTCGCTATGTGACAGAGCCTACTCACTTTATCTATGACTTTGCATAATTTGAGTATTGAATAGATATGACTTGTTAAGCTTGAATACAGGAGTGTAACCCATGCTGCTGTGGGAGTAGAAATCCTCTCGGCCCCCCTGCGTTGGATTGCTCAATTCGTCAAAAATAGCTATCATACCTTCAAGACTTCGCTAAAGATTGTGTCCATGTTGCTTATTGAACTGTCATAGTGTCGCGTGGTGGAAGTTCATGTTACTAGAAGACACTTCTGACATTCATTTATATATAACAATAACACTTCATTCATGCGAGCTATGTTAATCAAAGTTATACATTAACAAATGATTTGTTTATGGTCATAGAGTGAAAGGACGTCGGCTATAGTCTTTGTGGTGTCAGAGAGAATATTCAAGCAAGATGATTTAAGCAACAAAATCAAGCGTTGCGATCTTTGAGTGGGCATCCAACATTGTGATCTTTGAGTAGGCATCAAGCATTGTTATCTTTGATTGGGCATCAAACATTGTGATCTTTGAGTAGGCATCAAGCATTGTTATCTTTGATTGGGCATCAAACATTGTGATCTTTGAGTGGGCATCAAGCATTGTGATCTTTGAGTGGGCATCAAACATTGTGATCTTTGAGTGGGCATCAAACATTGTGATCTTTGAGAGCATCAAGAATTGTGAAAAAGTAACAAGAATCAAACATATTGTTTTCAAGAGTAAGAAATGTTTTATAACTAAAGAATTGTCACTTTCGATTTGTACGTGTATGGAACGCCATTAGGAGATAACAAGTATTTACACTGTTTCTAAGCAACTCTAAACAACATTAGTATGTGTGAAAGTAACTAGGAATATAATTGTACAGTGACTGGAACATGATCCCAGCAATGGGTACAGTGACTGGAACATGATCTTATGGTGTCCTTATAAAATCAATTTTGACCTGTTTGGTACAATCAGGTAATTACAGACTGAATGCAATGTTGGTTAATTTGTATCAAAATTATATTAATTAGTTGTTCTTGTACAAATGTGTATTAATGAGTTATTCTTTTTCTAATGTGTATTAATTAGCTGTTCGTGTAAAAATGTGAATTAATGAGTTGTTCTTTTACTAACGTGTATTAATGAGTTGTCCTTTTACAAATGTGTATCGTTGATTTATCCTTGTACAAATGTGTATCAATAAGGTCTTCAGTCCATGCTTGATTTGTAACACAAGACTTTCCATTATCTGTATGTTAATTCGAATGCCATTAATTCCTTGAACAGCCAAGATGATCTAAACTATTCATAAAGGCCTATCAAATTTTGTAACATTATATATTTAAATGCGTGAATGTATTAATTGATAACTTAAAATTATGTTCGTTTAAAATCTATTTTATTTTTAAGTCTACGTATAATAAGATTTCATGTAATGATTAACCTTTGACTTTTGTTGACTGACCTTTACTTTTTGTTAATTAACCTTTGACTTTTGTTGACTGACCTTTAGTTTTTGTTAATTAACCTTTGACTTTTGTTAACTGAATTTCATTTTTGTGAACTTTTTTGACGCTATTCATTTTTGTGAACTTTTTTGACGCTATTCATTTTTGTGAACTTTTTGACGCTATTCATTTTTGTGTACTTTTTTGACGCTATTCATTTTTGTGAACTTTTTTGACGCTATTCATTTTTGTGAACTTTTTTGACGCTATTCATTTTTGTGTACTTTTTTGACGCTATTCATTTTTTAAAAAAATGGTGTGTGTTAATTGTGGAATGTAATATATACACATTTATTTTATAGACATTTAATGTAAATGAAAAAAAACTTCCTATGGGTGATTAACAGAATATCTGCTGGTGTCAAATGTCTTCGTTAGAAACATTGATTCAGTTACATTCGTGTATTATGTCTTTCTTGGAAACATTGATTCAGTTACATTGTTGTAGTATGTCTTTCTTGGAAACATTGATTCAGTTACATTGTTGTAGTATGTCTTTCTTGGAAACATTGATTCAGTTACATTGTTGTAGTATGTCTTTCTTGGAAACATTGATTCAGTTACATTGTTGTAGTATGTCTTTCTTGGAAACATTGATTCAGTTACATTCTTGTAGTATGTCTTTCTTGGAAACATTGATTCAGTTACATTGTTGTAGAATGTCTTCGTTGGAAACATAGATTCAGTTACATTATTGCAGAATGTCTTTGTTGGAAACATAGATTCAGTTACATTGTTGTAGAAGAAAAATGTTACGCTTATCCGTTTGTAAGTTGCAAGATTTCATTGCAGCCAAAATTATCATAAAAGAGAAACCGCAACTCATTTTTTTAGTTTGATAGAAGATTTCCAGTGGTAGGTGTAAATAGAAGATTTCCAATGGTAGGTGTAAATAGAAGATTTCCAGTGGTAGGTGTACATAGAAGATTTCCAGTGGTAGGTGTACATAGAAGATTTCCAATGGTAGGTGTACATTCTAAAGCTTGTGATTTTATTAAGTCTAATTTTAATTTGCTTTTGATTATTGTCAATGCTAATAATGTCTTTGCTGTTTAAACACATGTTAATTCTCCAATTCTTAGTGGCACTCTCTAAATAGATCTTTTTTTTTTCCAACTCAAACCTGTGTCAATACTTAGACTTGAATATGAGAAGATTCTCTTTAAGGACATGTAAATAGAAAGTGTACAGTCATTATTGTAAAATATTCAACTAGATGTATTTACCAACATTTCCCACGCTTATGATTTGTCAAAATGGGATCAGTGTGTGCTATGTAAATTGTTTGTGTTAATGTCAGGCACGGGATCAGTGTGTGCTATGTAAATTGTTTGTGTTAATGTCAGGCACGGGATCAGTGTGTGCTATGTAAATTGTTTGTGTTAATGTCAGGCACGGGATCAGTGTGTGCTATGTAAATTGTTTGTGTTAATGTCAAGCACGGGATCAGTGTGTGCTATGTAAATTGTTTGTGTTAAGATCAGGCTATAAATAAGCAGCTGTCTTTGGAGTACACATGGACGTCTTACTTTATCAATTTGCAGTTGTAAATATTTTTGTTTTAAAATTAACTAAGAATCGTCATAAGTTATAGTTTTAAAATTGTATTAATAAATGTAGCCTTTTACAACGTATAAATAGGGCTCACTGGTGGCTAGTAGTGTTTCTTGTCCAATGAATGAGTCTCCAATACAAAGTACGTTTTATCATTTCTATATATACATTTTATTATTTTAATTATTATTTTAAATTAAATTAAATTTATTGCTTTGCCATTGTTTGCAAAAATGAGAAATGATTATCTTTCCTATTTAAAAAAAAAAAAATATTTTGAATTTGTTGAACTTTATCATGTCAGGATTGACACCATAATGTGTAATAGTTTCGCATTCCTTTAAGTTCATTGTGACAGTATAGTACAAACTTATAATTCACGTGAAATGACGCCAAACATTACCGTTAATAGCAGTATTTGTGATCGATTACATCTTGTCACCAGATTCGCCTAAATGGTCGGTATTGTTGACATCGGTTGAACTCTTTCGTCTTTTCATATTATACTTGAATAAATTACATTCTTGTAACCAGTTGGAATTTTTTTTTATTGCTTCAGTGTTGTGCTGTCACAGAGCTGCGGAACACAGTAAGATAAAAGAGTGGCAAGGGAAGCTCAGGGGGGGGGGGTGGGGGGGGGGAGGACGGGATTATTTAAAATGTTGCAATTAAAAGGAGATAATTCAGCAAATTGTTCAATGTGTTTAAATAGTTTCTAAGTAATTTAGTTATTATAGCAATTCACTAATATAATCGGTCGTTTCTTTCCTCGAACTATTGCCCTAATGCAAGATCCAGCCCGCCAGGGTGTCCTTAACCCAGCCCGCCAGGGTGTCCTTAACCCAGCCCGCCAGGGTGTCCTTAACACAACCCGCCAGGGTGTCCTTAACCCAGCCCGCCAGGGTGTCCTTAACCCAGCCCGCCAGGGTGTCCTTAACCCAGCCCGCCAGGGTGTCCTTAACCCAGCCCGCCAGGGTGTC
The DNA here is from genome assembly GCA_964017045.1 of Omphiscola glabra. NCBI lineage: Eukaryota > Metazoa > Mollusca > Gastropoda > Lymnaeidae > Omphiscola > Omphiscola glabra. The sequence continues at coordinate 33,370,829 of OZ024805.1, forward strand.
CTTAACCCAGACCGCCAGGGTGTCCTTAACACAGCCGCCTAACCGCCGTAAGGTCACCTGGATAGCAGCTACAAATATGGCGTCGGACATTGGTCATCTCAATAGCCACTTTCACTCGATTGATCATCTCAATAGCCACTTTCACTCGATTGATCATCTCAATAGCCACTTTCACTCGATTGATCATCTCAATAGCCACTTTCACTCGATTGATCATCCCAATAGCCACTTTCACTCGATTGATCATCTCAATAGCCACTTTCACTCGATTGATCATCTCAATAGCCACTTTCACTCGATTGATCATCTCAATAGCCACTTTCAACCGATTGATCATCTCAATAGCCACTTTCAACCGATTGATTCTCTCAATAGCCACTTTCACTCGATTGATCATCTCAATAGCCACTTTCACTCGATTGAACATCTCAATGGCCACTTTCACTCGATTGATCATCTCAATAGCCACTTTCACTCGATTGATCATCTCAATAGCCACTTTCACTCGATTGATCATCTCAATAGCCACTTTCACTCGATTGATCATCTCAATAGCCACTTTCACTCGATTGATCATCTCAATAGCCACTTTCACTCGATTGATCATCTCAATAGCCACTTTCACTCGATTGATCATCTCAATAGCCACTTTCACTCGATTGATCATCTCAATAGCCACTTTCACTCGATTGATCATCTCAATAGCCACTTTCACTCGATTGATCATCTCAATAGCCACTTTCACTTGATTGATCATCTCAATAGCCACTTTCACTCGATTGATCATCTCAATAGCCACTTTCACTAGATTGATCATCTCAATAGCCACTTTCACTCGATTGATCATCTCAATAGCCACTTTCACTCGATTGATCATCTCAATAGCCACTTTCACTCGATTGATCATCTCAATAACCACTTTCACTCGAATTACTTTTAAGGTTATGTTGATTAAAATATTTTATTCATTTCAATTTTTTGCACTATTAAGTTTTCTTTTCCCTATGTGAAGTGTGCGTAGATATGTGAAGTGTGCGTACGAATTTATAGATAATTTTTTGAAACTTTAGTCAAGCCCCAAAGAGATAGGATACTGAAACTGACCCCCTCCCCCCCACCCCCCCAAAGAGTCAGGATACTGAACCAGCCCCAAAAGAGTCGGAAGGATACTGAGCCAGCCCCCAAAGATTGAGAAGGATACTGAACCAGCCCCCAAAGATTCAGAAGGTTACTGAACCAGCCACCAACAGTGTTTGAGGGACAATGAGCCAGCCACTTTGTTAACAAATTTTGAGGACCCATTTATTAGCTTTTAAAATGTTTCAATGATAAGAAAACACAATGTAAGAAAGTAATGAAGTAAAGTTTTATTTCTCTACTTCTACAATGGCACATGAACATGGCACATGAACATGGCACATGAACATGGCACATGAACACATTCTTTTATATTTCTTTTCAAATATCTTATTTCAAATCAAACAACCAGAAGAGTAGGAGGCCCTTTGGAAAACGGGTTCGGGGGGCGGGGCGAGTAAATATTTATTTAAAAAAAAAAGGTGAATAGTTATTATTAAATTTTAATATACAACAAAATAAACTACATGATCTATTAATAGAACTCCTTTCATAGATTATTACACAGTGCAATAAGCAAAAAGAAGATGACCTCTTAGATCAGAGTGTTGAGATGACTTCTTAGACCAGAGTTGAGAAGACCTCTTAGACCAGAGTGTTGAGATGACCTCTTAGACCAGAGTGTTGAGATGATTGGTAAAACCAGAGTGTTGAGATGACTTGTGAGACCAGAGTGTTGAGATGACTTGTGAGACTAGAGTGTTGAAATGACGTGTGAGACCAGAGTGTGAAATGACTTGTGAGACCAGAGTATTGAGATGACTTGTGAGACCAGAGGTGATATGACTTGTGAGACCAGAGTGTTGAGATAACTTGTGAGACCTGAGTGTTGAAATGACGTGTGAGACCAGAGTGTTGAAATGACGTGTGAGACCAGAGTGTTGAGATGACACGATCAGTATATATTCCCGTGTTCAACATTCATTGCATAAGCACAGATAATGTATTAATGGATTGTGAGAAAAAAATACAATGTTATCTAATCAGTATTGTAATGCGTTTTTCCAGGCAATAACAGCAAACATATATTCAATAGATCAACTCATTGAAATGATACTTCCTTATTTATAGGAACAATACAATACAGTACAATGCAAAACAATACAAAAATCCAGCTAAAAGAAGATAGAAATTAAAAAAAAAAAAAATTCTGTGATTATCTTAAGAACATACTTTTTTTAAAAAGCAGGTTATAGAAATGTGTTAGATGAGGGCTTAAGACATTCAATGAAATGATGAAGGCTTCAGACAAGCAATGAAATGATGAAGTCTTCAGACATTCAATGAAATGATGAAGGCTTCAGACATTCAATGAAATGATGAAGGCTTCAGACATTCAATGAAATGATGAAGGCTTCAGACAATCAATGAAATGATGAAGTCTTGAGAAATTAAATGAAATGATGAAGTCTTGAGACATTCAATGAAATGATGAAGGCTTCAGACATTCAATAAAATGATGAAGTCTTGAAAAATTAAATGAAATGATGAAGTCTTGAGACATTCAATGAAATGATGAAGACTTCAGGCATTCAATGAAATGATGAAGACTTCAGGCATTCAATGAAATGATGAAGTCTTGAGAAATTAAATGAAATGATGAAGTCTTGAGACATTCAATGAAATGATGAAGACTTCAGGCATTCAATGAAATGATGAAGTCTTGAGAAATTAAATGAAATGATGAAGTCTTGAGACATTCAATGAAATGATGAAGACTTCAGGCATTCAATGAAATGATGAAGACTTCAGGCATTCAATGAAATGATGAAGTCTTGAGAAATTAAATGAAATGATGAAGTCTTGAGACATTCAATGAAATGATGAAGACTTCAGGCATTCAATGAAATGATGAAGTCTTGAGAAATTAAATGAAATGATGAAGTCTTGAGACATTCAATGAAATGATGAAGACTTCAGGCATTCAATGAAATGATGAAGACTTCAGGCATTCAATGAAATGATGAAGTCTTGAGAAATTAAATGAAATGATGAAGTCTTGAGACATTCAATGAAATGATGAAGACTTCAGGCATTCAATGAAATGATGAAGTCTTGAGACATTCAATGAAATGATGAAGACTTCAGGCATTCAATGAAATGATGAAGTCTTGAGAAATTAAATGAAATGATGAAGTCTTGAGACATTCAATGAAATGATGAAGTCTTGAGACATTCAATGAAATGATGAAGTCTTGAGACATTCAATGAAATGATGAAGGATTCAAACATTTAATGAAATTATGAAGGATTCAGACAATCAATGAAATTATGAAGGATTCAGACAATCAATGAAATTATGAAGGATTCAGACAATCAATGAAATTATGAAGGATTCAGACAATCAATGAAATTATGAAGGATTCAGACAATCAATGAAATTATGAAGGATTCAGACAATCAATGAAATGATGAAGGCTTCAGACAATCAATGAAATTATGAAGGATTCAGACAATCAATGAAATTATGAAGGATTCAGACAATCAATGAAATGATGAAGGCTTCAGACAATCAATGAAATAATGAAGGCTTCAGACATTCAATGAAATAATGAGGGCTTAAGACATTCAATGAAATAATGAGGGCTTAAGACATTCAATGAAATAATGAGGGCTTAAGACATTCAATGAAATAATGAGGGCTTAAGACATTCAATGAAATAATGAGGGCTTCAGACATTCAATGAAATGATGAAGGCTTCAGACATTCAATGAAATGATGAAGGCTTCAAACATTTAATAAACTTAAACTTAAAGACTAAAAAATACTCTATGAGGTACCCAACTATTTCTTTAGTTTACTATTTGTCATAGCTATGTGACTCTATCTTTGTTGTTGTTGTTGTTTTTAGCTGAAATGTAAACAATCAAAATGTTAAACTCCAATAACCTGAAAATTAAACTGGTTAGGGTTAGGGTCTTTAGTGAGTTAGCGCTAGGTTCTTTAGTGAGTTGAGACAAGCTTACAAAAACCACTTCTGAGTGGTAGCCATTTTCTAAAGTAATATTTTATTTTTTCATGTCAATGTTCTTTTTAAAATGATCAAAGGGAAGAACCATATGTAACAAAAACCAGTTATTTTTAAAACATTACCATCCCAATTTGTTTTTTTTAAACAAAAATCTAATCATAGAATGAGTCTGTCTTTGAACAGACAGGAAACTGATATGTTGGAGATCACATGAAAAGGTTGACAAACTCTTAGTAATAACCTATTATGAGCTATTGCACTTCTTCTCAAAGAGGAGTCAATCTGTTACTGGAGAGATGCTCTTTTTAAAAAAATGTTTTTTAATCAAACGCAAAACATTCTTGAATTTTATTGGTTTGCAACTCTAAACAAAAATCTCTATTCAAAATTTAATTTTCGCTTAAGTGTATTTATCCCATTTCCAATGTGTAATATAAAAATGTATAAATATTACTTAATTTTCAGGTATGTGGAGGTTTGGGGAAAGGGGGGAATAAAAAAATAGCATTTTAAAATTTGATTTAAGAAGTACAAGAACTACAAAAGTAACATAAAGATATACCAACTATTTGAAGTATTTACAAGCATATTACAAAGATAAACTTGTAACAGTCTACAAGTTATCAGTGAGTTGGCAATCTCCGGGTTAAAATCCACTTTGTAAGATAAATAATGACAAGCCAAACTGGTAAGGGTTAGGGTTGAAATGACTTGTAAGATAAATAATGACAAGCCTAACTGCATGTGTTTGTAGAATGTTGTTTTAGGCAACTCTTCACATAGCAAAATCATGAAAAACCAAATAACACTTTATGTCTGCTTCTCCACATCATGACAGACATGATCAACTTAATCTTCAGAAATATTTATTACATAGTTATAGTCATTTGATTTAAGTCTCACTTACCAATAGAATTTTTTAATGACATAATTACAAGAAAATAGTTTCTTAAAATATTATTAATTGAATAAAATGATAATAACTTAGGATCACAAATCAATGCGTCAGACAAGCAAGATTAGCCATTTTAATAAAAAAAATTCTGACCTGTACATAATTACTTTTCAAAGACAGACATATTTGGAAAAAAAATATCAATTAAACAAATTTACCAGAAATTACATTTTTTTCTTTCAATTTCAATGTTCCTAATTACTGTTAGCAACTACCTACTATTATCTTATGGCTTTAAAAAAAATAAAGTAAATTTGAAAAGAAAAACAATGTTTCAAATAAAGTTTTAAAATGTATCATTTGAAACTGGAGTTTAACAGTTGCAATACATCACAGAAAAATTACTCACAATAAATTGGGTCAATACCTTGTACAGTTTCTTGGAAAATTCTTAACACTTGTTTAAAAATATCCTAACCCACCAAAGTAATTCAACATATTTTCTTCTATCATTGTCATTAATTGTCAAATAAATAAGCAGAACAAATGGTTACACATATGGTCAGAATGGAATGCTATTGTCTGATGTATACATTTATTTACAAAATCATAGTTCACCACAATATCTTTAATTGAAAATCTACTTTATTATGAGCTATTTCTGTATCTGAATGCACTAAAACATTTATTTAAATAGTTCGCAATGTATGGTTGAAGGTAACTAACAATTAAATCGCTGTTAGTTAAACATTAATATAATCTAAATATGTAGGCCTAGGTACTTTTCTTTTTACCCCATAGGTAGAACAATAAAATGATTGTGGTGGTGGGGACATAACGGTAGTTAACAAAACAAAAGATGAGTTAAGCTTTGATTATAAATTATCAAGAACATTAGTGATGAGAACTGCACACAGTGCATTCAAATTATTTACCACAAAGTTATGGACGGACACAAAGGTTAATAAAGAATAGATTCATTGCATACATGACTGACTATGTACAACTAAGAACTGAGAGTTCTAAGGTAAGGAGGTGGATATGTTATACATTTAAGTCTAATTATGCTGGCAATAAATGTCTTTAATTGGTGGATCAAACAACTTGTGAAATGTAGCATTCTTACTTTCCTCATCTCTTACAATCATTTAAATAAACCATTTATTATCATCACAGTATTAGAACCAATAAACTTAACCTCCTATATGTTTTCAAAATATTTTTATAACTTGGACCAGTAAAAAAAATAATTAAATTACAGGTAATGTAAAACAACATTTATGCAGTACTATTAATTAAGCATTAAAATAAAATGAGCCTAACACATTGTGGCAACTATTTCTAGACATCATCCTATATAACTTGGAACAACAGTGGAATATTTATCCTAATTTAAAGAGCCAAAAAGAATACACAAGTTAATCAAATAAGGACAATGGCAAAAATGTTTAACCATCATGTAGCTCTATCAAACCAAACTTTGTTTGTGCCGCAAATAACGCTTTACCATGAAAATATATCAGTAAGATGTCCTCTTCTGATACAATTGACAGTTTCATTAAGTTTTATGGAAGCTGTCAATGACATAAGAAACTTACACAACATTTTGTGACTAAATTATCAAGAAAACAGCATGTAGTATTATTTCATATTGAAATTTAAGAATTTAAGTGTTTGTGAAAAAAACACCAAGGCAATAATGATGTCACTGAATATCAGATTTAAAAAGTTTAATATTTTTGGTCTTTACTCATGAGATAAGCTTGAAAAATAATTTGTAACTTGATTAAATATTAATGGCATTTCTGTGTTAAGTGATGATTTCTAAGACAATCAAAAAGAATGTTTGAATAGAATGTGCAAACATTATTTGAATATTCTAAGTTAAAACTTTAACTGAGAATACAAAGATCTCTTCCAAATTAAAAGTGATCAACAGCCACTTCTATATGCCATAATATATCTAGTCGATATGTCTGTTTAATTGTCCTGTCTTTTCTTTTCAAAACTAAGCTTATCTTGTTCAACTATCTAAACATATCTTGTTCTGCTATTTGCCTATCATATCTTGTTCCACTATTTGTCTTAACATATCTAATTCCACTATTTGACTAAACATTTCTTATTCCCTTATTTATCTAAACATATCTTGTTCCACTGTTTGTCTAAAGATATCTTGTTCCACTATGTGTCTAAACATATCTTGTTCCACTGTTTGTCTAAACATATCTTGTTCCACTATTTATCTTAACATATCTTGTTCTTTTATTTAACTAAACATATCTCGTTCCATCATTTATCTAAACATATCTACTTCCACTATTTATCTAAACATATATATATAAATAAATAAAAATAGAAAAATATAAATGCAACCATGACATTTTGGGTTTCTTCTTATTTAAACCTTTTTAAACGATAAATAACTTAACAAAAATTTACCATCCCAAATGTGTTGATTTATTGTGTAATATTTTATAACTTTCTTTGATTGTTGATTTTCTAAACAATATTACATTGCAATAAGAATATTTATAGAGCATTATGAAGTGAGAGATCATAATCAAAGCTATTTAAACATGGCCCAGTATCATGTGGCAAAGTATTATGTGATCCAATTTCATGTCACATGTTTAAATTCTTTTTATTTACATTTGCTAGCAATAGCAACTAAGTGAAGGAGATAGTGGAACAATGTATGTGAAGGAGATAGTGGGGAAAATGTATGTGAAGGAGATAGTGGAACAATGTATGTGAAGGAAAGTTTAATGTTTAAAGTGCCCCATGAATACTATGTTATTGACGGAAGTTGGGTTTTACATGACCAAAATATGTGCTCTATCCAAAATATGTGCTCTATCCAAAAGATTACAGGAAGTAATAGAATTTATGTATCATATGATGAAATATACGATTTTAATAGAACAATTATTTTGAAAAAAAAGTAAAATAACAGAAATAAATAAAGAAAGAAAGAAAGAAATAAAGAAAGAAAAAAAGAAATAAATAAATACATGGAAATTGAGGATCACTAGCAGGAGAGTATTTGATTGGTTCCATATTCTCTACCATTATACATTCGTAACATAACGTTCATAACATAACGACCATCACAGCCTTTAAAACTGCCCTCAAGACACATCTCTTCAAACTGTGCTATACCGACTCATTCTCCCCCCCCCCAACTGACTGATAAACAATGCTCAATTCTGCTGGGTGCTGTCCATGGCTAGACAAGGGTAGATAGCATTCGTGTGGGTGAGGTCAAGCTTTTCTCCAATTGTTTTTAAAAGTATACGTTTCTGTTTCTGTAATTGCTAATTTTTATCTGAAGCGCAGTGAGCCTAGACCTAGGCTGGCGTACTGCGCTATATAAAACCATCTAATAATAATAATATTGTGATATTGTGCTGAAAATATGAGTTAATTTTGTTTCTTTACCCTTGCTGGTGTGTTAATGCAGGAAATCAGTGCTGAGATGGAAACCCCTGATGTGTCGTTGTGTTTATCTCAGTTGAATGGGATGAGAGTGATATCACAAATCAGTGCTGAGATGGAAATCCCTGATGTGCCTTTGTGTTTATCTCAGTTGAATGGGATGAGAGTGATATCACATATCGGTGCTGAGATGGAAACCCCAGATGTGCCTTTATGTTTATCTCAGTTGAATGGGATGAGAGTGATATCACAAATCAGTGAATCCTATCAAAGTGCCAGTATTCAACTATCAAATTATTTTCTCTCTCAAATTTTAAACATTTTAAAAGAGTAGAGAAAATTCTCCAGCATTTCTTTAGTTGTGACTTTATTAAGGAATAACATTTTGAAAATATAGGAAGTGCCAAAAAAGTGGAAATTAATCAGTAAATTTACAAATAAGGCGGATCATTTTATTTATTGCAAATTTGATCAATGCAGTCCTCATAAAAAATGGCTTCTTATTCCCTCCCTTTGTACTAAATATAACCATCAATCTGTCAATCTCTTATACATCACTCTTTAATTCTATAGTATTTAGGTATAAAAGTACTTTTAGCATCTAAAGCAGTCAGTCCTTATTTAAGCTCATTTCATAAAACATGCATAACCAAACACATGTAACCACACACACATGTTATGTTGACGGGATATTCCAACAGGCAACTAATGACATTGCACATCTTGATGTGAATAAAATAGAAAATCTATTCAAAATACCAGATATTTACAAAGGTAATCAGAAAACAAGTAACAACTTTTATTAACATCCCAAAGAACCTTGTCCATGTTCCTAAAGCCAAACTATAGTGTTATATTTGCACCTATTCACATAAGCAACTGTTTACATTGTTTCATCAAATACAAATTAGTATTTCGTCTCGTCACATTCCACACCACAGACCAAAAGGCTGTTGTTGATTATTTTAATTTTAAAAGCTGATAAATACAAAAGCTATCAATTTTTTTAACTTCATTGGATGCTTCATGGTATCATTATGTACAAAAATGTTAGGGTTATCATTATGTACAAAAAAGTTAGGGTTATCATTATGTATAACAACATTTCAAACCAGTGAAAATTTAATAATTAAAATTTGTATAAAAATGTGTAAGTGTTCAACACCAATACAATATTTTAGGTCCTAGGGGTCAAGGTTAAGGGTTAGGGTTGGGGGGGGGGGGGGGGTCAAGACAGATTCAGTAGATCACTATCACAAATTAGGGTCAAAGTGATAGGGGTCAAGACAGATACAGTAGAATACTATCAGGAATTAGGGTCACAGTGATAGGGGTCAAGACAGATACAGTAGAACACTATCAGGAATTTAAATAACTAACTTTTTAATAAATATGGGATTAGCTGAATTTGCAAGAAAATATTTTTGTTTTATGTAGGAAAATAAATTTATAAGCAGGCAGTAACCCTAACCAGGCAGTAACTCTTTTCAACAGTAAATCTATTTTTTTCTCTTTTGTTTAAATATTGGGATTACATTAAAGGGTAGACAAGAAATTATCATCAAACATAAATGTAACTCTTCTATTTAACTTACTTCATGATACAATTATGGAAATAAGATTACAATTACAAGGTGTAACTTGGAAATAAGAGTAGCCTCTAATATTCTATTTGTGATGGTCTTCTCTCATTTTATCAAATCTATTTTCACATTAATGAACCCAAACACCTTATATGTACAGATTGCCCTGGGAGAATGCACAATGGGGCTTTAAGCGTTATGAATTTGTATCAAGGACATGGTAAATTTTTGTCATTTGCAATCCTCCATAACCAATCAAAGCAGTTTGTCCCATTCAACCAATCAAAGCAGTTTGTCCCATTCAACCAATCAAAGCAGTTTGTCCCATTCAACCAATCAAAGCAGTTTGTCCCATTCAACCAATCAAATCAGTTTGTCCCATTCAACCAATCAAAGCAGTTTGTCCCATTCAACCAATCAAAGCAGTTTGTCCCATTCAACCAATCAAAGCAGTTTGTCCCATTCAACCAATCAAAGCAGTTTGTCCCATTCAACCAATCAAAGCAGTTTGTCCCATTCAAAGTCATCATCAAGCTCATCTGGTTGTAAAAAGTTAGGATTTTCTGGCATATGTGATGCCACTCTTTCTACCTTGAGGATGAGAAGAAGTATTCATAAAAATTACTAGAAATATCAATTTTTTTTTTAAAAATAAACATTTAAGTAAAATATATATTACACATTCAACTAGTTTTTCTGTTTGTTTATTTCTAACATTGAGGAGTTTGATTATTTTCAGTCTAGTACCTGTAAATCTTTTTAAAATTTGGATAACAGGTTCTAGTGACTGCTGACAGGTTCTAGTGACAGGTAACAGGTTCTAGTAACAGGTAACAGGTTAAGTATTACCAACAGTTTAAAGAAAAATGTGACATAAAGAACAACACAAATTATGCTATTCTTCTTCTTCTATATATTAAGGGCCAATGTATTGATCATTCTGGCTCCTATGTATGCAGAGGGGATTTGCAATGGTTCTGTGCCTGGTATTGAAGAAGATATTTCACTGGTTGCAAGAGCTACTCAGTGAGGGGATCATGATCTGGGGGTTGGAAGGCCTGAAGCAATAGCCGCAAATGTGCCAAGTGTTGTCACACCAACTGTTCCTTTTGGAAGCCTGTTCCAGTCCCTGATTGTCTTTGGCAGGAATGAGCAGTTTCTGTACTACGTTCTTGCTGTTTTGAGCCAGAAATGCCTGTCATGGCCACATCACTATCTAGGGTGGAGAGGAATGAGTTTCTGTTTAATGCTGGAACAGTGGACCAGCCCATTATTTATCATGTACATCATGGAGAGCCTGGATAGTCGTCATCATTCTTCCAATGGTGACTAGCCCAGTGTTTCCAGCATGGATATCTTCCATGACAGTTTAGGCTCTGTTCATCATGTTGGTCTTCAGAAGGAACTCAGCCTTCAAGTACTCTCTACAGTCACCAACCACTGACTGGAGCTGCTGATTGAGTATGTCCACTAGTGTGATGACATGAAATTAAAAATATAATATGCAGTGGTCTGATATCCCGGGGATGACCTCAACTTTTGGGATGAGATGTGGACATTTGGTGAGGAGTAGGTCAAGAGTGTTTCCCCCCCTCGTGGGTTCTTTAACCAACTGTTCCATACCATGGTTGTTAATCATCTCCATGAAGTCAGAGTGTAGGACAGGGTATGGTGACTTGGGCTTCAGGGCAGGAATCTGCCAGTTCCAGTCATGTCTCTGTGCCCAAGATAATGTCAGTTTTAAGCTGTTGTTCAGGCTGGCTATCTCTACTCTCTTCACCCTTACAGACTGAAAGTTCACTTCAATATTCACAATTGTCTGTGTTTCCATTTGTCTTGCTGACTGCAGCGCATAGGAGTTGAACAGTGTGGTGGCTGAAAACTTTGAATGTCCTTTTTGTGAAGCATGAGGGATTCAGGGAGAAATCTGGGAAGGTAGAGTCTGTCCCTTCACTATTGAGATCAAACACAGACTGGCTTTTCTGGCCGCCACAGTCAATACAGTACCACGGTACACCATAATTTTCAACATGCTGGTTGTAATAGACTGTGTCAATGCTTTGGCATTGACCATGGAACCATTGCCCACATTGTTCACAAGCAACACCTCTGTCCTACCACCCTACAGCAAGGTCACAAGTACCACAGATCCATGATGACTGGGATTTGGAATATGTGAGGGTATGCAAGGTAGGACAGCCAGCACTCATAGCAAAGCACAGTCCACGGTTGGTTTCAGGAGATTAGGAATTTGCCAACAATTTACACGCGTAAAGGAAGTCATTCATTTGCTTCTGATAGAAAGTAGATCAAATATACTTTTCTGATATAAATGTTGAGCCTGTAAAAGAACTTTGGACAGAGTTTCTATTTGTTTAAACATCAACATTTATTCATGTGTATAAAATAAAAAAGTTAAATACAATTGAACTTACTGTGACAGGAGCTCCAGGTGATGGGACATTGTTAATGGTGCTAGAAATAAAACCACCTAATAGAGAATAAGAAAGAAAACAAATTCAATGATGCCCACTATGATTAGCATTAATTAATATAGTCATCTACTTATTTCAACAATGAATTTTGTGATTCATGCCCACTATGATTAGCATTAATTAATATAGTGATCTACTTATTTCAACAGTGAATTTTGTGATTCATGCCCACTATGATTAGCATTAATTAATATAGTCATCTACTTATTTCAACAATGAATTTTGTGATTCATGCCCACTATGATTAGCATTAATTAATATAGTGATCTACTTATTTCAACAGTGAATTTTGTGATTCATGCCCACTATGATTAGCATTAATTAATATAGTCATCTACTTATTTCAACAATGAATTTTGTGATTCATGCCCACTATGATTAGCATTAATTAATATAGTCATCTACTTATTTCAACAGTGAATTTTGTGATTCATGCCCACTATGATTAGCATTAATTAATATAGTCATCTACTTATTTCAACAATGAATTTTGTGATTCATGCCCACTATGATTAGCATTAATTAATATAGTCATCTACTTATTTCAACAATTAATTTTGTGATTCATGCCCACTATGATTAGCATTAATTAATATAGTCATCTACTTATTTCAACAATGAATTTTGTGATTCATGCCCACTATGAATAGCATTAAGTAATATAATCATCTACTTATTTCAACAATGAATTTTGTGATTCATGCCCACTATGAATAGCATTAAGTAATATAATCATCTACTTATTTCAACAATGCATTTTGTGATTCATGCCCACTCCAATATTTACCTTTACATTTTTTAACAATAAAAACAATGAGGAAACCAAAATTGTCTAATACTATTTTATAACACATATTACTGAAAATTGTATGGCATCATATACTTCAAAAAGAAACATCCTCATTTTCAGTGGCCGTACTGAGACTGTAACAATTTAGGCCAACAAAGGAAATTAACTAAGAGATAGCTGTACTGAGACTGTAACAATTTAGGCCAACAAAGGAAATTAACTAAGAGACAGCTGTACTGAGACTGTAACAATTTAGGCCAACAAAGGAAACTAACTAAGAGACATAACACACCGGTTTCGCTACTGAGACTGTAACAATTTAGGCCAACAAAGGAAATTAACTAAGTGACATAACACACCGGTTTTGCTACTGAGACTGTAACAATTTAGGCCAACAAAGGAAATTAACTAAGAGACATAACACACCGGTTTCGTCACCTCTGCTTTGTGTCAGTGCTGCTTGATTGAAGTAGTTATTTAGCGATGAGGCTAAGTCACCAAAATTGTCTGTATTTAATGACCAACTGGTTGTATCAGATTGCTTAACTGTTTCTAAAAGGCCTAAAAAAATAAATAAATATAGAGTTATAAAGACCTAACAAACAAATGGTTTTTTAAACTCAAAAACAATTTTTCAGTAGTTTCATAAGGCCAAAATCACAAAAAAAATGGTATTTATTCTAAATACGTATATATTTATTCTATAATACAATTAATAAAACATACAAATCTAATATAAACTAATGTATAAATTGCTAATACTCCAATTGGAAAAATACATGCAATGAATGAGCAGAGAAAAGTTATCTGAAAACTAATATAAAGCTTTGAGCGAGTGGGAATGTTATCAATCTATTTAGTTAATATTAATACATATATTACTTTATATCATTACATAGATTTAAAGAAATACAAATGTTACATAAAAGTAATAATATGGGTGCTTATTCATTGCTTTTTTTTAAATGTGGAGTAAGAGTTTCTTAGTGCATGACTTTTGTAAAAAATAATATGTACTATTTCAGCTTAGTGCATACATAATTAGGAACTCAAAGGTAAACACATTATTTAACTATAAACAAATGTCATGCCACTTAGCACGTATACAATAAATACCTGCATTATCACATTAAAACAACAAAACATTCCAGACCCAAACATTTTACAGATGTTCACAGACTAGAGAGCTATTTTGTGTTCATATTTCATAAAACGTATTATTATTCCAAAAAGAAACTGGCACAAGCGGTATAACTGGCGCAAGCGGTACAACTGGCACAAGTGGTATGACTGGAACATGCAGTATCACTGCCACAAACAGTATGGCTGGCACAAGGGGTATAACTTGCACAAGCGGTACGACTGGCACAAGCAGTACAACTAACATTATTTATGCCTATGGTAATGGATTACGATGAATACATTAGGATTGCGATGAATACATTAGGATTGTGATGAATACATTAGGATCGCGATGAATACATTAGGATTGCAATGAATACATTAGGATCGCGATGAATACATTAGGATTGCGATGAATACATTAGGATCGCGATGAATACATTAGGATTGCGATGAATAAATTAGGATCGCGATGAATACATTAGGATTGCGATGAATACATTAGGATCGCGATGAATACATTAGGATTGCGATGAATACATTAAAAGTTAAAATATACCACAATAAAAACACAGTCCAGCTTTACAAAAAACTATAAGACAACAATAAAATTGTGAAAAAACTAAGAGCAGTCGAGTGGATATGGCTTTTCGGTTGTAATTAATGCGATATGGCCTTACGGTTGTAATTAATGCGGAAGGAAGGAGGGTAGATTTCTCTAATGTTATTTAAACCCCCTAGATGTTGGGCTTTTTCATCAATGTATTATATTGATAACATTTGCTTATTAATAACATAAACATGATAATACGGCTTGGGCAACATAAACATGATAATACGGCTTATGCAACGCAAGCAATATTTTAATATTCAATTTTTTTGTGTTTAAGTCAGTTGGATTTGTCAAATAAAAATATCTAAATCATTTTCAAGACTACTGCTGTAAAATAAATAAATTTTCAAAAACTTAACATTTATTGCCCCCTTCAATTAAAAAATTAAACTACATTTAAAGACAACATCAATTATAAGGGATATAAATATAAGCTAGATACATTTTAAATAGTATAATGATCAAACAATTTATTTTTCATAACTTTCCTTCTTGGGTCTACCATTATTAATCTCCAAAAATGAAATAATACTTTTTGTAACGATAACTTAATAAAATGTCTGTAGGACTTTTGCGACAATGATTTGATCATTGTAACCATAATAAAATGTCTGTAGGACTTTTGCGACAATGAGTTGATCTTATCTTGAAATTATTTTTTTTTAATGATTTTTTTTTTTTTTTTTAGAAAAGCGAGAACAAATTGTCAAAAAAACTCTAATCTTTAACATTGCAAATGTCAGTGTAATGAAACTGGTGTATTTCCTGTTCAAAAAGTATGTCAAGAGTATCGCACAAAATATTGAATTTCATAGATACCAAAAACCAGACAAATATATCTAAATGTTTTAATTAAAACTGAAGGTTTGTGGGGGAGAAAACTTGACTGACCTTGTCGTAGGCCCTCACCAGGTTTATTAAAGTCAATTATACCTAAAAGGTGATAATGGGTACATTAATTACCATTTGAGAACCAGGTTTATTAAAGTCAACTATACCTACCAAGTGATAATTGGTACATTTTCTTTTTGATATTGAATTAAATTGTGTTTAAAATTAATTAGATATATTGCAATGGTATCACAAACAGAAACATGGGTTCTACTTTGTGATTAAGTCACACCATAACTGGACAGATTTAAGCTATCAAACCCTGTGCTTTGAAGCTTCTAAAGATCTCTACATCATGCCAGATTAATAAAATGTCTTAAAAATCTTCATTTGTTGCTTCAATTTATGAGATTCCACATTAATAATATATTCATAGTATTTCTATATTTAAAGATAATTGTATGTGCACTCAAGCATAACCAGGTAGGCGCTGAAGTGGAATAAGCCATGAGAGAAAAAAATAAGACATGAGGAAGGAATCTAACTTGACATTTGTTCAGTTAATTTCAGAAATATGTTGTTTTTAAATTTCAATGTTTTGTAAACTATCAAATTCTTTTTTATTGTAGGAGATAGTAAATAAGAATCATGGTAAGACATAAGCAGGAGATGATTTTTTAAGACACAGGTTTAGAGAAAAGTGATTTAATATAATTTTCAAACAGAAACAGAAACTGCACTCAAAACACATCTCTTTAAATTCTACTATTTTGACTGATTCCCCGCTCTGACCGATAAATGATGCTGCTGGGTGCCGTCTATGGCTTGACATGTAAACAGTTATGGAATGGTTGGAGTGAATACACATTTGTTTTGTTTTATTTAATTAATGTATGTTAATTTTTAAGTTCAAGAATATGTTTGTTAAATTCTATGTACAGCATGGTGAGCCCAGCCATAGGCTGGGGTTACACACTTTATAAAACTACTACTAATAATAATAATAATATTAAACAGTAATACATATATGTCAAATGACCAGTTAGCAATGTTTATTTTCTTCATAATTCTACATTTTATTGCTTTGCTATAGTTCTTAGATATTTGTGCTATTCAAATTTTATTGCTTTGTTATATTTCTTAAATATTTGTGCTATTCTACATTTTATTGCTTTGATATATTTCTTAAATATTTGTGCTATTCTACATTTTATTGCTTTGATATAATTCTTAGATATTTGTGCTACCTACCCTTCTGAAAAATGCTTTTTAAGTGGGTAAGACATGGATTTGGTAGTGATGACTTAATGGCACCAAGGGGGCAGTTGCCAGAAAAAGTTTTGATAACCATTTGATAATGGAAAAACAAAGATGGAGAGAGATACTTGATGGCCTATGCACTGCTAAGTGCATAATATGATTGCTACTTGATGGCCTATGCACTGCTAGGTGCATAACATGATTATGATCCTGATATGCTGTGGCTTTGATGTTAGCATTGTATTTGTTTTACTTGGGCATGCCTGTCTATATTAGGGACAAGTTAAGTCTATCAATGTTAAGGTAAGACCATAATATTCAAACTTTTTTAGAAAACCATCTTTCAATAAATAAACTATAAATCTTTTGACATTAAAATCATTTTTTTTTTACCATTTTCAACCAAGTAAGACAAAAATTAAAATGATTAGAAATGTGAAACAATTTCAAAACTAATTGATGATGCACATTTTTCCAACTCTGTGAAAATTAAATTTGTGTGCGAGGGTTAGCAGTTGACAAGTCAACTTTTGAAACTGTGGTAGCCTATTCAAAGCATGGGAAAATGGTCAAAAATCATTTTAGCCATTTCAAAGAATAAAAGCTTACCCTGGAAATGTGACATGTCAATATTTTGCCAATCATTCCCACTGGACCTCATACTCTCCTTGAGTGAGTCAAGGTTCTGGAGCCAATCTGTGGCTGTTAAATTCATATTTGGAACACCTAATGATAGAGTATTTGGAAACAAAATCATTGTTTAAAAAGGTCACTGAAGAAAAGTTTAAGTGGCGTACAAGATAAAAATGCTACTTCAGATATGTATAAAACTCCATTTATGCTTAAATTAAAGACAAATTTATTTTCAGCTGTGATGATGGCATGAATAGTGATAAAATCAATGAACGGATTATTGAAAATGGTTTGTAGTCACCAAAAAAACCTTGCATCCTAATATATAGAAATGCAAATTAAATCTTTATAATTTATAACAAACTGTAAATAGCAATCAATGTATTTTTATATAAAATAGCCCATAAAAACAACACAACAACAAGATTTAAATAAATTAAAAATCCTATAAGATGCATGTCATGCATAGTCATCAAGTTTTGATTCTGCTCAGACACTTTTAATGATGTATTCCTTCAACATGTCAAAAATAATATTGCAGTCGGTATCTCTGAATTATTTTTTTCATCTAGTGACATGTAATCTGAAGAACTGTGGCCTACTTTGATTAACAGGTTTTCTTTCTTTTGAATAAGGTCTTGTGAAATTCAAATACCCAGCTTATCTCTATTGAGTGGCAATCAAGCATGAAAACGTATGTGGTGTCAAACTTTTTGGTCAGGAAGATTTTCTTTAATGGTGTTCATAAAAGAATCATAAAGACTTAATTAAGGTCACACATTGCCCTATATCGGGCACATCTGGCCTTGTGCTTTTTTGTTGTTGTTCGTCCGTCAAATCGACTAGGACCATCCAGTCATTCGGTTAAGGGGGGGGGGGGGTTATGGTGGGTTCGTGGGTGGCTTGCCAATCCTATACGTGCTTTTTTGTTATGTATTTGCTTCAGTAACCTAAGCCAGTGCTTCTAAAATTTGTCACTGTGTGTCAGCAATTTATCTATCAAGGGCCAGTGTCTAGTTTATTATTTAGTAGTTGTTTTTTTCATCTTCTTAAATTTGTCACTATTTGCAGACCAATAATATTTCACTCTAATGTGTCATCATTTGCAAACCAATGTCACCATTTGCTGACCAAAGATTGAGGGATCAAACACCAGAGACCACCAAAAGATTGAGGGATGAAGCATCACAGACCACCGAAAGATATATTTTGACTAACATTAATATAAATTTCTTTTTATTCATTTCTTATAATTATTTATATATATATAATATATATATATAGATAGAGAGACATTTATTTTATAAACAATGAACCTGCATGGCTGGTTGTTGAAATACAATTATGATATAGAATAGATCATTTTAAATTGAGCGACTGGCTATGTGACAATATTTCAATAAAAACTTTTAAAATCTCACCTGAAGAATTTTCAAAAATACTTTTATAAAAACTACACAAGGAATTGGAAAGTTCTTCTGGATTAGCTTGAGAGTCACTTCCACAGGGCAATGGCAGTCTAGGTGACTAAAACAGTAAACAATAGTCAGAGTAATACAACAATAGTCAGAGTAATACAACACTAGTCAGAGTAACAACAATAACTATGTTAACAAGAATACAATTTACCAGCAAGTGTTTCTTTTTCTTCATTTTTTTAAAATATATTTTTGAAATTATTTCTAAGATGACAGGATGTGCATTATGGATTTATTTGAAATATGGGTGGATGTGAATTAGGGTGGATGTGAATTAGGGTGGATGTGAATTAGGGTGGATGTGAATTAGGGTGGATGTGAATTAGGGTGGATGTGAATTAGGGGTGGATGTGAATTAGGGGTCTATGTGAAATGTGGATAGATGTGTAAGTCTACTTATGTTTTCTGATAAAGATCAACTTACATTTTCTGTTTTTAAATGTGATTGTTCTAAATCATGAGAAATTCTATTGGCTGAGAATGAATGGTTGTGGCTAATGTTGCTAGTGGGTGATGGAGCAGAATGGGGAGACAGTTGATGACTGGATAATGGACTCATGCCCATACTGCTTGGACTGAAAGGTGATGACTGATTGGGAAAAAAGACATTCAAATGAATATTATCATTGTATTTTACGTTTTCAAAGTGTTAAATTGAAATAATGCATCGCTACAGAAAAACTTATAATTTAAAAGCTAAATATTCATAAAAATATATTGAATTAATCAGTTCTTTTATCAGAGTATCAATGAACTAATCAGTTCTTTTATCAGAGTATCAATGAATTAATCAGTTCTTTTATCAGAGTATCATTTAATAAGTAGTTCTATGTCAGGGCATCAATGAACTAATCAGTTCTTTTATCAGAGTATCAATGAACTAATGAGCTAACTAACAGCCATCATCAAAGGAGACCTACCTGACTATTGCTTGACTCTGACTTAATCTGTACAGGCTGCATGGTGATTACATTGGTTATAATTGTTTGAGAACCTGGACTTAAGCCACTCTCTGGACTGTAAGGGGAATGCTGAAAGAATGAAAATTGAGCTTAGCAAAGATTCTTAGTGGTTTAAAAGGCATTCAAATTCAATATCTTCAAATATACAAAATGAGTTTCAAATCAACAAATAACTTCAAAGATTACCCGGTCATTTGGACGTTTTTTGCGATGCCTTGCGGGTGGTAGCGGGTCATCAGGAGGTGGTGTCTGAATAGCCCAATAGGAGCCCTATAAGAATTCATTTCAATTATTATTATCCTTGTATATTATAATCATTGTATATTATTATTCTTGTATATATATCTTAAATTAATGCATTTCTAAATGACAGGTTTAAACAAGAGGCATTGAAGGTTTAGATTAATTAACATTTTAAACCTCACCAAAGGCATACAATGTCCAAATACAACATTCATAACATTAAATTACAGGCACACAAAAGTTATGTACAAATGTAGAAGCTGGTTAATCCCCCCCTGTGACATGTTCTTTCCTTCCTTACAGGCCCTATCAGAGGCTTTTTAATTTACATAATAATTTGTAACTCTTTTGTAGATGGTAATTATATTTCACTTTCATTTTGATATCAGCTCATAGAAATTCTTGGATGTTGGTGTGGATTCTAGAATTTTGCTTTCACAAATTTTAAACGTACATCTCTTCATTTTTGACGTAATTATCATCTAACAATCTACACATGTTCCAGGGGATGGAGACTGAAACTGGCATTTTTTGTGTACATAATACATGGATAGACCCAACTTAGATATTGATTTAAGAACTTCCAAATCTGTTGATCCATTTTGTAAATATTTCTTTCTCGTTAAAAATGCATGCACACTCCTGTGCCTAGGCAACTCAGAGTAAGGGAGGGGAGGGAAGACACTTGTTAACTAGAAATTTCTACTAATCCCCTACATTAAATTATATGTAATGAAATTACTCTTATTATTAACATTAATCTATATGTAATGAAATTACTCTTATTTTTTACATTACTTTATATGTCATGAAATTACTCTTATAATTTACATTAATTTATATTTAATGAAATTATTCTTATTATTTACATTAATTTATATGTAATGAAATTACTCTTATTATTTACATTAATTTATATGTAATGAAAATGAAATAACTCTTATTATTTACATGTGTGTTGATATTTAATGATGATGGAAGTGAATTAACTCACCTTGCCAGGATCATCTTTAGATCGAGGAACTTTCTGGAAACATTTGTTCAAAGAGAGATTGTGTCTAATAGAATTCTGTTGATATTCAATGACAAAATATTATATAAAATTCTAGTTACAACTTTTATTAGTAACCTAGTTACTTTTATATCTTAAAAAATTAAACAATTTTGGTGTAAACAAACAAATTATCAACTTCTCCTACACTGCCACAATTGGAAGCCTACAGACTAATCAAGAAGGCTAAAAACAAATTAATCAACTTTAGATTGAAGAGCTATTTGAAGAATAAAAATGCACAGCTTGAAAAATATTGGAGAGTAGATCCCACCCTCTTCATCACAGAGTGATTCACAGATACCTAAGATCAGGGTAAATTCTGTCCCATAAAGTTTGGATGAAATTGGCAAACGATTTTTAACAAATTATGTTCCCAAATCTATCAGAATTTACTAATTTTTTCCTGCCTAAGCAGTTAAAAAACCTAAATGATCCCTAATTAAGTAATTATTGTTAAGGGGTTAAGTTTTTGTGGGAAATTAAGGATGATTTTAATGCTAGAGAAATACTTAACATTTAGCTTGGATTAGTGTGTAAATTGTTTTATTTTTAAGATGTTGCCTTGCCAGCCATCCAAAATGATATCACGCAAATTTTGCCTATTATGTACCCCTCCCTCTTTCATCACAAAAATTTAGATCTCCACCCCTCCCCTCCAGAATCTAACATCCCAAACCTCTGCACCCCCTTCTTATAAATATAACAAACTTGTCCACTACTGTCCTTTACAAACCCTCAAAAAATTCATCTCCAAACGATATCAAATTACTGAACCTGTGTCAGAAACATGTCACTGGAACAGTGGTTCTCAACCAGGGTTCAAAGCAACCCCTTGAGGTGCAGAAGACACAGAAAATTGTATTTGGTGTCATTGCTAGTTGTTGCTGACTTTTTAAAAAAAAATCAGTTTTATGCATTTTTATTAGCAGCAGTAAATGTTTTTCTGGTGAATTTTGTTTGTGCATTACTTGTATTGGTAATTTTTTCTTGTTTCTAGAAAGTTAATTAAATAATTTAATGACAATAACTTAAGTATTTAATTTTTATCATTTATATTATAATTACAATATAATTTATGGAAGTAGGGTTGGGGAAAATGTTTTGGAATTAAGAAGGAATGCAGCGCTTCAAAATGGTTGACATTTCCTGACCTATAACATTTCTAAGATCATAACCCTCTTCCCTCAACCCCCTTGTCGACCATTTTTAGTTCCATTCCACTTTATGTTGTATCCCTAATTATATGACTCCACATTTCAAAATATATTTTCACAACTGTCAATGTCACTACTGCCCAATCTTCCTCCTCCCAGGCGACCTGTAAATTGTTCAGAGGCCATTTTTGGACCTAGCATACCTGTATTGATTCTTTCAGTGATCTTAGTTTAAAAGTAAAATAATTGTAATTGTTGTTATAAAATATTACAGTTAAAAATGTCTATAATTTAGTGTTATGAGTGCAATTGTTTTCAATAATGTTCTGCTTTTAATGTTACGTCACATTGCCTAATATCCTCTCCCCCTCGTCACAAAAATGTGACCCCCCCCCCCCCTTACACCTTCAGGTGTGATATCATTTATTGATGGCCCCTAGGTACAAATATGTATTACTATATAATTATGATCTGAAATTAAATATAGGCCTAATCACCTAATGATAACTAATCCAAACTAATCACTATTATCATTATTGATTGTAAGTAATAGTTTTTATAATTTTAATTATAAGACAAGATTCTTCTATTGATCCAAATAAATTTGAAATGTTTTTGATTGCATTTCATATATATATATTTTCAGCACATAATTTTTTTAATAAATTAATATTTGTTACAGTCGTGACAATGTTGGAATGTAGAGACAGGAGTCAAAGAATTAGTGATACAGTAGCACCTCGCAATAACAGCTACTCGCTTAATGGCCCTTTTAAATCTCCGTCTGTGATACTCACTACTAATTAGTGTTTAGCGGAAGGACGCGCACGCATTAACGAACAGACGTTATTGCCAAACTGCACAACCATCGCAAACCTTCCACTGAAATGTCTGACCTGCCATCAACTTTATATTTTACACCAACTACATAATTTTTCCCATCTGCACGTGAAGGTTGCTAAGTGTAGATTCAGATGATGAAGATTAACCAACATCCTTTGTATAGTCAGAGGAAGATATATCTGGCATCCTCAAAATAAAAATATTTGTATTTAAAATTGTATATTTCAATTTCTTTTTCAGTTGTAAATCATGTACTGTACTTACTAAATAAATATTTAAAGCTAAACATTGTGCGAATTTCCATTTTTAATATTTTTTTATGTTTAGTGTTATTGTACATTTAATTTTAATATGTATTAGTACATAGTACACATTTTTGGTTGGAGGCACTCACAAGGCACAAAAATGACTTGACTTACTTAAATTCACTTACCAGCATTTTTCACTATTAACGGGGAGGGTCTTTTCCCGAATAAGCTGTTATTGCGAGCTACTGCTGTATCACACAAAGTATGAAGTGGAATGGAACTAAAAATGTTTGCTTGGGGGGGGGGGGGGGGTGTGATCTTAAATAAAAGTGACACCCCTTCCCCCTTAAGCATGCCATCATTTTTGGATGCCCCTTTTTATTTATTTTATTATAAATATTAATTTATTTTGCCTTGAAATTTAAATTATTTAAATTATATTTGTGCAGTGCAGCAGTGCAATCAAAATCATTTTTATTTATTTGGATCAATTACCTTATCGGCTGATGTGTAGTTGTGTGTCCGTGGTGTCATTTGCGTTAGGGAGGGTCAAAACCCTGTTAGGGAGAGGGTCAAAACCGGGTTAGGGAGGAATTTAGGGTTCAGGTTAGGGTGAGGGATAGATTTAGATCATTTTTTCATTTTTAAAAACTTTTTATTCGTCATGGTAAAAAACGCGGACACATAACTACACATTTACCAAATTATCTTATCTTATAATTAAAGTTAAAAAATTATAATTTATGATTAGCAATGGTAATAGTAATATTTTATATAGTATGGACAGTATGGTATCGGATTAGGCTTCATCCCGCTTCATCATATTAGTATTAGTGAATTAGTGACATTCATTAAGCATTATTTTTAGGCATTTGGGCAATATAAAATATTTTTTTTTTAAATAGGCCTTTTTTTAGCCTATGTAAAAAAATATTATAAATTTATTATAATTGATCCTTACCTTCCAGCCGTTTCCTACTTCTTTATAGTATGGAAAATTGTCACATATCCAGGCATATATTTCACTCAACGTCATTCTCTTTTTACTTGTGCTATTTATGGCGTGCATGATAAGGTTCGCATAACTGTACGGTGGTTTCCCATCTCTCTGTGAGGTCTGTCCAGAATGATCGTAATGTCCTGATAAATCAGGAGAACCCCTAGCACCTAACTGGCCAGGCATCCTACCCAGTGCATCTGGAGTCCCTTGAGATCCATTTAATCCAGTTCCACCCATTGGACCACCAACCTTTAATCGGTGGAGCCAATCCATTTTTGTTAAACTTGAACCGAGATCAGCCATCTTGTTGAATCCTGCAACTAAACCCGTGCGTAGTGATATATACTATTATTATTATTCCGTTACAATTTCCGTTTATAATAAATATATTATTAAAGCTTAAATATATATAAATATTGTTTAGAAAATAATTTGATATTATTTATTAGATACACATCAAAGATTAATACGAATGGTTTAGATAAACTGTGTAAATAACTGCAATTTTATTTTTTATTTCGAATTGACAAGACCAAAGCACACATTGTTTCTGAGCTCGTTGCATAGCAGCAAGTACGCCGACCTTTCACCTGTTGCTAAAAATAGTGTGTGTGCTGGATTTCCGCGCGCTCATCCACGTGTCATGTGTTTATGGTGGGCGTGACCGATGGTTAATCTATTACACGTGAAAAAATAACAACATTAATATTAGTCCGCAATTTTCAAAATTTAAAAATCGTGTAATATTTATAAAAATGTTTCAAAACAATACAATTAACAAAATAAACAATGTTTAGTAGGTCTACAAACAAAGATTCACATGGCATGATGACATTATCATCCTATATAAATTTAATCTTAATTTCAAAGATCTATTTGCTCAGAATAGTATTACTGTCGTCTCTTGAACATGATTTATGAAGATTTATTAGACACTTTATATTTGTATTGTTTCCTAGGACGTTTCTGGAAACGCACAGTACAATGCTGTAATTGCGTAGAGATTGTAATAGGCCTACTTCTTTGACACTTGAAGGTAGATTTCACTGCGTTCACATGCATAGTAAAATTATGTATTTAAATGTAACAAGAACCGAAGATTGAAAATTATAACACACTCACATTCTTCTTTATTATACTTTATTTACTTAGCATCCGTCCTTCTCCAAAAGACGAATGTGTATTTCCAATGGAAATTACTTTTCCAAGCCGGAAATTGTGATATGAAATCAGTCAGCAGCAGTTGCGTCATTACGGGGTGCGGGCAGCACCAGCAGGGACGTCATTTGGGTGGGGCATTAGCCTCCCTGAATTTGCAGGTTTTATTTAATAAATTTAATTTAGAAATACCGTCGACGGAAATTTGATCGAACGGAAATTTCGTCGAATCTTTTTTTCAGTTCAAACGTTAAAATTTTCGTCAAATTTCTTTTTAAACGCATTATAATAAATATTAAAATGAAGTAATGCGTTCAACAATATAAGAACATTGTTGATTTTCAATATTGATAAAACACGATACAATTTCGCCTAAAGCTCAATAACTCTTCAAATTTTTTCAGAAAATCAAATTATCAAATAGTGACTATTCAGAATTTTTTAAATGTCATTATCGTTTTGGTGTTGATGGATGTACTGTGAAAATGTGTTAATTTCTAGCAGCCGCATTGGAGGTCAATTCCCAGCAACTAATTCCTGCTGCTGTCTCAGGCCTTGGTATTGCAAACAATTTAAAAAAAATGAGAATCTGTAATTTTTTTCCATATCCATTTTGTTATGAGGAGAAATTCAAAAACATGCGGTTCCTAATAAAACCCCTGGTCCCAATAAGTTTGTAAAATCGAAGATCTGCGTTAGTGTATCTTAGCATCGTTAGTGTATCTTAGCATCGTTAGTGTATCTTAGCATCGTTAGTGTATCTTAGCATCGTTAGTGTATCTTAACATCGTTAGTGTATCTTAGCATCGTTAGTGTATCTTAGCATCGTTAGTGTATTTTAGCATCGTTAGTGTATCTTAGCATCGCTAGTGTATCTTAGCATCGTTAGTGTATCTTATCATCGTTAGTGTATCTTAACATCGTTAGTGTATCTTAGCATCGTTAGAGTATCTTAGCATAGGGTGCCAGCAACATCCGTGGGTACAGGAGGCATTATCAGCTCAGATTTATGTGCTTGTTGTATGATTTTTTTAACAGAACGACCATCATAACAATCAATAAGACGAAACTTCAAGACGTCATATATTGCACACGACATAAACTTTTCTTTAAAGGTAAATTTTTATCAGAGATATAGGCAGTGTATTTTATGCATTCAGTTGTTATCGGTCTATTAGGATAATGTGAGAAACTTTGAGGTTCTCTATAGAGAACATTTGCGGCATGAGAGGCACATTCGCCATCTCGTTCTTTCAAAGGAATAGACAACTTTAACAGACTAGGCTTGCTCTACTGAGTAATATCCCATTCGTGAAGTTTCCTTCGGTATGAGTGTTAAGGTTGACCTTTGGACCCAGTTGAGTAGGAGGATAACATCAATGCTCTTCAAAATAATTGTTTCAATAACGTTGGGCTGGCGCCATTTTGGAAACATTGTGGTTTGTCATCTTATTAGCTGATGTGATGATAGAGGGGAGACCCCTGGGTTTGCCGCAAGCTACTCCACGATGTTGACCCGGAAGTATTACTAGAAACATTTATGAAAGGAAAACCGTTTCATGGCTCAGGGTATTTTACCCAACGCGTGCACGAGCAGATATTGCCACGGATGTGATAAACGATTTTGCGGTTAGGGTCGTCTAAATTAAAGTTTGCTCTATAATAATAATAATAGTAATAATAATAAATTTATTTCAAAAAACACGTTTCATCGCTAATTAAGGCTATGAGCGCTATAATAAAAATACAAAATGCAACAATACAAAATATATATACAAGCCTATGGACAATACAAGCCAATATATATCGAGGAATATGAGTAAGCTCCTTGAAAACAAGATGGTAGACTACATTACTCCAGCAGGTGAGTTCGAAAAAGATGTGTTTTCAACTCAGTTTTTAAAGACTGCAGTGTCTTCTGAGAGCGACAGGAAGGCCGTTCATGGGTCAGCAAAAGCGAAAGTGCGCCTTCCGTAGGTCTCAAGGCGGACTCGTGGTATCCAGAGTTTGTCTCTATACACATATATAGGCCCATACTCTCATCCCGAGGTCTTTCAAAAGTAATCAACCTTTTTATTTTATATAATATTCCAAATCCACACAGAAACTCTCTAACTAATCTACATTACCACTCAATTAAAACATTATTGTATTCGAAATAAATGTCCAATCATCTGCTTCAAGCTATTTAGATCGTGATGCTTCTGGGTGTGTAAGTCTCTCTTCGAAATGTTGTAATATGAGATTACATTTAAAAAAAAACTTATGTAATGTTTTAACACATTTTATTCGGCATAAATTAAATATGGTGTTTTTGTTTTTTTTAATTAACAAAGAGGAGAAAGCGGATTTTGTGTAAAGAGAAAGCGTATTTTGAGTAAATAGCAAGCTGTAATTGTGTAAAAAGTAAGCGTTGAATGTGTAAAGAGCAAGCTTAAATTGTGTAAATAGCAACCTTTAATTGTGTAAAGAGTAAACTTAAATTGTGTCAAGAGCAAGCTATATTTGTGTAAAGAGCAAGCTTTAATTATGTAAAGAGCAAGCTTTAATTGTGTAAACAACAAGCTTTTTTGGAATTGGAATTAAGGGAAACAGTTGAGGAGAAAAAAAAAGTGTGGGGGGGTTGATGTGGAATTATGGTGGGTTCAGTTTGAAAAACTCTGTTACAAGAAAACAAGATATAATGAGAATGTCTTTAGCGTAGCTAAAAGGCCTAAAGCCTAAAGTGAGCTCAGTAAGTGGCACCCGGCGCGGGCCAACCTTTTTGACACCCATTCCACGAAATAAAACTGCATTTGTCCGAAAATGCCACCACTCAATGTAAAGAAATTAGTGCAGTCCCGGGGGGGGGGGGGGGGGGGACGACCACTCCACACAGCCCTTCCTAACCCAAGCCACGCCATTGGGCTGAGGTGTACCGAGGGTGGGTCAAGACACGCCACTTGCAGTGGCTACTGCTTGATAAGGGAGCAAAATCCTCATACTCATGCCGGTATGATACTTTTGCTATAATAATTATAATAATTTACTTTTTTTGTAAAAATCAAGCTTGATAATCAGTGACAGGGCAAAACTTGTAAAGCGTTGCAAATGAATTGTAAAGACTGACAAAATTATAATCGGAACTATTAAGAAATACTTCAAATGTATGCAAAAATAATTTTAATTGCAAGGACTTTAAATGTTAGAAAACAAATACACTGATCCTCGGTCGAAAAACAAAATCATCTTCCTTTTTTTTTTTTTTTTTTTTTTTTTTTATAGAAAGGATTATTTTTAGACCGGGTAAATTATGTCACATGACTATCAAAATGGAAGTAATATAATATAGTCTCATCTTAATTTTTGAGTGAAAAGTAACATGCCCATAATCTTCATTGACTTTGAGGTTGACTTTTGTATTTTTTCAGGTAACTTAACCCATTTACGAAAACATGATAATAATTTATTTTTGGCTAGTGTCTGTGCTGTTCGGCGCGTTGTTTAATTAAGAAATTAGCGTCGCAAAAAATTAAGAATCATGGAATTTATTTGGAATGGATGGTCATGAGGCGACATGACAATTATTATGACTCATAAATTATGACTTATGACAATAACTTAATTGACTTAATTCAATAACCCTAACCCAGCCCAATCATATTTATTTTCATACTCATTTATTTTAATAATTAACATTAAATTATGTATAAAGGTAAATTTCGAGAGATGGGTCCGCGTTTTTTACCACGGCCGCCGTTTTGGTTGACACCACCCGTAAAATTAAGAATAAAACGTTTAAAAATAATGAAAAAACTTCCTAAATGTATCCCTCGCCCTAACCTGAACCCTAAATCTATCCCTGAACCCTAAAGTCATCAGTGAATCAGCAACATAACAAAACACGCAAATGACGCCATGGCTCCATAACTAGACATTAGCCAAACGTAAAACTACTAAACGTACTTAACTTATTATAGTATTGTAATACTACGACTACGTCTACAACAGTGACAGTAGGCTACATGCCTAAGTCTAAGCCTAACCTAAGGCCTAAGTAGTAAGTAGGCAGGCCTATTACAGAAAAAAAAAACATCTTGGTACTTTTGTTACATTAGTTAAAGTTAAACGGTATAATAATGGTTAAATGGTGACAACAGAAGATTTTTATTTAAGAACATGGGCCCCCCACCCCTCCCAATCCCAGTTATTGACTTTCTGGTGGGAGATTGGGCTACTATTATGAGCACTCATTAACTTATAAAGGCATTGATATTTCTATGTACAATTAAATAATTTCATTGGGTGAGTTTTAGAAAAATTAATATAATGTCTAGGAAATGCTTTTTACTATTTATGTTTTAATGCTATGCAGAATAATTGTTTTTAACAGCACAGAAGCTTATAAAAACAAGCTACGATACATAAAATATAAACAAACAAAGAAAAATAAGTGTATTATTATAATTATATTATGTCTTGAAAATTTCCTTTGGAGTCAATTTATGAACTAGACACAAATAGTAAATTTTGAAGTGCACCATATACTAAAAACATTTATAAAAACAATATTCAATTCCTTTTCAAATGATATATAAAACTTCAGGTCTAGCATTTATATTAAATTAGGCTCAGGAAAATGAGAATATGATTTGATGGTATTTATTGAAAATTTCCTCTGCTTTTCTCAGCCGCTGTATGTTTTGCAGATCTGTGTGTACTTTTATTTTTTTTAAATTAAACTTTTTCAATAAATGTTTCTTATTTTGTATAGGCCTACTGTCTGTTTAAAAAATATTTGGTCAATTGGTTGAAAAAGTTTTGAAATAAGCTTATAGTAATTTGACAACTGTTTACTATTTTACTCATATTTATTTTTGTCTGTGCTTTTGTCAACAAACATATTTTTTAGATAGTTCAAATTTTTGTCAAAGTCATGTTTTAGAAAAGTAGATTCAATTTCCTTTCCATTGATATACTACACTTGTTGTCTATGTTAGGATTTAGTTTCTATGTCTGAATGTGCTTGAAAAAACAGTTGAAAATATCCCTGGGACTCAAAGAGTTAAATATTATATTTTGAAGGGTTTGGATGGAGAAACTTGAAAAACGTGTAATTCATATTGTGGTGCAGTTACTTCAAAATGTTTCATTTAAAGCACTATCAATCACTTGCATTAACCGCTTGTTTTAGCTTATTCAAGGAATTAAAATCAGAGCAACATGTGTCCATTATTCTTTCTGTCATTCATCACTAACATTTGGCAGCTAAAAATTTCATTTACTTATATTACTGCAGTGAATCAAATTTTAGTGCACATTCCCAATGGTAGAATTTTCCTGATTTTTGGTGTTGAGAACAATGCCATTTTTTAGTCATACATATCTGATAAACCTTAAACTATGTACAGGTTAGTGGTAAATTAAAGGAATTTGCTTGCATTGTTATGGAGATGAGCTTATCTCACTACTTTTAGTTGGGACATCAATATCTTCAGTTTTAAATGTAATCTTAACTTATTGCAAAGTCTCTACTTACATTTTTATTTTTTCAGATGTATTGAAACCACAAAAAAGTTATAAGATGTTCATCATTCAAGCTCTTAGTCTAATTGGTTTACTTATGTATGATGTTACTGCCACTGGGGTAAAAAATGACAAAAGCTTCATTAACATTCATAAATTGAACTCAAGATCATCTAGCCAAGCAGATGAAATATACATTGATTTTAATACCAGCCTTCATGTTTGTGATAAAAAATACCTGAGCCTTACAATAGACTCTAGTGAAATCATGTCAAAATGGAAAGGATTCGATTTTAGGTAAGGTTGTTTTAAATTAATAGATCAAACAGGATCCAACAGAAGTCAAATTTTTTTCAGAACAAATATTGATCATTTTTATTAGGTGTTACTTTCATGTGAACAGTTATATATGATAAACCTAAAATGTCTCTAGATACTGATATTGTGAATGTAATGAGAACAATGTGGATTAACTGAGGTGGGACAAGGTAATAATTCTATATTATGTTAATATTGTGCAGATCAGAATTTATAGCTTTCTTTAAAGATCAAAATTTCTCCCAATGACTTATTAGGAATGATCAATTTGTATACTTTCAGCTCATCTAAGCTGAAGAATATGGCATCTGCCTTATCCCCAGCTAACATTCGTATTGGTGGAACAAATGCAGATTTCCTTATATTTGAACCTAATGGTGATGAGTTATTGCCTAAGTCTTCTTCGCTTTACGACTCTGGTTATTTTGACTTTAAAGCTTTCAAGGCACCAGAAGCTCAACAGAACTTCACCATGACTGGTATGTTGAAAATAAATTAAGACACTAACCAATTCAGTTTTTTAAATCTGATAAGTAGTTTAAGATTCAGTTTTTTGTTTGTTACTAAAATGTTGTTTTATTGATTAACAGCTTATAATGAGAAAACTGTTCAACATACATTTTATTTATTTATATACTTATGTACCAACAATACAATGTTTAAACAAAATCATTTATTGTTTACTTTATAAGCTCCCCAGATATAACACATACAATAACTCTTCATTCAAAAACGTTTGTTGACCCTTGAACTAACTAAAGGGTCTTAAGTCGTTTAACTCTGTAGGTCTAAATGTATTACATTTCTATAATTCTTTTAAAGACAATATTAATATATGGCTGTGTCACATTTTAAATGAATAAATTAAAGTTCTTTGCAGTTGTTGCCATTACATAGCAAGAAGCAAAACTATTTCTTATTAAATATTTGCTAATTTAAACTGCTGGCAAGGAGGTTAATTTTATAATTAGGAAGCCCTTGTTTTTGTGTATGAATAGCAATGCTTAGTCACATCAATTCTATCTGCATCAGGTAAACAATGGGACAACATGACCAGTTTTTTCAAGTGGGTAAGATGGGACCTGATGTTTGATTTCAATGTCTTCCTTCGCAGAGATGGCGTCTGGGACCCAGTAAATGCTCAAACTCTTTTAGACTACTCCGCAGCAAGAGAAATCGAAATTCCAACATTTCAGTTGGGCAACGGTAAATTTCATTACATTCAAAGTCCAAGAAATATTGCGTAATTTTGTTTCATCTAAAGTTTTGGATAATTTTATATTTATACAATAAAAGAATGCCCAGCAACAAAAAGCTTAGTTATGCAATACATTTCCTTTTCTACACTTTTTAGATAGAGCAAATGTTAGTTTGAATGGAAATGGTAGCAAGCTGTCACTGTCAGAGAGCAAATGTTAGTTTGAATGGGAATGGTAGCAAGCTGTCACTGTCGGAGAGCAAATGTTAGTTTAGATGGGAATGGCAGCTAGCTGTCACTGTCAGAAATTTCAGCAATTATTATTTTTCTAGTTGTTTTAACCCAGGAAATATGAAGTAAAAAAAAAAAAAAGTTTAAAAAATTGATTCGTAACTAAATGTTTGTGCATTGTTTGCACATTTTTTCCGATTTTGTTGACCGATGATAAAAATGATCACCCATCAAATACTATTTTTGGGTTAGCTATCTCCCTTTCCATTGGTACCTATGGCAAATAAGTATCTTTCAGTTTAATATTGCTACATGTAGATTGAAGCCCTTTACTCAAAAAAAGGAATGACATTTGACTTTGCTTTGAAACATACATAATTTTAATAATATGTATAATTAAAAATAAGTATTTTTTTACCATTTCAGAACCAAATGCATTTATGCACAACTTTAACATTTCCATCCCACCAACAACTCTAGCCAGAGATTTCATCGTACTGAAGCAACTTTTGTCAAACTATTCCCAGTACAGAGAAAGTGGCTTGTATGGTCCAGATGTAACAAGCATGTCCACTCATTCTGCAGCGGCAGATTACTTTCAACAGTAAATATAAGCACAACAATATGAATGTCATTAATTTATTATTTGATTAAGTTAAATGTAAAACTTAATTGATTGAGGTTACTACTCTTTTTTAATGAAGGAATTGTAAGACTATTTGGATTGTGGGGCAAGGGGGGAGGGGGGGGGATATCAATGAGGGTTTCAGATATAAATGTCAGGTCGGGAAAGCAAATTAAATAAGTAAATGATTTAAGGATTTCAAAAGTTAAGGGGTCAAAGGTCAGAGATTTAGGATGACACATAATTGAATTAAAGTAGTAACATATAAAATTAGTAAAGGGCCAGGTCAGGTATACTATATTAAAAAAATAAGTTTACAGATTAAAAACATTTGGTGTACTATCAATAAAAAAGTAAGATTACAGATTTAAAAAAAATAGCTGTACTAACAATAAACAAAATTAAGATCACAGGTAAACCAATTATTTTACCAATAATTTAATGAGATTTAACAAAAAAGTCTGTCATGGAGAATCTTTTTTTTTAAATCTTTATTTTTCCGTCTATTAGGATATTTCATCTGAGATATAAAAAAAATAATTTGTCATAATTAATTGTATATTATATTTATGAATTGTTTTCATTGTATATTATATTGATATATTGTATGAATACACTTTTCAGATTTTTTATCTCTGGTGCCTGCTCTGTTGTAAATGCAGCAACATTTCACCAGTAAGCTCATTATAACTTGCTAACATAATTAACAATTAAATCAGTTTAAACAATCACATGTTGATGCTGCATGTAGCAAGAATTTGCATTTTTAAAGAATAGTTTTCTTACTATTAACACTCTTGAGACCGCCAGGCCAATCTATCGGCCCAGGGTAGAATGGCAAAAAAGACAAAAGGCTGATCCATCGGCCAATAATAAAAGGCTCTAGATTGGCTGGCTGGTCCTTATATCAGCTAATCAAATTGCTTCTCGCATTTCTTGCTCATCTCGCCATTTTAATGGCAGCTTCCATTGATAGTTTTTGATGTTCTTTCATTTTATATCAATTATTTTTTTAACCTTGTGAACCCTATAAAGGCTTAAAAATTATTTGACTTTGAAATATGCCAGAAGGTACAAGCAGTACCTGGAGAATAGGTTTGGGTTAGGGTACAGAAGGTACAAGCAGTTCCTGGAGAATAGGTTTGGGTTAGGGTACAGAAGGTACAAGCAGTTCCTGGAGAATAGGTTTGGGTTAGGGTACAGAAGGTACAAGCAGTTCCTGGAGAATAGGTTTGGGTTAGGGTACAGAAGGTACAAGCAGTTCCTGGAGAATAGGTTTGGGTTAGGGTACAGAAGGTACAAGCAGTTCCTAGGGAATATTTTATGTAGTTTTTAATACATTGAATCTCATTCAAATTTTTTTAGGGACTAAATTTATTTAGGCTTCAACAATCATAAAATTTAACAAAGTTCTGCAATTAAGACATGTTTATTCTAATTGTAAATAAATTTCATGCATATATTATGCAAATCAGGAAATCTCATGTGCATAAATGTCAATATTTCTGTTTGATTGATATGAATCAAATTATTTCATTCAATTCCTTACAAGAATATTTATAATTTTATATTTGTTAAGTAATTAGTTTATTTTTTAATAAACATTTCTGCAAAGTAAGAGCAGTGTTTAAAATGGGCTCTGTCTTCTTGGCACTGACAGTCCAAACGGGCTCTGTCTTCTTGGCTCTGACAGTCCAAACAGGCAATGTCTTCTTGGCACTTACAGTCCAAACGGGATGTGTCTTCTTGGCACTGACAGTCCAAACGGGCTCTGTCTTCTTGGCTCTGACAGTCCAAAAAGGTTCCGTCTCAAGAGTGTTAATTTGATGTTAAAGGACCAAAACAGTTGTTTCAAGCATTTTGTTGCTGCTTGTTTGCTAGTCTTTAATATTTCAAGGCTTTATATCAGAACAATGCTCTTTAAAGTAAGATGGCTAACTTTGAATATTATTTCTTTTATAAGTTAGTTGTAAAACTATTTGCAATTTTGTTATGCCTTTATTTATATATTTAAAAAAATCATTTAGATACTATAAGGATGGCAGAAAAACCAGTGTTGATGATTTTTTAAACACAGCTGTTATGGATTCACTTAAAAAATCATTTGAGGCTGGGCAAGAGGCCCTGAAAGAGATTTCATGCCCCTTGGCTCTAGCGCTGACTGAAACCTCTTCGTGTTATGGTGGTGGAGCACCAGGGCTCTCTGATCGTTATGTTGCTGGCTTCTTGTAGGTATTTACAATATATATGTCAATCTAAAGCATTAAATAAACATGTTTCATTTCAAGTGATGATACTGTAGACAGTAATGCTTCTGATACATAACACACAGTTTAATTTCAAGTGATAATTATTGTAATGACTTTGAAATAAAAGATGTAAAATCTATTTTTTGTTTTTGCACTAATTTTTAGATATTCTGTTAGACAATTAAAACATTTCTGCTTTAAAATATTATTTGAAAGATGTCAACTTTTTTAGTTAAATGTCCATTGAAATTAATGTATAAGAAAAACAGGATTGGTTGATATTAATTCTTCTAAGATGGCTAGATAAATTGGTTTAACCCTAACCCTAACTAAGGATTGTTTGATATTAATTCTTCTAAGATGGCTAGATAAGCTGGGTTTGGCTGCACAGTATGGAATAACAACTGTCTACAGACAGACATTTTTTGGAGGGAGTTATGCCCTTGTCAACAACAATCTTGATCCTGCTCCAGTAAGTTGACCATGAGATATTTAAACTCAAAGTGAAACTTATGTTTGTAATTGACTTGTTTACTTATGTTTGTAATTGACTTGTTTACTTATATTTGTAATTGACGTGTTTACTTATGTTTGTAATTGACTTGTTTACTTATATTTGTAATTGACTTGTTTACTTATATTTGTAATTGACTTGTTTACTTATGTTTGTAATTGACTTGTTTATATAGTGAACAATTGACAATAATCTGTGTGTTGAACACAACCTGCTCCATCCAAAGACAATTTTTTTTACATTCACAAATCATTGTGTTTTTAACTTGCTAATAACAGTGACAGATTAAGTTTGGATTCTATTCTTTTTAACTAGTAATCGGAAACCTGTTCTGATGAATAGCCTAAAATGTTTTGTTAATGCCTCATGCAAGCTTGGCCCACCATTGAACACTTAAACAAAGATTTTAGAACATTGAACACACAGACAAGAATTTAGAACATTGAACACACAAACAAGAATTTAGAACATTGAACACACAAACAAGAATTTAGAACATTGAACACACAAACATGAATTTAGAACATTGATCAGGCAAACAAGGATTTAAAACATTGAACACAAACATGGATTTTTGAACACTGAACACAAAACAAGGATTTTAAAAGATTGAACACATAAATGAGGATTTTAGAAAATTCTAATGAGTAAAGTGTTTTTTTTTTTTTTAATTTGAAGGCAAAGCCCTGACGAAGAATTGAAGTCAATAATGATTTAAATTTGAGCATTTTGCTAACAAAAAATTATATCTTCTATTTGACAGGACTTTTATTTGTCTGTGTTGTATAAAAGATTGGTAGAGGGCCCAGTATTCCATGTCAGCACACACAGTGAGCAGCTCAGAGTCTATGCTCAGTGTGCCAAGAATGAGCAGTGAGTTCAAAGCAATTCATTTAAACTAAGTTTAAATAACTTAGTATAAAAACAACAACTCTTCACTTCCCTCCTTTATAAAATTTGAAATTTATTTTATAAGCTTTAGCAATTTATAACAGTTGATCCTTCAAGGGAATAAATAGACAGTTGTTAAATTTTACCAACATGAGCTTAGCAAAGAGATCAAACCCAAGAGATTGTCCCCCATGCAGTTATTGTTATGTGTCATGTAAAATTAATTGCAATAAGCAGGGATTCTTGATACCATTATAAATTACATGCGTAGTCAAATTTATTTAGATAATTTAATTTTGTAAAAATCTGTTGTGATAATCTCAAGCACTTGATGTTATAGTAAATCATTGGTGTAAAATAATATAATAATTTGTTACAATGTAACACACATCTTATTATATAATATAATAGTGTGTTATAATATAATACACATCTTTTATATAATATTATAATTTGTTACAATCTAACACACAACTTATTATATAATTTAATAATCTGTTACAATATAATACACATCTTATTATGAATCATTGCCCTTGGTATCAGTAGCTTCACATATCTGAAGCAATACAACAGTTTTATTTATGGAGAACCATAAACCCACTAGTAGATCTGTACTTATTGCCAAAAGGCTA
Organism: Omphiscola glabra; assembly: GCA_964017045.1. NCBI lineage: Eukaryota > Metazoa > Mollusca > Gastropoda > Lymnaeidae > Omphiscola > Omphiscola glabra. The sequence goes on from OZ024805.1 coordinate 33,408,904, forward strand.
CATCTGTACAAAGGTTAGATCTCTACAAAAGGTCAAAAGGCTAGATCTGTACTTGCTTTTAAAATAGTAGATCTGTACATAATGCCAAAAGATTTGGTCTCAAACATTTAAACTTTCTCCTGCCTCCTTCCAATAGATAAATCTACTTCATTTATAAATCAAGTATAAATTGATATAAATTTTGTATGTATATGATACGTCTTAATTTTTTATGTATTTCAGATATCCACCTGGCGCCCTGGTTGTTTATTTTATGAATACTAGAAACACAACAGCTGTTTTATCACTGCCACAGTTCACAGGCTTAGATAAGGATATCTTTTTGCTAACTCCAGGTGATGCTGATGGGCTGAAATCTAGGTAGGCTTGAAATCTTTTCATTTATTTTTTCCTGATTTTAACTGGCAGACCTAAAAGTAATATTAAAAAATGCCATAATTTTAATTATTATTTAATGAAAACACAATTAGTCTATGTTAGTATAATGAACAAGTCTATGTTAGTATAATGAACAAGTCTATGTTAGTATAATGAACAAGTCTATGTTAGTATAATGAACAAGTCTATGTTAGTATAATGAACAAGTCTATGTTAGTATAATGAACAAGTCTATGTTAGTATAATGAACAAGTCTATGTTAGTATAATGAACAAGTCTATGTTAGTATAATGAACAAGTCTATGTTAGTATAATGAACAAGTCTATGTTAGTATAATGAACAAGTCTATGTTAGTATAATGAACAAGTCTATGTTAGTATAATGAACAAGTCTATGTTAGTATAATGAACAAGTCTATGTTAGTATAATGAACAAGTCTATGTTAGTATAATGAACAAGTCTTTGTTAGTATAATGAACAAGTCTATGTTAGTATAATGAACAAGTCTATGTTAGTATAATGAACAAGTCTATGTTAGTATAATGAACAAGTCTATGTTAGTATAATGAACAAGTCTATGTTAGTATAATGAACAAGTCTATGTTAGTATAATGAACAAGTCTATCTTAGTATAATGAACAAGTCTATGTTAGTATAATGAACAAGTCTATCTTAGTATAATGAACAAGTCTATGTTAGTATAATGAACAAGTCTATGTTAGTATAATGAACAAGTCTATGTTAGTATAATGAACAAGTCTATGTTAGTATAATGAACAAGTCTATGTTAGTATAATGAACAAGTCTTTGTTAGTATAATGAACAAGTCTATGTTAGTATAATGAACAAGTCTATGTTAGTATAATGAACAAGTCTATGTTAGTATAATGAACACGTCTTTGTTAGTATAATGAACAAGTCTATGTTAGTATAATGAACAAGTCTATGTTAGTATAATGAACAAGTCTATGTTAGTATAATGAACAAGTCTATGTTATTATAATGAACAAGTCTATGTTAGTATAATGAACAAGTCTATGTTATTATAATGAACAAGTCTATGTTAGTATAATGAACAAGTCTATGTTAGTATAATGAACAAGTCTATGTTAGTATAATGAACAAGTCTATGTTAGTATAATGAACAAGTCTATGTTAGTATAATGAACAAGTCTATGTTAGTATAATGAACAAGTCTATGTTAGTATAATGAACAAGTCTATGTTAGTATAATGAACAAGTCTATGTTAGTATAATGAACAAGTCTATGTTAGTATAATGAACAAGTCTATGTTAGTATAATGAACAAGTCTATGTTAGTATAATGAACAAGTCTATGTTAGTATAATGAACAAGTCTTTGTTAGTATAATGAACAAGTCTTTGTTAGTATAATGAACAAGTCTATGTTAGTATAATGAACAAGTCTTTGTTAGTATAATGAACAAGTCTATGTTAGTATAATGAACAAGTCTATGTTAGTATAATGAACAAGTCTATGTTAGTATAATGAACAAGTCTATGTTAGTATAATGAACAAGTCTATGTTAGTATAATGAACAAGTCTATGTTAGTATAATGAACAAGTCTATGTTATTATAATGAACAAGTCTATGTTAGTATAATGAACAAGTCTATGTTAGTATAATGAACAAGTCTATGTTAGTATAATGAACAAGTCTATGTTAGTATAATGAACAAGTCTATGTTAGTATAATGAACAAGTCTATGTTAGTATAATGAACAAGTCTTTGTTAGTATAATGAACAAGTCTATGTTAGTATAATGAACAAGTCTATGTTAGTATAATGAACAAGTCTATGTTAGTATAATGAACAAGTCTATGTTAGTATAATGAACAAGTCTATGTTAGTATAATGAACAAGTCTATGTTAGTATAATGAACAAGTCTATGTTAGTATAATGAACACGTCTATGTTAGTATAATGAACAAGTCTATGTTAGTATAATGAACAAGTCTATGTTAGTATAATGAACAAGTCTTTGTTAGTATAATGAACAAGTCTATGTTAGTATAATGAACAAGTCTATGTTAGTATAATGAACAAGTCTATGTTAGTATAATGAACAAGTCTATGTTAGTATAATGAACAAGTCTATGTTAGTATAATGAACAAGTCTATGTTAGTATAATGAACAAGTCTATGTTAGTATAATGAACAAGTCTATGTTAGTATAATGAACAAGTCTATGTTAGTATAATGAACAAGTCTATGTTAGTATAATGAACAAGTCTATGTTAGTATAATGAACAAGTCTATGTTAGTATAATGAACAAGTCTATGTTAGTATAATGAACAAGTCTATGTTAGTATAATGAACAAGTCTATGTTAGTATAATGAACAAGTCTATGTTAGTATAATGAACAAGTCTATGTTAGTATAATGAACAAGTCTATGTTAGTATAATGAACAAGTCTATGTTAGTATAATGAACAAGTCTATGTTAGTATAATGAACAAGTCTATGTTAGTATAATGAACAAGTCTATGTTAGTATAATGAACAAGTCTATGTTAGTATAATGAACAAGTCTATGTTAGTATAATGAACAAGTCTATGTTAGTATAATGAACAAGTCTATGTTAGTATAATGAACAAGTCTATGTTAGTATAATGAAAAAGTCTATGTTAGTATAATGAACAAGTCTATGTTAGTATAATGAACAAGTCTATGTTAGTATAATGAACAAGTCTATGTTAGTATAATGAACAAGTCTATGTTAGTATAATGAACAAGTCTATGTTAGTATAATGAACAAGTCTATGTTAGTATAATGAACAAGTCTATGTTAGTATAATGAACAAGTCTATGTTAGTATAATGAACAAGTCTATGTTAGTATAATGAACAAGTCTATGTTAGTATAATGAACAAGTCTATGTTAGTATAATGAACAAGTCTATGTTAGTATAATGAACAAGTCTATGTTAGTATAATGAACAAGTCTATGTTAGTATAATGAACAAGTCTATGTTAGTATAATGAACAAGTCTATGTTAGTATAATGAACAAGTCTATGTTAGTATAATGAACAAGTCTATGTTAGTATAATGAACAAGTCTATGTTAGTATAATGAACAAGTCTATGTTAGTATAATGAACAAGTCTATGTTAGTATAATGAACAAGTCTATGTTAGTATAATGAACAAGTCTATGTTAGTATAATGAACAAGTCTATGTTAGTATAATGAACAAGTCTATGTTAGTATAATGAACAAGTCTATGTTAGTATAATGAACAAGTCTATGTTAGTATAATGAACAAGTCTTTGTTAGTATAATGAACAAGTCTATGTTAGTATAATGAACAAGTCTATGTTAGTATAATGAACAAGTCTATGTTAGTATAATGAACAAGTCTTTGTAAGTATAATGAACAAGCCTATGCTAGTATAATGAGCAATCTAAATTCTGAAAATGGTGCAAATGAAATTTCTTTTTAAGTGAATAACGTTTTGTTAATTCTATAAACATTTCCTGTTGAGAATAAAGGAAACATAGAAAGAGCTGACAATTAATGCTCTATTTCATTTAGATAGAATGCTAACTTTGTTAGGGTTAGGGTTAACAATCTTAACATTAGCTGTGGGTTATATTTTCATGTATTCACATCCACATTTTTGCATCTTTGCTTTGTAATTTAACCAGGTTTGTAAAACTAAATGATCAACTGCTGCTCATGGCAGGCTCTGAGCTGCCACCTATGCTCCCCACAACAATAACAGGGGATGTCACTGTGACTGAGCAAAGCTTTGGATTTATTATTGTCCCTGCTGCCAAAGTTTCCTTATGCATTGGCTATCATGAGAAAACTTCCAACAATTAACTATGACATTGAATTTAAAACTGCTCAGTTTTGTTGTGTGAGTGTTGCTACTTGGTCTGTTATGTTGTGTAAGTTGTGTGAGTGTTGCTACTTAATCTGTTATGTTGTGTGAGTGTTGCTACTTGGTCTGTTATGGTGTGTAAGTTGTGTGAGTGTTGCCACTTGGTCTGTTATGGTGTGTGAGTGTTGCTACTTGGTCTGTTATGGTGTGTGAGTGTTGCTACTTGGTCTGTTATGGTGTGTGAGTGTTGCTACTTGGTCTGTTATGGTGTGTGAGTGTTGCTACTTGGTCTGTTATGGTGTGTGAGTGTTGCTACTTGGTCTGTTATGGTGTGTGAGTGTTGCTACTTGGTCTGTTATGGTGTGTGAGTGTTGCTACTTGGTCTGTTATGGTGTGTGAGTGTTGCTACTTGGTCTGTTATGGTGTGTGAGTGTTGCTACTTGGTCTGTTATGGTGTGTGAGTGTTGCTACTTGGTCTGTTATGGTGTGTGAGTGTTGCTACTTGGTCTGTTATGTTGTGTAAGTTGTGTGAGTGTTGCTACTTAATCTGTTATGTTGTGTGAGTGTTGCTACTTGGTCTGTTATGGTGTGTAAGTTGTGTGAGTGTTGCCACTTGGTCTGTTATGGTGTGTGAGTGTTGCTACTTGGTCTGTTATGGTGTGTGAGTGTTGCTACTTGGTCTGTTATGGTGTGTGAGTGTTGCTACTTGGTCTGTTATGGTGTGTGAGTGTTGCTACTTGGTCTGTTATGGTGTGTGAGTGTTGCTACTTGGTCTGTTATGGTGTGTGAGTGTTGCTACTTGGTCTGTTATGGTGTGTGAGTGTTGCTACTTGGTCTGTTATGGTGTGTGAGTGTTGCTACTTGGTCTGTTATGGTGTGTGAGTGTTGCTACTTGGTCTGTTATGGTGTGTGAGTGTTGCTACTTGGTCTGTTATGTTGTGTGAGTGTTGCTACTTGGTCTGTTATGGTGTGTAAGTTGTGTGAGTGTTGCCACTTGGTCTGTTATGGTGTGTGAGTGTTGCTACTTGGTCTGTTATGGTGTGTGAGTGTTGCTACTTGGTCTGTTATGGTGTGTGAGTGTTGCTACTTGGTCTGTTATGGTGTGTGAGTGTTGCTACTTGGTCTGTTATGGTGTGTGAGTGTTGCTACTTGGTCTGTTATGGTGTGTGAGTGTTGCTACTTGGTCTGTTATGGTGTGTGAGTGTTGCTACTTGGTCTGTTATGGTGTGTGAGTGTTGCTACTTGGTCTGTTATGGTGTGTGAGTGTTGCTACTTGGTCTGTTATGGTGTGTGAGTGTTGCTACTTGGTCTGTTATGGTGTGTGAGTGTTGCTACTTGGTCTGTTATGGTGTGTGAGTGTTGCTACTTGGTCTGTTATGGTGTGTGAGTGTTGCTACTTGGTCTGTTATGGTGTGTGAGTGTTGCTACTTGGTCTGTTATGTTGTGTGAGTGTTGCTACTTGGTCTGTTATGGTGTGTAAGTTGTGTGAGTGTTGCCACTTGGTCTGTTATGGTGTGTGAGTGTTGCTACTTGGTCTGTTATGGTGTGTGAGTGTTGCTACTTGGTCTGTTATGGTGTGTGAGTGTTGCTACTTGGTCTGTTATGGTGTGTGAGTGTTGCTACTTGGTCTGTTATGGTGTGTGAGTGTTGCTACTTGGTTTGTTATGTTGTGTAAGTTGTGTGAGTGTTGCTACTTGGTCTGTTATGGTGTGTGAGTGTTGCTACTTGGTCTGTTATGGTGTGTGAGTGTTGCTACTTGGTCTGTTATGGTGTGTGAGTGTTGCTACTTGGTCTGTTATGTTGTGTGAGTGTTGCTACTTGGTCTGTTATGGTGTGTGAGTGTTGCTACTTGGTCTGTTATGTTGTGTGAGTATTGCTACTTGGTCTGTTATGGTGTGTGAGTGTTGCTACTTGGTCTGTTATGTTGTGTGAGTGTTGCTACTTGGTCTGTTATGTTGTGTCAGTTGTGTGAGTGTTGCTACTTGGTCTGTTATGTTGTGTAAGTTGTGTGAGTGTTGCTACTTGGTCTGTTATGGTGTGTGAGTGTTGCTACTTGGTCTGTTATGGTGTGTGAGTGTTGCTACTTGGTCTGTTATGGTGTGTGAGTGTTGCTACTTGGTCTGTTATGTTGTGTGAGTGTTGCTACTTGGTCTGTTATGGTGTGTGAGTGTTGCTACTTGGTCTGTTATGTTGTGTGAGTATTGCTACTTGGTCTGTTATGGTGTGTGAGTGTTGCTACTTGGTCTGTTATGTTGTGTGAGTGTTGCTACTTGGTCTGTTATGTTGTGTCAGTTGTGTGAGTGTTGCTACTTGGTCTGTTATGTTGTGTAAGTTGTGTGAGTGTTGCCACTTGGTCTGTTATGTTGTGTAAGTTGTGTGAGTGTTGCTACTTGGTCTGTTATGTTGTGTAAGTTGTGTGAGTGTTGCCACTTGGTCTGTTATGTTGTGTAAGTTGTGTGAGTGTTGCTACTTGGTCTGTTATGTTGTGTAAGTTGTGTGATTGTTGCTACTTGGTCTGTTATGTTGTGTAAGTTGTGTGAGTGTTGCTACTTGGTTTGTTATGTTGTGTGAGTGTTGCCACTTGGTTTGTTATGTTGTGTGAGTGTTGCCACTTGGTCTGTTATGTTGTGTAAGTTGTGTGAGTGTTGCCACTTGGTCTGTTATGTTGTGTAAGTTGTGTGAGTGTTGCCACTTGGTCTGTTATGTTGTGTAAGTTGTGTGAGTGTTGCCACTTGGTTTGTTATGTTGTGTAAGTTGTGTGAGTGTTGCCACTTGGTTTGTTATGTTGTGTAAGTTGTGTGAGTGTTGCTACTTGGTCTGTTATGTTGTGTAAGTTGTGTGAGTGTTGCTACTTGGTCTGTTATGTTGTGTAAGTTGTGTGAGTGTTGCTACTTGGTTTGTTATGTTGTGTGAGTGTTGCCACTTGGTTTGTTATGTTGTGTAAGTTGTGTGAGTGTTGCTTCTTGGTTTGTTATGTTGTGTAAGTTGTGTGAGTGTTGCCACTTGGTCTGTTATGTAGTGTAAGTTGTGTGAGTGTTGCCACTTGGTTTTTTATGTTGTGTAAGTTGTGTGAGTGTTGCCACTTGGTTTGTTATGTTGTGTGAGTTGTGTGAGTGTTGCCACTTGGTTTGTTATGTTGTGTAAGTTGTGTGAGTGTTGCTTCTTGGTTTGTTATGTTGTGTGAGTGTTGCTACTTGGTCTGTTATGTTGTGTAAGTTGTGTGAGTGTTGCCACTTGGTTTGTTATGTTGTGTGAGTTGTGTGAGTGTTGCCACTTGGTTTGTTATGTTGTGTAAGTTGTGTGAGTGTTGCCACTTGGTCTGTTATGTTGTGTGAGTGTTGCCACTTGGTCTGTTATGTTGTGTGAGTGTTGCTACTTGGTTTGTTATGTTGTGTAAGTTGTGTGAGTGTTGCTACTTGGTCTGTTATGTTGTGTAAGTGTTGCTACTTGGTCTGTTATGGTGTGTAAGTTGTGTGAGTGTTGCTACTTGGTCTGTTATGGTGTGTAAGTTGTGTGAGTGTTGCTACTTGGTCTGTTATGTTGTGTAAGTTGTGTAAGTGTTGCTACTTGGTTTGTTATGTTGTGTAAGTTGTGTGAGTGTTGCCACTTGGTCTGTTATGGTGTGTGAGTGTTGCTACTTGGTCTGTTATGGTGTGTGAGTGTTGCTACTTAGTCTGTTATGTTGTGTAAGTTGTGTGAGTGTTGCCACTTGGTTTGTTATGTTGTGTGAGTTGTGTGAGTGTTGCCACTTGGTTTGTTATGTTGTGTAAGTTGTGTGAGTGTTGCTTCTTGGTTTGTTATGTTGTGTAAGTTGTGTGAGTGTTGCCACTTGGTTTGTTATGTTGTGTGAGTGTTGCCACTTGGTCTGTTATGTTGTGTGAGTGTTGCTACTTGGTTTGTTATGTTGTGTAAGTTGTGTGAGTGTTGCTACTTGGTCTGTTATGGTGTGTAAGTTGTGTGAGTGTTGCTACTTGGTCTGTTATGGTGTGTAAGTTGTGTGAGTGTTGCTACTTGGTCTGTTATGTTGTGTAAGTTGTGTGAGTGTTGCTACTTGGTTTGTTATGTTGTGTAAGTTGTGTGAGTGTTGCCACTTGGTCTGTTATGGTGTGTGAGTGTTGCTACTTGGTCTGTTATGGTGTGTGAGTGTTGCTACTTGGTCTGTTATGTTGTGTAAGTTGTGTGAGTGTTGCTACTTGGTCTGTTATGTTGTGTAAGTTGTGTGAGTGTTGCTACTTGGTCTGTTATGGTGTGTGAGTGTTGCTACTTGGTCTGTTATGGTGTGTGAGTGTTGCTACTTGGTCTGTTATGGTGTGTGAGTGTTGCTACTTGGTCTGTTATGTTGTGTGAGTGTTGCTACTTGGTCTGTTATGGTGTGTGAGTGTTGCTACTTGGTCTGTTATGGTGTGTGAGTGTTGCTACTTGGTCTGTTATGGTGTGTGAGTGTTGCTACTTGGTCTGTTATGGTGTGTGAGTGTTGCTACTTGGTCTGTTATGGTGTGTGAGTGTTGCTACTTGGTCTGTTATGGTGTGTGAGTGTTGCTACTTGGTTTGTTATGGTGTGTGAGTGTTGCTACTTGGTCTGTTATGGTGTGTGAGTGTTGCTACTTGGTCTGTTATGTTGTGTAAGTTGTGTGAGTGTTGCTACTTGGTCTGTTATGTTGTGTAAGTTGTGTGAGTGTTGCTACTTGGTCTGTTATGTTGTGTAAGTTGTGTGAGTGTTGCTACTTGGTCTGTTATGTTGTGTATGTTGTGTGAGTGTTGCTACTTGGTCTGTTATGGTGTGTGAGTGTTGCTACTTGGTCTGTTATGTTGTGTGAGTGTTGCTACTTGGTCTGTTATGTTGTAAAGGTTGAGCTCATCTGATCTATATATATATATTTGATATGTGTATGGGCAGCTTGAGGGTTTTCATATATGAACCATATTTATTTGATTGGTATATTTTGTTGATAACATTTGTGCATGACTTTATTGCTATTTAAGTTAAAGTAAGTATAATTAAGTTAAATTATAATTAAGTTCAATTATAATTAAGTTCAATTATAATTAAGTTCAATTATAATTAAGTTAAATTATAATTAAGTTCAATTATAATTAAGTTCAATTATAATTAAGTTAAAATATAATTAAGTTAAAGTATCTGTGGATTTCAAGAAGGCATTCGACAGGGTTTGGCATGCTGCTTTATGGGCCACCATGAGGCACTACAACATCAACACAAACCTAACCAGAATGATATGCAGCCTCTATGATAAGGCTATCAGTGCAGTCTTCTTCAACAATAACATCGGAGACTGGCTCAAGACCACGTTTGGAGTACGACAAGGCTGTTTGCTCTCCCCCCACCCTGTTCAATATTTTCTTAGAGAGAATTATGTCAGATGCACTGGAAACGCATGTAAGGACAGTCAGCATTGGTGGCAGAACAATCATCAACCTATGTTTTGCAGGTTAGGGTTAGGGTTAGGGTTAGGGTTAGAAGCAAAGAAGAGCTAGCCAACCTAGTAAAGCATCTAGACAAGACTCCATTGTCCTTTGGCATGCAAATCATTGCAGAAAAGACAAAATTGAGGATGAATAACATCACTGGCATCACCACTGAAATTAAGGTCGGTGATGAAAGATTAGAGACAGTTGGCAGCTTCAAGTGCCTAGGAGCAATAGTCTCGGAAGAAGGCTCCAAGCCCGATGTCCAGAATTGCCCAGACCACAACAGCACTAAAGTGGCTTAAGGAAATATGGATTGACAAAAAAATAGCCCCTAGCACCGAAATCAGGTTGATGTGCTCATTAGACCTCTCCATATTCTTTTATGACTGTGAGTCCTGGACATTAACAGCAGAACTTGAAAGAAAAATAAAGGTGATGGAGATGAGATGTTTCAGAAGCATTCTTGGCATCTGCTATAGAGACCATATCTCTAACAAACAAGTGAAAGAAAGGATTTGTCAAGCAATTGGGCAGTATGATGACCTCCTGGTGACTGTAAAACAGGCCAAAACTGGAATGTTATGGCCAATTGACAAGAAAACAAGGGCTCCCCAAAGAAATGATGCAGGGCACAACGAGAGGAGGGAGAAGAAGAGGAAGACAGAGAAAAAGATGGGAAGATAACATCAAAGAGTGAACGGGACTAAATCTAGGCGATGCTGTGCAAAGTGCTGAAAACAGAGAGGAATGGAGGATAGTTGATATTTATATTACCAGGTCATCTGTGGCGCCCCAATAGTCCAAGGACTAAGGGACATGATGATAATTAAGTTAAAGTAAAATTTAGTTAAAGTATAAAATGCATTCATAATTTGTTCTATATATATTCAATTTTCACCTTTGAAAAATGTTTGATTGTGTTTTTGTGGTTTTAAGAATAGATAAATTGTTGTCATTATACATGGGGATGCTAACATCTGAATAGATTGTTGTCATTATACCTAAGGATGCTAACATCTGAATAGATTGTATTCATTATACCTGGGGATGCTAACATCTGAATAGATTGTATTCATTATACCTGGGGATGCTAACATCTGAATAGATATTATTTGAGTAAATCTGGGCAGTATTATCTCAGGCTTTCACGGCTGAGTCAAATAATAACAACATTCAAAAACAAGATTTCTTTTTGTGTGGGACAAACAACAAAATTTTAATTCTTTGTGTGCCCAAGCCGGGCTATTTCTGTCACCATCTCCAATTAGACTTAGAATTAATAGAGCATAAAAGGATTTTGGGACAGCATCACAGTTGAAATGTGAGAATAAAGTTATTGTGTTTGAAAATGTTTGCATGCACTTATGTAAAACTTTTTACTGCTTATTTTAAGGGTTTAGACACTTTATGCTACAATTCTTTACAGGACATTCACTTTATTTGACAAAATCTTTACAGGACATTCACTTTATTTGACAATTTTTACAGGACATTCACTTTATTTGACAATTCTTTACAGGACATTCACTTTATTCTACACTTCTTTACAGGACATTCAATTTATTATACAATTCTTTACAGGACATTCACTTTATTTGACAATTCTTTACAAGACATTCACTATTGGGATTTGAAAAATCAAAAATAAGTTTGAAACTTTACAAAATCAAATTACTTGACCATTTAACTGACCAATGATGATTATGGTTAGGGCTTCTTGACTGACCAATGCTGATTAGGGTTAGGATTAACTTGACCATTTGACTGACCAATGTTGACTTGTTTTTATCTGAATTTCTTTCAAAATTCTGTTTTTATTTCATAGATTTAATTTAAAAAATGTTATGGTAATAAATTGCTCTGTTAGTTGATACTCTTAAAAAATATCTCTGTTAGTTGATACTCTTAAAACATTGCTCTTAGTTGATGCTCTTAAAACATTGATTGAAATGTTGGTTACAATGTGGAAGATGATCTTCTCTTTATTCTAAAGAGCTCACACTGGTAGACATTTTCCTTGATATAGGAACATTTCCTGGACAATTTGACCCGGTGCATATATTGGTTTTGGGAGCAATTCATTTAAGAATACATATTGGAAATTCCCTTACATATTACATATTTGTCATATGCTGTTATGCAAACAAATTTTTTTTGACATTTTACTTGCCTATTATCTTTGAATTTAATAAATTACTTTTTATTTTTGTAACATAAATAATTTGCTCATCTACATTGTTTCCTTGTTCATTGCACTATTTAAGTCTGTTACCTTGTTCATTGTACATTGTACATAATAAGTCTGTTACCTTGTTCATTGCACTATATAAGTCTGTTACCTTATTCATTGCACTATATAAGTCTGTTACCTTGTTCATTGTACATTGTACTATATAAGTCTGTTACCTTATTCATTATTTAAAACTAAAAAAATTGCTTCTCAGTTCTGAATTACAATATTTTATTCAAGCCCATTAAAAATAGTTCCTAGATTCTAGATGAAGTGAAACATTTGATATTTATATTACCAATCCTGAATGAAGAACAAGTTAGGACCTTTTGGGCACAGCCTACATTGTACCCTATATTTTTCTATTCTGAACCAAGACACCATTGAGGGCATTAACCTAAAGGCAAACAAGGCACATGCCCAGGGGTCAACCACCTCTTAGCGGTCACGCGACAAGGATCCAATTTTTGGGGGGTAATGTTTTTTACTGCTGGGTACCTCGAGCATTTCAACAAATAACAAGTTGTAGAATTAGTAGGAGAAAAAATATAAGGCAATCAGCACAAGTAAAAAAACGTGTCCTAACACACCTTGATTTATATAATTTTAGGCTTGTATATATCACTAAAAAGCGGCCCCTTTTCAACCCCTTACATTGACAATAAGACCCAAGGAATGTGTGAAAATAAAACAATATAGGATAAGCTTTAATAAAAAATTACCCAGATTACATATGTTGACGTTTCAGTTTCAGCAAACATCTTCGTGGGCACAACAAAAACATTCTTATAAGAATACATCAAAATTAAATATATTAATAGGTATCTAACCTAAAAATGAAAGAACATAATACGAATGGGCGACCCTTCGTAATGCTACTGGTGGAGGAAAAGCTTTGGCTGCCTAGTGGCCTTCTACTTATCTTAATCGGGCACTAATTGGGTCAGCGAGTAGAATAAACTAGTTTGAAAATTAGTCCTCACTTAACTCCAACATTAACTACTGACTGATCCAACGTGCCTAAACATTGACTGGTCCACCGTAATTAACCACTGACTGATCCACCATGCCTAAACATTGACAGATTCACTGCACCTAACCATTAACTGATCCACTGTATCTAACCTTTGACTGATTCACCGTCCCTACCCATTATACCACAGCTAGAGAGGACCCTATTGCGGCCGTCCAAAATTAATGGAAAAAAACAACAGAATATTTTATGACATTGTAACAATGTGTGAAACCAGGCAAACAAGACCCTAGGGTTCTTAAGGCGAAGTCTAAAGATCGGGAACTCCAGTGTGAAAGAAAGAGCAAGATAAATAATGGGCTAGTCCACTGCTGTGGCATTAAACAGAAACTCGACCCTCTTCCCATAGCCAGCGATGAGGCCATGACAGGCAGTTCCAGATCATACCAGCAAGAAGCAAGTATAGGAACTGCTCATTCCTGCCAAAGACAATGAGCGATTGGAACAAGATTCCAAAAGGAGCAGTTGGGGCGACAACACTTGACACATTTACGTCTATTGCCTCAGGACTTCCAACCCCCAGTGCATGAAACCCTCACTAAGTAACTCTTGCAACCAGTGAAATATCCTCATCAACACCAGGCACAGAAACGTTGCAAATCCTCTCTACATGCATAGGAGTTAGAATGATCAATACATTGATCGTGGGCCCTTAATATATAGAAGAAGAACAAAACGCACCAAGTTGTGCGCATTCTGAACGGATGAATCATTTTCCAACAGAACGTTTTCACCATAGACAAACATTTGTTTGTGATCAATTTTTAAATTGGTTATTTTACCAGATATTATATTGGTTGAAGTCAATTTAAAAGAAAGTCTACTGCAATGTTAGTGGTTTACTGGGAGCCAATAGAGCACAAACAGATTAGGAACATAAAAATAATATAAAAACGTGAGTTAATTGTAAAGAGTATCACATATTTTCAATATTGGCATTCATAAAACAAAGAAATGGTAATAATTGTGTAAAACGTATACATGTATTATTTTATCATATGTATTGCAAATATTACCTAAATTTTGTTGTAAATTATGAGACTCACCTGTAAAATAATTAATTTTTATGTTGCTAGGGAAAATTAGTGTAACAAATCAAGAAATTTCATTGAGATTTTAAGGCAGGAGTTGGTATCCCACGTTTCTAAACGCCATTTTCTCCACACTCCACATTTGTAGATTTAAAGCTTCTGTTTTGGCGTTTTAGCATTTCATTTAACTAAATAACAGCTTATCCAATCAATTAACCTCATCGTATTTGCAAGATAACAATTATTTTTTTAATTAAGACAAGTCTCAAAATTATTATATTTCTGTTAATGACCCAAAGGCAATTCTTTTTAATGACTCAAAGGCAATTCTTTTTAATGACCTAAAGGCAATTCTTTTTAATGACCCAAAGGCAATTCTTTTTAATGAATCAAAGGCAATTATTTTTAATTACCCAGACCCAAAGCAATTCTTGTTAATGACCAAAAGGCAATTCTTTTTAATGACCAAAAGGCAATTCTTTTTAATGACCAAAAGGCAAGTCTTTTTAATAACACAAAGGCAATTATTTTTAATGACTGAATTGTCATTGTATGTTGTCAATGGGCAGACCCGCGTTTTGCCAAGTGTCCAAGTTCTCATTGCCCCACACTTAGCTTGGCCTGGATTCCATTTCACTTTCCCTCCGAGCTACTCTATAGTACCACATATATTCCATATCCTAGAAGAACAGATCAAGATGGAAAATAGATTGCCGTCAACAAAGTCTTGTGACCTAAATGAGAACCAATGACTTCCCTTCAAAAATGTTAATTTCACGACTTTTAAAAACATAATACATAAATAAACTTTAAAACGTTTGCGAGACCCGCAGGGGCGTCATTTCTGTTTTTCAGGGGGTGGGGGGGGGGTCAAAACAAAAACTTGGTCCGCTTGTTAAGTTGTTTATTACTTGAGGCGCCACGGTATATAGCAATTTAAATAAAACCTTCAAATTCAGGGGGAGGGGAAGAAATGCCCCACCTCGCCCTACCCAAATGACGTACCTGGAGACCCGTCACCTGACTTTTTTGGAGGCCAGCCTGCCATTTTTATATTTTACTTTAGTTATCCCATGCATTTGAAGTTGATAGAGTGAAACCTGGAAATAGCGAATTATACTGCTAACTCACCCAGGCACGGAATTATTTTTTAACACCGAACCTGAAAATAGCACACATTCTGCTTCGGTCCAAAGGGTCATTGTTATTTTAAGATTTTACTGCTGTTTATTATTTTTTTTTCACAACTAAACATTAAGCCCCTTAAATATAGCTCTCCTCCAGCCGATGGGTTTGCAAGGTCCACGCGACGGCACTGCTGGCGGTACATGTGAACAACAATAAATTCGTTGGATTTTTATCTGGATTTAATTTTGTGGGAAGAGTCTTGATGTGCCATGATTGAACAAATGTTGTGACGCACTGTATTAGATAACAACAGGGATCCAACCTGTCGGTATTGCACACTGGCACCATAGATCGCTACGTTCATTCACCAAGCTTAATCTTGGGAGGCCAGGGTGGTAGGAGAGTGGGATACCTGGGGGAGGGCTAATGTAAATTAGTGGGATGCCTGGGGGAGGGGTAATGTAAGTTAGTGGGATACCTGGGGGAGGGGTAATGTAAGTTAGTGGGATACCATGGGGGAGGGGTAATGTAAATTAGTGGGATGCCTGGGGGAAGGGTAATGTAAGTTAGTGGGATACCTGGGGGAGGGGTAATGTAAGTTAGTGAGATACCTGGGCGAGGAGTAATGTAAGTTAGGGGGATACCTGGGGGAGGGGTAATGTAAGTTAGTGGGATACATGGGGGAGGGGTAATGTAAGTTAGTGGGAAACCTGGGGGAGGGGTAATGTAAATTAGTGGGATGCCTGGGGGAGGGGTAATATAAGTTAGTGGGATACCTGGGAAGGTAAAGGAATGAATTCCCCTGTATGACCTTTTGTGGTTTATTTACCTGCTTAAAATACATGATGTGCATGGGAAGCGTATTTTTGTTAAGATACGTGGCAGAAGACTTATAGTTTATTATATACCACAAGCCACAGTTTAAAATGTAAAAGAGCCCTGTACACAGCTTTTAGTTCTATACGTTTGTTACTTTCGAATCTATTTCAGCAGTGGGAAGCTATATTTCAACATACCAAGCTATTGTTGGTCAGGATGAACCTTGCTAAAAGAAGCACTGCACTTCTCTATCTGATTGTGTGTCTGTGTGAACAGATCGATGGTTCAAGTAGGAGCCAACGAGACTCACTGGCGGTCTACCAGTTGTTGCTATCTTTGAATGAAAGTCAGCATCACATCACAAGTCGCTTTCTGGGTGTTGCAATAGGCCTCAACCGAATCATTAATAATTTTAGCGGAATGAATATAGGGTAAGATGTCAACAGAAACGGGGGTCATGTGAACAGGGTGGAAGGGAAGGGAGGCTGCTTGGGAGGGTTAGGAGGTGGTCTGGGTTAGGACGTGGGGAGGGTTAGGAAGCGGGGAGGGTAAGGAGGTGGGTTGGGTTAGACCGTGGGGGAGGGTAAGGAGGTGGGTAGGGTTAGGACGTGGGGAGGGTAAGGAGGTGGGTTGGGTTAGGGCGTGGGGAGGTTAAGGAGGTGGGCTGGGTTAGGACGTGGGGAGGGTAAGGAGGTGGGTTGGGTTAGGACGTGGGGAGGGTAAGGAGGTGGGTAGGGTTAGGACGTGGGGAGTGTAAGGAGGTGGATAAGGTTAGGACGTTGTGAGGGTGAAGTGTTATAGAGGGTGAGGTGTGTGGTAAGGTTAGGACGCTGTGAGGGTGAAGTGTTATAGAGGGTAAGGAGGTAGGTTGGGTTACGACGTTGTGAGGGTGAAGTGTTATAGAGGGTGAGGTGTGTGGTAGGGTGAGGCGCGACACACCAATAGATTTAAACGAGATGCTACTTGTTATTTCAGTTCCAATTATCTGAAGAACGCTGCAGCCGCCTTAGCTCCATGCATTATTCGCATTGGTGGAACACGAGCCGATTTTATGACCTTTGTAATAGGAGACGCACCATTGGGAACGACCACGGTTGAAAAAGACACGCAATTTAATATCTACAGTGAGTCAATCGAGAACAAAATGACTTCTTCATGAAATGATCTTTAATTATTTTTATTTAATTTCCCACCCCCTGAAGACTTGGTGTGCAAAATCCTGATGAATTGGTGTGCAAACATCTGATGAGTTGGTGTGCAAACTCCTGATATTTCCTTCCGTTTTATATTTGACATTATTATGGTCATTATCATATATAAAACAATGTTTCTTGTGTGTTTTGTTAAGCCTATAGTACAGAGATATGCAAATACAGTTTCTCTGTCATTTTTGGGGGGACTACTATAGGCTACAAATGGATTGGGGCAGATAGGAAAGGTGATAGAAAAGTATGACTGTACCATTTTTGAATATTATTTTTTGACCCTGAAGAAGTTAACTTTGAGGCAATAACCCGAACCCTAACCATAACTTTGAGATGGTATTAGCAAAGCCTTTCCATGTGTAAAGTCATTCAAATGCTAAAGTCATTCCAATACTAAAGTCATTTGAATACTAAATTCATTCCAATAATAAAGTCATTCCAATACTAAAGTCATTCCAATGATAAAGTCATTCCAATGCTAAAGTCAATTTAATACTTAAGTCATTTCAATACTAAAGTCATTCCAATACTAAAGTCATTCCAATACTAAAGTCATTCCAATAGTCAAGTCATTTAAATGATTAATTGGTTCGAATATTAGAGTTATTCAAATATTCAAATGGTAAAGTCATTACTATATTGTAAAGTCATTTCAATTATGAGTCATGCCATTAATAAAGCTATTCCAATGTTAAAGAATTACACAGAATAATGTATTACGTTAGTACATGTATTTTAATAGTAGTCATTAAAATAGTAAAGTCATTCCAATGGGCAATACTACCGACTCTATTGAAAAACCTATTCCAAGAATTCACCCAACAAGTGCTGTTGTTGAAGCTCACTATTAATATTAGTAATAGTAAGACATAATTTGTTATTTTTCAGACGTAAGTTACATTTAAGGTAGCGAGTAACAAGTTACATTTTATATTGTGAGTAACAAGTTACATTTTATATTGTGAGTAACAAGTTACATTTAATGTAGCGAGTAGCAATCAATTAACCAGACACTAATATTCAAACTGGAATTCAATTAAAATCTCTTAATACGATAATCAAAAGTGTTTAATTTAATTTGGGGAGTTTATCAAATAAATTCCATATTACTCCGAGGTGAATCTTTTCTCTAGGTAACCAGATGCTCATACTGACTGATTTTATCAAGTTTGCCGGATGGGACATTGTGTTCAATTTCAACCTTTTAAAACGACACGGCAACAACTGGGACCCAACCAATGCTAAAACGTTTTTGGATTTTTTTGTAGAACACAATATATCAATTGAGGGATTTCATATTGGCAACGGTAAGCAGACATCACAGTTACTGCTGTTGACGGTAAGCAGACATCACAGTTACTGCTGTTGACGGTAAGCAGACATCACAGTTACTGTTATTGGCGGTAAGCAGACATCACAGTTACTGTTATTGGCGGTAAGCAGACATCACAGTTACTGTTGTTTGCAAATGAAAGTTGTGTAATAAAATTGCTTCATAAAATAATGGTAAGGATTGGGTGAGCGGTAACTTGGGCAGGTACCCACTTTTGGTTAGGGTTAGAGTTATGGTAAGAGATAGAGCTAGCGGGAACTTGGGCAGGTATCTGCGTTTTTTTTGGGTTAGGGTAGGAGATAGTGTTAGCAGGTTCTTGTGTAAGTACCAGCTTTTGGTTTGGGTTAGGGTAAGAGATATGATGTTATGGACCTGGGCTTAGGGTAAGAAATATGTTGTTCAGGTATTTGGGCTAGGGTTAGGGTAACAGATATGATGTTCAGGTACTTGGGCTAGGGTTAGGGTAAGAGATATGATGTAAAGGTACTTGGGCTAGGGTTAGGGTAAGAGATATGATGTTCAGGTACTTGGGCTAGGGTTAGGGTACGAGATATGATGTTCAGGTACTTGGGCTAGGGTTAGGGTAAAATATATGACGTTCAGGTACTTGGGCTAGGGTTAGGGTAAGAGCTATGATGTTCAGGTACTTGGGCTAGGGTTAGGGTAAGAGATATGATGTTCAAATACTTGGGCTAGGGTTAGGGTAAGAGATATGATGTTCAGGTACTTGGGCAGGGACCCGCGTAGATTTTATAAAACCAAAATGCTAATAAACAGTGTTTCTTTCATAAATTTTGGGGAGCGGGGGCTGTGCTAGCATCTGCTAGTGGCGCCGAAATAGGGTGGATGGGGTTGTCCACCGAGGTGTCACTTTATATGCAGGTGTGGCAGTTTCCGACAACTGCAGAGTTTGTATCGTGAAAGGGAGGATGGCAAAATATTTGCCCGCCCATGGTGGCAATAATAGTAGCTGCACCACAAGGCAGTGTATCCACCGATGCCTAAATCGGCGATCATTTTCATCGGGCGTAAATTGAGGGCACCGCTGAACCTTGATTGTAGTTTATATGCTAAACGCAAATAGAAATTAAAAAAAAAAAAGCTACTCAAAATAATTAGACTACCTTTTCTAAATATTTCCACATTTTACCAGAGTCAAAAAGAAAGAAAAAATCCTTTTTTATTAGAAAGGACTATACATTTTTATGGATTTTGAAAACTGGTCATTTTTATAAGTCGTATATGAATGGCTTAAACTATTTTAAGAAGACATGAGTTGTTTACAAAAGACATTATACATTTATTAATGTGTGATTTTATCTAAGGGAAGTTAGTAAAACACAGTAATGTTAAACCTGATAAAAGGAACGAAACAAAACAACGAACGTGTCGGCAGGAAGGCTTCAACAGCGAAGGGAAATCGTATGCAAATAAAGTATATATTTCCCAATTTTCAGTTGATTGAAATGTTTATTTGTTATTTCAAAATACTAAAACTTTTTCAGATAAATTACAAATAGCCTCTTAGATATACTTTGAAACACTCTTTTTTTTTTTTTTACAATATCCACAGAATTTATTTAAAATTTAACAAATTATGAATAGGAATTGTTTTTCTAAAACTAGTACCAACAATTTTTTTTTCAGAATTGTCAATCGAAATGGTAGTTCACACAAATCTTTCCCATTTTTTTAGCTTTGTGATAGAGTCGCATGTAGTCAAAATATTAGTAAAAACAATCCCACATATAGATTGGGCATAATAATTATAGGCTACGTATTTTTTTAGGCCTCTGTTATTAGTTATGTAGGAAACATTGTTAAAAAAGTAGCACATTAAAAGAAAAGACAAACGCTTTCGATATAATTATAATAATCGATGAAATGTCCAATTTTTGTATGCGTCCTTTAAATTCTTAATTTAAAAAAAAAAATACCTCGCTTTTTTCAAGTTTTCATTTTATATAACTCAACACACAAATCAACACACAAATCAACACACAAATCAACACACAAATCAACACACAAATCAACACACAAATCAACACACAAATCAACACACAAATCAACACACATTGAATCGATTAATTATTTTTTTTAAAAGAATAATGCCATAATACCATTTATTATTAACACCTATCCCTTCTTTAAAAATCATTTTTTTTAAAAATGAAATAAAATTTAAAAATAGATTGTGCATGTTTGATACTAAGCAATAAATATTAATAAAAATATGATTATATTGTAATTAAATACAGTGTTTTACAAATCTGAAAACTTGTGCTTGACTTTCCACGAAGATATGCCTGAAAGAAACCCTGCTAATAAACAAAGAAAAGTGAATGTAAAATAAAAATACCTAAAATTCCTAAAATTTACGCCATTTGCGTCAATTTTATTTCTCATTAATTATGTACAATGTACGATACATGGAGACAGTTGTGTCTAATAGAGTAAAGAATGTTAGGGTTAGGTTTGTGTCTAATAGAGTAAAGAATGTTAGGGTTAGGTTTGTGTCTAATAGAGTAAAGAATGTTAGGTTTTTTTTTCCTGAAAGGAGGGTGTCTAAATTTGTGGCCTGCCCCTGTTGGTTATAAATCTATCTACGCCACTGGATGCATAATAGAGGGTACATTTGTGTATAATAAATTGTAAAACAGTATATAATAAATGGGACATTCGAATATAAATGAGGCCACATAGGTTTATAATTGAGGGGGTAGTTGGTTAGGGTTAGGGTTAGAGTTAGGGTTAGGGTTTATAATGGAGGTAATAGTTGCATACAATTGAGGTGGCATTGTGTTTCATAGAGTGTTCAGCTTAAATAAACATGTATTCTATTTACATGTTATATCTTTGCTATTTTATGTTTGTGAACATTAGAGGTGAACTCTTATCCCGGCAATGGTTACATGGTTATCGAACCTAAGACGCTGGTTAACGATATCAATATCCTGAAAAGCGTTTTGTCCACATACCCAAAGTTTAAGGAGAGTAAAGTTCTGGGACCGGAAGTCACGCGGTTTAACAGAAGATCTGCTGCAGATTACTTGAGTGGGTAAGTTTACTGTGGTCAAAATGATTACTGCATAATGGGTTCAAGATGACTACTGCATAATGGGGTCAAGATGATTACTGACTAATGGGGTCAAAATGATTACTGCATAATGGGGTCAAGAAGATTACTGCATAATGGGGTCAAGATGATTACTGCATACAGGTATCAAGATGATTTCCTTTTTTCCAGGTCTGACTATACTTTGGTTTACTCATTTCCTTTTTTGTTAACATGATTGCACTCTCTCCCCTTATTACATTCTTGACTGTAAAACATCTTCCTGATTGAGCATTTGTGTAGAGCAAATCATCGACAAAATACGTCCCTAAGGACAAAACAGATCCGCTGCGTGCTAACAATAGATTTAAGATAAAAGACAAAAAAAAAATCATAGATATAATTCAAGAAGAAGGGATGAACAAACCCATCTTTCCCAATCAACCCAGGGTAAGTCCAACACTTGCCCCATCATAGTTACGCCTATGTGTTTAAGTAACCTGATGTTTACCTACGTCCTCTTAAAAGTAACCTCTTAGCTTATATGTATCTCTAACCCTTACCTCTGAGCTGATATGTAACCCTAACGCTAAACTCTTAGCTGATGTGTAGCCCAACGCCCTAACCATAACATCTTAGCTGATATGTAGCCCAAAGCCCTAACCATAACATCTTAGCTGATATGTAGCCCTAACCATAACATCTTAGCTGATATGTAGCCCAAAGCCCTAACCATACCATCTTAGCTGATATGTAAGGTTGACAATGCACACATTTCTATCTACTTCTTATTGCTTCAAGATAATCGTATTTGTATGTTCAGGTTTCTGAAAGCGGGTGGATGTGATGCAGTCAGTGAAGTTTCCTTTCATCAGTAAGTCTTTCTTTCCTTTTATCCCAAAAGAATATCGTTTATGTTAAAAACGGACCTACTTTATGTGACGTGTGAAGTCATCAGTATTCAATGCTGATTATTAATATCCATTGACTTAACTTTAAATAAGAAAACATGGCATATGTTTATTTTTTATTTTTAGGTACTATATAAGCGGATACACGGCTAAGGTAGAGGAGTTCACCAACGCCTCTGTGCTCGATTGCCTGGTGGAAGCCTTTAATAAAGGCAAACAGATAATGAACGAACATTCTTGCTACAGAGCTTTCCGAATGACCGAGACCAGCTCGTCATTTGGTGGAGGAACTGAAGGAATGTCCGACAGATATATGGCTGGATTTCTGTAAGATATATATGGCTGGATTTCTGTACGATATTTGAATGGATTTCTGTACGAAATATGGCTGGATTTCTGTAAGATATATGACTGGATTTCTGTACGATATACGGCTTGATTATTTATGATATATAGTTGGATTTCTGTAAGCTATATGGATGGAGTTCTGTAAGATATGTGGTTGGATTTCTGTAAGACTTTCATGAGGGGGACATGGATGGCATTACAATTATAAAAATGTTTTATTTGTAATATTTCTTGTGTACATGAATTCATGAGTTGGGTACACGAATTCATGACTGGACTACATATAGCATTTGATAAAATAATAAGATTACACATTGCATAACTCTAGAGTACACATAACACGATTAGACTACACATCTTAGATGCAGGACACTTTAAAAGAAAAATGATAATTTCGAGTTGTGCCATTTCAAATTATAATTCAAATAATTTTCTTAGAAAAATATAACATTTTTTTGAAAATAAATCAACTTAAAGAATAAGCCTAACCCTAAGCCTAAGCCTAACCCTAAGCCTAACCCTGAGCCTAACCCTGAGTCTAACCCTAAGCCTAACCCTAAAACTAACCCTAACCCTAACCCTAACATTTTTTGGCAATAAATCAAAATCAACTTAAATAATAAGCCTAAACCTAAGCCTAACCCTAAGCCTAACCCTAAGCCTAACCCTAATCCTAACCCTAAGCCTAACCCTAACCCTAACTCTAACCCTGAAATTTGTTGAAAATAAATCAAAATCAACTTAAAGAATAAGCCTAACCCTAAGCCTAACACTAAGCCTAACCCTAACCCTAAGCCTAACCCTAAGCATAACCCTAACTCTAACCCTAAGCCTAACCCTAAGCCTAACCCTAAGCCTAACCCTAAGCCTAACCCTGAGCCTAACCCTAAGCCTCACCCTAAGCCTAACCCTAACATTTTTTGAAAATAAATCAAAATCAACTTAAAGAATAAGCCTAAGCCTAAGCCTTATCCTAAGCCTAACCCTAAGCCTAAGCCTAAGCCTAACCTTAAGCCATTAAAAACGTTCACAAGTTTTTCATAAGCAAAAAATCAAAAGTTTCATGGTGACCTGAAAACAAACTTAACAGATTTTCACATTTCAGTTGGCTGGACAAGTTGGGTCAATCTGCTTTAAATGGCGTAACTGTTGTCCATCGTCAGACTTTTTATGGCGGACATTATGGTCTCATCAGTTTTAGAAATAAGCAAGCTACACCGGTAAGTGCAAGATCAATTGAATGAGCTGAATTTTTCATAATCAGACTTAGCAACCACTAAAACATGCAACAACCGTACATCACACTATATGGCACTCTAGGGCACTCTGTGACACTCTGTGGCACTCAATGGCACTCTATGACACTCTATGGCACTCTATGACACTCTATGACACTCATTGACACTCTATGACACTCTATGGAATTATATAGCACGCTATGACACTCTATGGCTTACAACCACATTGAAAGAAAAAAAACTAATTATATCCGGGGAGATAGGAAAAAGTAGACTTGTCCCTTTTTTATATCAAAGATCCTTGTAATGGTTTGACTTAGTACAAATGAATTGGATGACAATAACGAGAATCAATTATTATCCATACTCTAGCCCTAACCCTAACCCTACTCTAACGTACACTATAATTTATTTAGTAACATCCAACATGTTTTAACTCCGATATAAAAATGGTTAGTGGCGTCCACGGGTAAGCTACTCTGACAAAAATTTGGACGTACCCCATAGATTTAAAACTGATAAAAGCGTTTCCTTTTAAATTTATTTATAGCTGTATTATTTAGCCAATGTAGAGACTGCAAAAAATATTACTCATCCGGATAATATGGCGGAAACCGATTATCCCTGAAAATTTTCTTTTTTTTTTTTTTTATAAAAAAATGGAAAAAAATGATACTTTATTTTAATTTTTTAAAGTCAAGAATATTGTAGCTGAGTTGCATCCTAAAATAATGTAGTAAACATTTGTTAAAATTTTATTTTGTATTGAACTAATTGTGCTACAACATTGAGGCATTTTATTTAGAATGCACTAATCATGGCATTTACATAATTATTTATTGTCATGATTAATATCATTCTCTGCTGTTTCAGGATTACTATCTTTCTCTTCTGTTCAAGAGATTAGTAGAAGGCCCTGTGTTTAAAATAAGAAGTCCATCCAAACAGCTGAGGGCGTATTGTAACTGTGCGCGCACTGGACTGTAAGTCGATATGTTGTACATCACTTCTTTAGGGCATATATATTTTGTATATCACTTCTTTAGGGCATATATATTTTGTACATCACTTTTTTAGGGCATATATTTTTGTATCGAATTTTCCAGGCTCTCTTTTTCAAATCCACTTTGATGGCGCCTTCTTGTGTAAGCTACAATCAACAACTCCGCACTACCAAAAAAAAAATAAATAAAAAAATAAATAAAAATCCTTTTCACTGAAATGAAATAACTTTAGCTGATATCCTGGTTGGATCCATGATTTTTGCCACCACATAGTTGTATTAATTTGGGAAACTTAGTTTGAAATTCACATGCTTATTAGTTTGATGAATTTGATTGATTGATTGAATACTTATACAGCGTTTGTATCCATGCTATTTTAACATGTTCACAGCGCTCTGATGTTGATTGAATACTTATACAGCGCTTGTATCCATGCTATTTTAACATGTTCACAGCGCTCTGATGTTGATTGAATACTTATACAGCGCTTGTATCCATGCTATTTTAACATGTTCACAGCGCTCTGATGTTGATTGAATACTTATACAGCGCTTGTATCCATGCTATTTTAACATGTTCACAGCGCTCTAATGTTCTTAAATCTTTTTGAAGAAAAACGTCTTTAAATGTTTCTTAAAATATTTTTTTAATCATTTTCAATTTCCCTCAAAGATTGAGGCAAAGTGTTCCATAATTTTGGCGCTATCTCTTCAAAATGACCTTTTTGTGTCCATCCACACTGGGAACTCTCAGTAAGGGCCGTGTTGAAGGCCACAGACTCTTTAAGGATACGTGTTTAAAAATTAGTTCTTTAAAATATTCCGGTGCGGAGCGTTCTATACAGCTCTACACCAGGGACATACTTTTGTGGTCAATGCGCTCACTCACAAGAAGCCAATGGAGATCTCGTAGAACTGAGGTGATGTGGTCAGATTTCTTTATACGCGATACCATGTGTGCTGCAGTATTTTGTACCTTCTGGAATCTCTAATTTTGGTTCTGAGGTAAACCCCACAAACAACTGTTACAGTAATCTAATCTTGATTGGATTGGAGTGACTGCTACGACATTGGCAGTTCTCTTATTAAGTTTATGACGCAGCTGACCCAGGGCGCACATTTAACAAAAGCACGCCCTGACCACATAACCGATATGAGGAATCATTGTAAGTTTACTGTAAATATAAATGCCAAGGTCTCTGACAGTTTGCTGTCAGTATAGAAGCCAAGGTCTCTGACAGTTTACTGTCAGTATAGAAACCAAGGTCTCTGACATTGGTGGTTAATGGGATCTCAGGTGCACCAACTTTTATTGATGCGATGGCAACCTTCCGAAGATTGGAGTACGAACACCACAAAATTGCAGCAGTCTTATCGTCATTTAGTTTAAGTCTCTTTGATAATATCCATGTTTCACAACAAGACAGCAATCCTCGAAAGCCTGAACAGCAGCAATTCAGTCCAAAGGATCAGGGAGGAAACACTTGTACAGTTCTGTGTCATCCGCAAATAATTTGCGGGAAAAACCATGACTTTCAACAATTATGCCAAACTGGCTAGCGTACAAGGAGAACAGAACAGGTCCTAAAACTGAGCTCTGTGGCACGCTGCAGGTAACGGAAGTGTCCATGGAAGATGGTTGCATCACTACAATACGCTGACTCCTGTCAGTCAGATAAGAAGAAAACAAGCGAAATGCAGTTCAAGAGAAGTCTTGACAGAAGAAGCTCATGTTCAATCACACCAAAAGCAGCACTGAGGTCCAACAGGACCAATAGTGTCAGATAGCCGCGGTCAGCACTACAAAGAACACCATTCATGACATGGAGCAATGCTGTCTCACAGCTGTGTTGATGTCGATATGCAGATTGAAACTTATGAAGCAAGTCATACGTGTTAAGATGTTGCACAAGATGCTGTAACACAACTCTCTCAAGAATTTTAGATACAACGGGCAGGTTAAAGAGCAGGCGAGCATTTGTGCAGTCATTTGGGTCCAGGCCACTTTTTTTAAACAGAAACTTAACGACCGCCACTTCGTAGAGACGTGGGACTGTGGTAGACTGAAGGCTACTGAATAGATGTGGGGCTGTGGTAGATTGAAGGCTACTGAAGAGACGTGGGACTGTGGCAGTCTGAAGGCTACTGAATAGATGTGGGACTGTGACAGTCTGAAGGCTACTGTAGGGACGTGGGGCTATGGTAGACTGAAGGCTACTAGTTACAATGTTAACTAGTATAGTAAGCGAGACTTCCATGCAGTCCAAAACAATCTTGGTTGGGATAGGGTCAACAAAAGAAGATGCAGGTTTAGATACCATGATTATGTGTCAACTGTGCATGCGAAACTGGAAATAATTCCACTAGAGGGATGCCTTCAAAGACATTCTCCACTGCAGACAAATCACACGTTTACCCAAAGCTCTTTCTTATTGATTCAATGTTGTCAGTGAAAAAATCGCTCCGTTTAACTGTTTGCTCGCTTCTCATGTTAGGCAGGGCAAGGGGTGTTGATTTCTTCCCGAGAAGGTCATTCACCACAGAGGACATATTGCGATGTTGCCTTAAAGAGAGATCAACATGCGCAGACTTAGGGTACCTGATTTCTTGCGCATACATGTTCCTTGCTTTCAGAAACGATATTGTGTCCATGTCACGACCACTTCTTCTCCAACTCTTCTCAGCTAGATGCCTTGCAAGCTTGGCTTTCGCAACTGTGGGAGTGAAGGAACCAAGGGGTGATAGATCTGTCACTAACAAATTTCTAACTAACATGTTAAATGAAGTGCTCATAGAAATCAGGTTACAATAACATGTAACCCTACCCCTAACCTTAACCTAACCCTAAACCTGACAATGAGATGTTTTATTAGAGGTTGTCATCCTGTGGAGTTCGATTACCTTTAAGTTATCATCCCCCCCCCCTTTTTTTTTTTTTTTTGAATGTCTTCAGCTCTTTATTTATTTCACTAAACACATTTCAGACCGTTCCATTCACCACACCAACTTTCCCGCTCCTTAAAATATTCCATCGCTAGTTGAGACAGTTCTTAGAGTTAAAACAATTGTAAGTGTACGGGATATTAAAACATACTTGGAAACCGTTGCTATTTAATTTTTTAAAGTCTCTTATTTCAAACACAGATACAAGCCAGGGGCCATAGTTGTCTACTATTTGAATCTAGCAAGGGAACCGTGTAAGCTAAATTTGGCTCAGTTTACAGACCACGTAAAGGATGTTTATAGTTTAACTCCAGAAGATGGAGATTTAGCTGCAAGGTAATTTTCTCAGTATGACCAACACATTTCTACACATTGAAGAGTTAGAAAATTAGACAAAATCTAATGACGTCATTTGTTAGCCTAATTAAGGTCATGAATGTAACTTATGGTAGAATACAACATAACTATCGTAAATATTTTGAATTATTGGACTTGAATTGTAGAAATTAACTCAATCAGATGAATCTCGGTGAATTTTCCCGGATGTCAGTAGATATCAAACAAATGAAAACTCATTGGTCAACTGATTTTTTATTCTGCTTAAATCCATTTTTTATGAGCAAGTAATCCACATTACTAGAATTACATCTATTCATTGATCATATTTTTCTCTCACTTTGTTTGGACCCTAACAGGAGAGTTCTTCTGAATGGTAAAAAACTGACCATAATCGGGGACGCAGTGCCGCCAACGCTGCCTAAACAAGTTTCGGGCGATGTTCAAGTTGAAGGTCGTAGTTTTGGTTTCATCGTTGTGCCGGACGCCAATCAGAAACTGTGCACACAATATTTTATTGGATATTCTATGAATAAGTGTAGCAGTTTTTACATGAGCACATTTTTGAGGATAATTACAGTACCCATTTCATTTATGACAGCGGTGTTTCTAAGAATACTTTAAAACACCTGAAGATTTGTTACATTTATATTTTTTTTAGAAGCAAGCCGATCGAAATTTACTGTACAAGAGAAATGGCCTTGGAGAATTTGATAAATTTAATCTTTCCGTTTAACTAAACTGTCAGAAAATCATTACATCTTCCGTGCTATCCCTGGGAATGTCATCCGTGCTATCCCTGGCAATGTCATCCATGTTATCTTATGGAATTACTTCCATGCTATCTCAACTAATGGCATCCATTAATTCTCAGGGAATGTCATCCGTATTATCTCAATGAATGTCATCCGTATTATCTCAGGGAATGTCATCCGTATTATCTCAGGGAATGTCATCTGTATTATCTCAGGGAATGTCATCTGTATTATCTCAGGAAATGTCATCCGTATTATCTCAGGGAAGGGCATCCGTATTATCTCAGGGAATATCATCTGTATTATATCAGGGAATGTCATCCGTATTATCTCAGGGAATGTCATCCGTATTATCTCAGGGAATGTCATCCGTATTATCTCAGGGAATGTTCACCAGAAATATAATGTATCTATTTTCAACAGAACTGACAAAAACTGCCATAAACAACAAATCTATAAAAATAAATTTTCTCTGTTTAGAATTAGGGTTTATGTTGGGGGTTAGGGTTAGCATCGTCTGATCTTCAATAAAGATGTATTGTATAGAATGCTAGGGTTAGGGATAAGGTTAAGGCAGGCATGTTAAATCTTCAATAAAAATAAAGTAATGAAGATCGCACATTACTCAGACGTTAATGGAGCGCACATTCGTGCACGCTCCCTAACACACACACATACACACGTACGCACGCAGACGTGCGCACAGACACACCACACACTCAAACACATATACAAAGACACAATTACACACAAACGCATTCTCTCACGTCCTCTCACCCTCTCACATACACACACATTCATTCTCCGTAGGGGATTTCGCAATTGTTGTGTTTTTTTGTTTGACATGTCTTGAAAGTTTTGATTTTATTTTTAATTCATCTGCCTGGAGTAAGAAATGAATTTATTATTTAATTATTTTCTTAATAAATGGCTATTTTACTTTCTGGAAACGTACATATATTAGGGATGAAGACCGGAAATAAACTGATGAGGTTAGTAGGTCATGTAATAGAGATGAAGATTTAAGCACGTATCATTATCTTGTCGCTATTTATAGACAAGTTGTTATAATATTACCATTTCGTTGTTTGTAAACTTGTTATAATATTACCATGTCGCTGTTTGTAAACTTGTTGTAATAATATCCCCGTGTCACTGTTTGGGATATTTGTTTTCAATTTATTTTCTCCCCTTTTGAGATATGTCAGTTGATTTTACCACGTTCTCCATATTTTCGGTTATATGCTTTGCTATTATTACCTTTCAAAATGTTTGGATATATTATTTATTATTATCCACTTTTCGCTCTGAAAAATGTGTTTTCATATTACCATTGTCATCATTTTGCAATATAAGTTTTGATATTTTTGTAATGATCACTTTGTCACTATTCTACAATATATAATTTAATTTTATCAGATTCTCATTTTTTTGGAATAGTATGTTTTCATTTTATCAATTTCTCACCACTTTAGAACAATACGTTTTCATTTTATCAACTTCTCACCAATGTTCCCTTTAAGCTGCGCGGCTGAGCGCCCGCGCAGCTACCTGACAGATGCCGCGCAGCAGTTTTGAGCAATCGCGCAGAAAATTTTTATAAAAATAAATTCGAACAGATGCGCTGCACTCTGCAGAGTAAATCTTTGCACACAACTGAATGATTTTGCACACAAACCGGTAAACCTTAGAGGGAACATTGCTTCTCACCATTTTAAATATGATACTTTCATTTATCAACTCCTTAACATTTTGGAATATGTTTTGACGCATTTCAAACACGAACACACTTGTTTATTTTTACTATATGTTAATTTTCAAATTATAATATATAATGACCAATATTCTTTTCGATTGGATTTCCTTTTTTATTTGCCTACCTTTATATTATATTCTGTCAAATTTACATGAGTGGAAAGTCCATTAGCTATTTCAATAGCAGGTATTTTGGGGAACTCCCTGCCAGTTTTCTGTTTCATGATCCCTGCTTTCTAAGTGTATAGTTTAATTTTTTCCGAAATGCAATTTTTAGCCCCATAAAATCCGAGAACCCTTGCAGCAGAAGCCTCCAAAAATCTACTGCCACCATATACTCCCATCTACTCCCGCCACCCAAAAAAACATAAACACATTTCCTTATTTTTTTCTATAATAATTAATGTCCAATTTCTTTCAATGATTGTATGCTTGTAGAGGAGTTGTGCCAATCTATTTTTTCCATTTCATGTAGTAGGATGTATAGTAGGTTGTATAGTAGGTTGTATAGTGTGTACATATACATTTAGTTGTTTTAATGATAATGGCATCTACACATCAGATTTCAATTTATCCTCCCCCCCCGGCCCCGAAATCTTACCAAAAAAATAAATAAATCGAGCTTAACGATACGTTCGGATTAAGTAAATTGAGAGAGGCTTGAGGTTATGGTTAGGGTTGAGGTTAGGCTTAGCTATATGTGTGGTTTAGGTAAATTGAGAGAGACTTGTGGTTATGGTTAGGGTTAAGGTTAGGCTTAGCTATACTTGTGGAATACGTTAATTGAGAGTCTTTAAATGTATTACGATTACTGCAGTCCAAAAATCATATAGTTAATACATTTTAATAAAACATGAGATTTAACGGAACAAGATACTTTTTTTTAATTTAACAATAATATGCAACAGCAACATTTTACAACATTTTTTGAACAACAAAATTTTTAAATTCCTCGAATTTGTTTCTTTCATATATAAAATGTTCACATATAAATTAAAATAATTATTTGATAAGAAAGTATTGTGAAATCTGTTATAATATTATGTACTATCACAAACAAATGAATTGATATTCGATTTCGCTGACGCCTGTTGGCAGACCTGAAACATAAATTAACACAACTGCAAAGCATAAACTTCTTTATTTAGGATACTTAAATACGTTTGTCCAGTTGACATCAACTTGTATTTCATTTGATAACTATCGTTTTGATAAGCCTAACAAACATGTTATGGAACTGATTATAAGTGTAAATTAGTGTCCAAATTTTAGATTTTCAAAACTTATAAAGAAATCACTACAACTGAGCAAATAAAGGTGAACTAAAAGAAAACAAATAAAGTAATTCCCGGAGTGATGCTAGGAATAGGAATAAAGTTCGGTACCTCTTGTAGATTGACTGATTTTGTTGAATTGAATTTGACGTCATGTCAGTCTCAATATGGCTTCTGACCTTTGTAATTCCCACTGATAGGAGAAAATAGTTCAATTTCAATTTGGGTTAAAATATGTAGATAACCGTGAAAGTTATTAATAGTTATTGAAAGTTATTGACAGTTAATGACAGTACATTATGGAATATACTAAAAATTATTTTAATCCACTTTCGCAGGAAGCACATTTATTTTATCAACAGATTAGGCTTAGGGTTAGATTTCAAACATTACAAAAACGGCCATTAATAAATGAATGTGTTAGGGTTAGATTTGACACATTACAAAAACGGCCATTAATAAATGAATGTGTTAGGGTTAGATTTGACACATTACAAGAACTGACCATTAATAATTCAATGTGTTAAGGTTAGGATTAGATTTGACACATTTTTTAAAATGTTAATTTGACAACCCCATATTAAAAAAAAACAACTCTTAAATAAAGAAAACATGTTGTTTTAATATTCATGTTAGGTTAAGTTGGAATAAAACTATATTTGTATCTCACCGGTGGAAGCAATATTTTAATTTATATTTGTTTATACTCACGGTGGGTAATACTGACATACAACAAAATTTTCCCAATAACTGTCACAATGAACAATGGCACATCCCACAGATTTGGTGTTTCTCCACACAATCTGTTGATAGCAATCATATTTTTGTCTTCAGAATTTATATTATCAACAGGGCCGGTGCTAGGGGTGGCGAAGTGGACGACCGCCCAAGGCCCGGCGTTTGCGAGGCCCCGCGCGTTGCCGTAGTATACTTATAATAATCCTAAGCCTACTAATAGTTCCTAATCCAGTCAACACACTATTCGGAGTTATTAGATAGTCATAGGGTCTGAAGGTCAGTCTGGCTCCCATACTATCACACGAGTTCGTGTTTTCGTCATTTGTTTTTGACAATCTTGATATTGGTAACAATGAAGCCTTGATTTGGGCCAGGGCAATTAACTGTTATAGGAAAAAATAAAAATTTCGGAAACTAAGCGAGCGAACAAATATCCGTTTTACGCGTCTGTCAAACATTCTGGTCCCTTGTCAGAATAATATGGCTCGTGATGAATATCTGGTTGTCTAGGGTCGACGAGCGGCAGAGTGCTACAATAACTATACTCTGGCGAACATTACGATATCTCTGATACTATTACTCGCACAACTAATCAATCTAGTAAGTCCGAGGCACGACACAAATAAGTCCATTGGGTAATACTCTTTATTCTCAGTAGTAAATCTATCAAGGCATATAATATCAACTCCAATCCCAGAAGTACACATCAATAAAACTCTCGTTCACAATATCTCTCTGTCATATTCGCAAATCCTCTCTCTCTCCATTCAGCTAATGATCTCACCTTTTATCCCTTCAACATCTCATGTAATCTTGATATTAGCATCGCTCACATTTGCTCACATTCGTTCACAATCCCAAAATCACAACACACACACTAACAATGATTTCATGACCTTGACAGCGTCCCATTATGATCAGCAAGGCCCCATTACGACACGTCCCTTTATGACCAGCAAGGCCTCAGTACGGCACGTCACATTATGACCAGCAAGGCCCCAGTACGACACTTCCCAATATGACCAGCACGGCCTCAGTACGACACGTCCTTTTATGACCAGCAAGGCCCCCAGTACGACACGTCCCTTTATGACCAGCAAGGCCCCAGTACGACACGTCCCATTATGACCAGCAAGGCCCCAGTACGACACGCCCCATGTTGACCAGCAAGGCCCCAGTACGACACGTCCCTTAATGACCAGCAAGGCCCCAGTACGACACGTCCCATTATGACCAGCACAGCCTCAGTACGACACGTCCCTTAATGACCAGCAAGGCCCCAGTACGACTATAACGTGTCCTTGTCCCATTATGACCAGCAAGGCATCAGTACAACGCATTCCATTATGACCATCAAGGCACCATTACGACACGTCCCTTTATGACCAGCAAGGCCCCAGTACAACGCGTTCCATAATGACCATCAAGGCCCCATTACGACACGTCCTTTTATGACCAGCAAGGCCCCAGTACAACGCGTTCCATTACGACCATCAAGGCCTCAGTACGACACGTCCTTTTATGACCTGCAAGGCCCCAGTACAACGCGTTCCATTATGACCATCAAGGCCTCAGTACGACACGTCCATTTATGACCAGCAAGGCCCCAGTACGACACGTCCCTTTATGACCATCAAGGCCCCATTACGACACGTCCCTTTATGACCAGCAAGGCCCCAGCACACCGCGTTCCATTATGACCAGCAAGGCCCCAGTACGACTATAACGCGTCTTCTTCCCATTATGACCAGCAAGGCCCCAGTACGACAATAACGCGTCTTCGTCCGATTATGACCAGCAAGATCCCAGTATGACTATAACGTGTCTTCGTTCCATTATAACCATCAAGGCCCAAGTACGACACGTCCCAATATGACCAGCTAGGCCTCAGTACGACCCGTCCCAATATGACCAGCAAGGCCCCAGTACGACACGTCCCATTATGATCAGCAAGGCCCCAGTACTACACGTCCCTTTATGACCAGCAAGGCCCAGTACGACACGTCCAATTATGACCAGCAAGGCCCCAGTACAACACGTCCCTTAATGATCAGCAAGGCTCCAGTACGACACGTCCGTTTATGATCAGCAAGGCTCCAGTACGACACGTCCCTTTATGACCAGCAATGCCCAAGTACGACACATCCCATTATGACCAGCAAGGCTCCAGTACGACACGTCCCTTTATGACCAGCAAGGCTCCAGTACAACTACAACGTGTCCTCGTCCCATTATGACCAGCAAGGCCCCCAGTACAACGTTTCCCATTATGACCAGCAAGGCCCCCAGTACGACACATATCATTATGATCAGCAAGGCTCCAGTACGACACGTCCCTTTATGACCAGCAATGCCCCAGTACGACACATCCCATTATGACCAGCAAGGCTCCAGTACGACACGTCCCTTTATGACCAGCAAGGCTCCAGAACGACTACAACGTGTCCTCGTCCCATTATGACCAGCAAGGCCCCCAGTACAACGCGTCCCATTATGACCAGCAAGGTCCCAGGACGACTATAACGTGTCCTCGTCCCATTATGACCAGCAAGGCCCCCAGTACGACACATATCATTATGACCAGCAAGGCCCCAGTACGACACATATCATTATGACCAGCAAGGCCCCAGTACGACACATATCATTATGACCAGCAAGGCCCCAGTACGACACATATCATTATGACCAGCAAGGCCCCAGTACGACACGTCCCATTATGACCAGCAAGGCCCCCAGTACGACACATATCATTATGACCAGCAAGGCCCCAGTACGACACGTCCCATTATGACCAGCACGGCCTCAGTACGACACGTCCCTTAATGACCAGCAAGGCCCCAGTACGACTATAACGTGTCCTTGTCCCATTATGACCATCAAGGCCCCATTACGACACGTCCCTTTATGACCAGCAAGGCCCCAGTACAACGCGTTCCATTATGACCATCAAGGCCCCATTACGACACGTCCTTTTATGACCAGCAAGGCCCCAGTACAACGCGTTCCATTATGACCATCAAAGCCTCAGTACGACACGTCCTTTTATGAC
Source organism: Omphiscola glabra (assembly GCA_964017045.1). Taxonomy (NCBI): domain Eukaryota; kingdom Metazoa; phylum Mollusca; class Gastropoda; family Lymnaeidae; genus Omphiscola; species Omphiscola glabra. The sequence goes on from OZ024805.1 coordinate 33,444,746, forward strand.
CAGCAAAGCCCCAGTACAACGCGTTCCATTATGACCATCAAGGCCTCAGTACGACACGTCCGTTTATGACCAGCAAGGCCCCAGTACGACACGTCCCTTTATGACCACCAAGGCCCCATTACGACACGTCCCTTTATGACCAGCAAGGCCCCAGCACACCGCGTTCCATTATGACCAGCAAGGCCCCAGTACGACTATAACGCGTCTTCGTCCCATTATGACCAGCAAGGCCCCAGTACGACTATAACGCGTCTTCGTTCGATTATGACCAGCAAGGCCCCAGTACGACACGTCCCAATATGACCAGCACGGCCTCAGTACGACCCGTCCCAATTTGACCAGCAAGGCCCCAGTATGACACGTACCATTATGATCAGCAAGGCCCCAGTACTACACGTCCCTTTATGACCAGCAAGGCCCCATTACGACACGTCCCTTTATGACCAGCAAGGCCCAGTACGACACGTCCCATTATGACCAGCAAGGCCCCAGTACAACACGTCCCATTATGATCAGCAAGGCTCCAGTACGACACGTCCCTTTATGACCAGCAAGGCCCAGTACGACACGTCCCATTATGACCAGCAAGGCCCCAGTACAACACGTCCCTTTATGATCAGCAAGGCTCCAGTACGACACGTCCCTTTATGATCAGCAAGGCTCCAGTACGACACGTCCCTTTATGACCAGCAAGGCCCCAGTACGACACATCCCATTATGACCAGCAATGCTCCAGTACGACACGTCCCTTTATGACCAGCATGGCTCCAGTACGACTATAACGTGTCCTCGTCCCATTATGACCAGCAAGGCCCCCAGTACAGCGCGTCCCATTATGACCAGCAAGGTCCCAGTACGACTATAACGTGTCCTCGTCCCATTATGACCAGCAAGGCCCCCAGTACGACAAATATCATTATGACCAGCAAGGCCCCAGTACGACACGTCCCATTATGACCAGCAAGGTCTAAGTACAACGCGTCTCATTATGACCATCAACGCCCCCAGTACGACACGTCCCATTATGACGAGCAAGGCCCCAGTACTACACGTCCCTTTATGACCAGCAGGGCCCGAGTACTACACGCCCCATTATGACCAGCAAGGCCCCAGTACGACACGTCCCATTATGACCAGCAAGGCCCCAGTACGACACGTCCCATTATGACAAGCAAGGCCCCAGTACCACTATAACGTGTCTTCGTCCCATTATGACCAGCAAGGCCCTAGTACGACACGTCCCATTATGACCAGCAAGGTCTAAGTACAACGCGTCTCATTATGACCATCAAGGCCCCCAGTACGACACGTCCCATTATTACCAGCAAGGCCCCAGTACTACACGTCCCATTATTACCAGCAAGGCCCCAGTACTACACGTCCCATTATGACCAGCAGGGCCCGAGTACTACACGCCCCATTATGACCAGCAAGGCCCCTGTACGACACGTCCCATTATGACCAGCAAGGCCCCAGTACGACACGTCCCATTATGACCAGCAAGGCCCCAGTACCACTATAATGTGTCTTCGTCCCATTATGACCAGCAAGGCCCCAGTTCCACTATAGCGTATCTTCGTCCCATTATGACCATCAAGGCCTCAGCACGACACGTCCCATTATGACCAGCAAGGCCCTAGTACGACACGTCCCATTGTGACCAGCAAGGCCCAAGTACGGCACGTCCCATTATGACCATCAGGGCCCCAGTATGAGGCGTCCCATTATGACCAGCAAGGCCTAAGTAAGACACGTCCCATTATGACCAGCAGGGCCCCAGTATGACGCGTCCCATTATGACCATCAAGGCCCCAGTACCACTATAGCGTGTCTTGATATCCTATTGTTGGAATATATAACGTCAACGGCCTCGCAAAATTCAATTTGCCCAAGGCCCCGCACCCTCCTTGCGACGGCCCTGATTATCAACTACACAAAATATTTTGTGTTTTAAAGTCTAGTAGAATACAAATACACAACATCTAGTAAGTTTTTATTGCCGTTTGTGTTTCGGTTAGGATTAGATTGGGTTAAGTTTGGGGAAATATTGAAAGCCTTTTTTAAAATTCCATTTTTAAAAAAAGTTATTCTTAAAAATGGAAGAAAGCTATTGATATATTTCCTTATAATTTTCTAGCAAACTTATTTCCCTTGACTAATTGACTTGACATTTATGCAAACTGAAAAGCTTATCCCGCTATTATCAAGTAACATATATGTAAATTACTTGTAAAGTAAAAAAAATAAAATAAAAAAATCCTTTTTAAAATAAGTTTAGTTTGATTTTAACTAGGCATTTGTTTTAGTGTTAGTGAGAAATAAATATAACTGGTTAGGCTTAGGGTTACTGTTAGGGTTAGTTTTAGTGTTAGTGTTAGGGTTTTAGTTAGGGTTAGTAAGAAAAAAATATACTTATAATGTGGATACATTTTTTATTTTGAGTATAAATTATATATGAATATGCCATTTTTGTGGATAAAGTGTTCATTATGTGTGTTAATAAAAATGGATATATACATAAGGTGGATACATCGTTCAAAGGATCATACAAATAAAATCTTAAGACCTACCTGGGTGTAATGACCACAAGAAAGGTCTTTGAGACATGGCCATTCGGGGACAACGTCAACAGGTTTCTCAGAAAGCCAACTTTTCACGGCATCTTCCGATAATGTAACTAAATCGTCATTTCTTGCTGTTGTTAAAGATTCAAAGATGCGATCATAAGCGACATAAAAATAGTAATTATCTATGTGTCTTCATTGATCACTCAAATAGAAATCAAGAAAACTTTTTTAAAAATAATAAGGCTTTGGAAGTCAGTATATGAATTATCGAATGCCGTATAAATAACATAAAGCTAATTTACGTAGACATAACACTTACGAAATATATCAACGAGTTTATGGTAGCAAGGGGGAGAGACCGAATTAAAGATTTAGAAATAAGGTGTCTAGATCTTATATAATCATGAAGAAGTAGACAACCTGTCAATGGTATGAAATCACTGTGGTTATGTTAGTATGTAAAACATGCTTAGTTAGAGATTATATGTTTAGCTTTATATATCGTATGAGAATGTTGTGACGTATTAGGGTAGGGGGAAATGACGTGTACGTTTTTAGTTTTTGTTATCGTGGTATGGATGATGGCCATTGGACAAGAGAATGATGAATCGTTGTTAGGCTGGAACTTATTCATATATATATATATATAAATACACTATAGTTACTTGTGAATAATAAACATTGTTGCACAACTAACCGGTTAGAGTTAGTTTATTGGTATTAGTGTTTACGCTTGCTCATTATATGAGGTAGGACATATAATATCGTAGCACACATTGCTAGTCCTTTCAAGGTTATTACGAGCTTACAGCTCATACACCAAATATATAGTAAGATCGAATGTTTCGTCTCTAACCCTAAACCTAACCCTAACCCTAATATTTGGATAACTGAGACTTACGTTTCGAGGCATACAAGTTCTCCCCATACTCGCCCTTGCTGTGTTCAATGACACACCTTGCACCGTGGTTAGCCGCAGATGTGGCCAGTGTAGAGTTCCATACCTAGATTTGAATTTGATTTAACCTAAATTCCCACAGTTATTTACATGCCATTATGAATGTTAATGAAGTTTCTACTGGTTCTAGTTATTTTCAATATTAGTTAAGTACACTATATTGACATGCTTTTATTTGTGGTGTGCTGTGTAATTCTCAGAAAGGCCTAAGGTGTGCCCCGGATGAACAAAGGCTGCAGAGCTCAGCTTTATATTTTGACCTGTGGTCCAATACAGACCTTCAAACTTCATCAAAATTCAGTTCAATTTTTTATCGTTTCATGGAAATTATTATATTGTTATAAACACAAATCATTTTTAATGTTCATAATTTCTTATGAACAAAAAATATGTTAATACAATTTCAAAATATTTTTTTCAGAGTAAATGTGAAATTGCTAAATCTAGAACTATATTTCTTTACCGTCCTGATTATGAGAATGTATAACTAACCAAATCTTGAAATGACACTTCTCGACGGCCCTGATTATGAGAATGTATAACTAACCAAATCTTGAACTGACAATTCTCGACGGCCCTGATTATGAACATCAAGAAACTTCTTGATAACATCGTCATTTAGATATTCAGGTTTAGCAGAACCTCTCGAGAGGCACATCGTCATCAAGAGAACCAGTAGAGAAGAGTGGAACATTTTGTTCTAGACGGATAAAAAAGACTGGAAATATTATAGAAGAATTAATCTTTACTTCTATTTGTATTTATTGTGATATTTAGTTTATCTTTTCTTATAATTATCCTTAAGAAGTTCTTTATTTAGGTTTGTTTATGTTGATAATCTCATAATTTTGTGACACATCACATTAGCATGTGAACTCTTTTTGTGACACATCACATTAACATGTGAACTCTTTGTGACACATCACATTAGCATGTACACTTTTTTGTGACACATCACATTAGCATGTGAATTCTTTTTGTGACACATCACATTAGCATGTGAACTCTTTTTGTGACACATCGGATAAGCATATGCAATAATTTTATGACTCAACAGATGAACATGTGCATTCATTTTGTTACACAGCATACGAGAATGTGCATACATTTTGTTACACAGCATACGAGAATGTGCATTCATTTTGTTGCACAGCATACGAGAATGTGCATTCATTTTGTTACACAGCATACGAGAATGTGCATTCATTTTGTTACACTGCATACGAGAATGTGCATTCATTTTGTTACACAGCATATGAGAATGTGCATTCATTTTGTTACACTGCATACGAGAATGTGCATTCATTTTGTTACACTGCATGCGAGAACGTGCACTCATTTAATTAACATTTTCTTTGGAGTTTATAATATATTTGCTTAGCTGTAAAAAGGTCAATAATTTAAAAAATGAAATGAATAAGCAATGGAACAAATATAACATTGAATGTGATATTGCTGGTAAATTTGTAAATAGTTCAGTTGCCATATCCGTAATGATTAGGTTTCACACGACAACTTCGTCCACACGGTTATACGGAAATCACAAGTCCTATTTCGAGAACATATAGCACAGTTCACTACTGACCTACCACATAACCTTCTAACTTAATGAAATATAGCACAGTTCACTACTGACCTACCACATAACCTTCTAACTTAATGAAATATAGCACAGTTCACTACTGAACTACCACATAACCTTCTAACTTAATGAAATATAGCACAGTTCACTACTGACCTACCACATAACCTTCTAACTTAATGAAATATAGCACAGTTCGCTACTGACCTACCACATAACCTTCTAACTTAATGAAATATAGCACAGTTCGCTACTGAACTACCACATAACCTTCTAACTTAATGAAATATAGCACAGTTCGCTACTGAACTACCACATAACCTTCTAACTTAATGAAAAATAGCACAGTTCACTACTGAACTACCACATAACCTTCTAACTTAATGAAATATAGCACAGTTCACTACTGAACTACCACATAACCTTCTAACTTAATGAAATATAGCACAGTTCACTACTGAACTACCACATAACCTTCTAACTTAATGACATATAGCACAGTTCACTACTGACCTACCACATAACCTTCTAACTTAATGAAATATAGCACAGTTCACTACTGAACTACAACATAACCTTCTAACTTAATGAAATATAGCACAGTTCGCTACTGAACTACCACATAACCTTCTAACTTAATGAAATATAGCACAGTTCGCTACTGACCTACCACATAACCTTCTAACTTAATGAAATATAGCACAGTTCACTACTGAACTACCACATAACCTTCTAACTTAATGAAATAAAGCACAGTTCACTACTGACCTACCACATAACCTTCTAACTTAACGAAATATAGCACAGTTCACTACTGACCTACCACATAACCTTCTAACTTAATGAAATATAGCACAGTTCGCTACTGACCTACCACATAACCTTCTAACTTAATGAAATATAGCACAGTTCGCTACTGAACTACCACATAACCTTCTAACTTAATGAAATATAGCACAGTTCGCTACTGACCTACCACATAACCTTCAAACTTAATGAAATATAGCACAGTTCGCTACTGAACTACCACATAACCTTCTAACTTAATGAAATATAGCACAGTTCGCTACTGACCTACCACATAACCTTCTAACTTAATGAAATATAGCACAGTTCACTACTGACCTACCATATAACCTTCTAACTTAATGAAATATAGCACAGTTCACTACTGAACTACCACATAACCTTCTAACTTAATGAAATATAGCACAGTTCGCTACTGAACTACCACATAACCTTCTAACTTAATGAAATATAGCACAGTTCGCTACTGACCTACCACATAACCTTCTAACTTAATGAAATATAGCACAGTTCACTACTGAACTACCAAATAACCTTCTAACTTAATGAAATATAGCACAGTTCGCTACTGAACTACCACATAACCTTCTAACTTAATGAAATATAGCACAGTTCGCTACTGACCTACCACATAACCTTCTAACTTAATGAAATATAGCACAGTTCACTACTGAACTACCACATAACCTTCTAACTTAATGAAATATAGCACAGTTCACTACTGACCTACCACATAACCTTCTAACTTAATGAAATATAGCACAGTTCACTACTGACCTACCACATAACCTTCTAACTTAATGAAATATAGCACAGTTCACTACTGACCTACCACATAACCTTCTAACTTAACGAAATATAGCACAGTTCACTACTGACCTACCACATAACCTTCTAACTTAATGAAATATAGCACAGTTCGCTACTGACCTACCACATAACCTTCTAACTTAATGAAATATAGCACAGTTCGCTACTGAACTACCACATAACCTTCTAACTTAATGAAATATAGCACAGTTCGCTACTGACCTACCACATAACCTTCTAACTTAATGAAATATAGCACAGTTCACTACTGACCTACCACATAACCTTCTAACTTAATGAAATATAGCACAGTTCGCTACTGACCTACCACATAACCTTCTAACTTAATGAAATATAGCACAGTTCACTACTGGCCTACCACATAACCTTCTAACTTAATGAAATATAGCACAGTTCACTACTGACCTACCACATAACTTTCTAACTTAATGAAATATAGCACAGTTCGCTACTGAAATACCACATAACCTTCTAACTTAATGAAATATAGCACAGTTCGCTACTGAACTACCACATAACCTTCTAACTTAATGAAATATAGCACAGTTCGCTACTGACCTACCACATAACCTTCTAACTTAATGAAATATAGCACAGTTCACTACTGACCTACCACATAACCTTCTAACTTAATGAAATATAGCACAGTTCACTACTGACCTACCACATAACCTTCTAACTTAATGAAATATAGCACAGTTCACTACTGACCTACCACATAACCTTCTAACTTAATGAAATATAGCACAGTTCACTACTGACCTACCACATAACCTTCTAACTTAATGAAATATAGCACAGTTCACTACTGACCTACCACATAACCTTCTAACTTAATGAAATATAGCACAGTTCACTACTGACCTACCACATAACTTTCTAACTTAATGAAATATAGCACAGTTCGCTACTGAACTACCACATAACCTTCTAACTTAATGAAATATAGCACAGTTCGCTACTGAACTACCACATAACCTTCTAACTTAATGAAATATAGCACAGTTCGCTACTGACCTACCACATAACCTTCTAACTTAATGAAATATAGCACAGTTCGCTACTGAACTACCACATAACCTTCTAACTTAATGAAATATAGCACAGTTCGCTACTGAACTACCACATAACCTTCTAACTTAATGAAATATAGCACAGTTCGCTACTGACCTACCACATAACCTTCTAACTTAATGAAATATAGCACAGTTCGCTACTGAACTACCATACTTCTCACTCAGTGACACAGCACAGTTCGTTACTGAACTACCATCCTCCTTACCCAATGACATCTAGCACAGTTCGCTACTGAACAACCATCCTTTTCAATCAGTGACATATCACAGTTCAATAATGACCTCCAAACAACTATCTCACTTAATGATGACTAGCACAGTTAACTGCTGACCTACCATGCTACCCTCTCACCAAATGACATATAGCACAGTTCACTACTGACTTACTCTACAACCATCTCACTTAATGACATATAGCACAGTTAGCTACTTACCTACCATACCACCTACTAACTAAATGACATATAGCATAGTTCATTACTGACCTACCATACCACCTACTCACTAAATGACATATAGCATAGTTCACCACTGACCTACCATACAACCTTCTCACCAAATGCTCAGACTGCAGCTGTTAAACGTCTAGCACGTATTGCAAGACGTCACATATACATAAAAATCACGTAAAAATACGTCACAAGCCTCATGACGCCAAATCGTTCATCAAACAAACCAACACAGTAGACAGAGCTTAAATTAAAACAACATTCTGTGCGCAAAAATATAAAGGGAATATCCGTGTTCGACATCATTATAATTTATATTATAGAATTTCTAACACAAACTTTTGTTAAGCTATGTTTATGATCAGAAGTGGCCAACAATATATACCTCTACATGTCATTTTGATCGCGAGTGAAGTTTGCACGGGCGGTATCTAAAAATAAAGACCAACTCCCCATGTACATAACTATTTATTATTTATTCTTTAAGCTAAACCACAATATTCTCTCGTGATAAAAACAACTTCATTTGCAGTAAAAGTGAGCAAAGGGAATTGATTAGACTTAATGTAGATATAACTCTTTAAAAATGTATTTCATGAATTTCATGTGCCTTTAAAACAAGAATAAAAGGAAAGTTAATTTGAATGAAGAAATGCATTATATAACTGGTCGATCACAATATGAATCGTACCTGGCCATGCTGGTCACACCTGCTTAGGATAAATCATAATAAATTGAAATATAATTATTTTTATTTCATACGTCATCCAGTGTAATTTGAGAATACGATTTCAAAAATTAATGTTCATTACACAACTTTCGAGAGATAACTAAAATTTAAACGATGATATATGAAGGAATGTGTTCGAGCTGTACAAAGTAAATAGTGGAACTAGATATGTTTGGCTTGAATATAAAAGAGAAGACAAGTAAGAAGACTTATCGACAAGATGCCTTCTTCAAAACGTCATACAATAATACATTATAGATACATTAAAATGTTTTTTTAGTTAAAGTCAAAGATATAGTCTTGTCTTTTATTTAAATCTTAAACATATTTACTATTTATTTACTCAATCTAAATAGTAAAACTGTAACATGAAAAGAGTTTAGGTCTTATGTGTTTAAACACCTACTCACCATCGTGTCACCAACCATCTGTGTAACGCTAGCAAACTTCCAATTATATGTAGCTTTGAAGTAAATAATGGTCGCCCTTAATTAGATGTTCCTGTGGAAAAACATGATCACTAATTATTGATTAGATGTTCCTGTGGACAAACTTACTCACTAATCATTAATTGATGTCTTGTTTATGAGGTTCAGAGTCAGGTTTTCCGTTCAATATAGACCATTAGATCGATGTCCCTTCACAAAACGTATGCCGGCATTGGTTAATACTTGACCCCAACTTCAAGGACACGGGTAATGCTTGACCCCAACTTCAAGGACACGGGTAATGCTTGACCCCCAACTTCAAGGACACGGGTAATGCTTGACCCAAACTTCTAATTATTAAAAAAAATGTAATTTTCACCCCCATCCCGTTAGCTATCTAATAGCTTGCAACTTCTACGCTTGTTAGTGTTAATGCCTCACAAAACTTCTACGCTTGTTAGTGTTAATGCCTCACAAAACTTCTACGCTTGTTAGTGTTAATGCCTCACAAAACTTCTACGCTTGTTAGTGTTAATGCCTCACAAAACTTCTACGCTTGTTAGTGTTAATGCCTCACAAAACTTCTACGCTTGTTAGTGTTAATGCCTCACAAAACTTCTACGCTTGTTAGTGTTAATGCCTCACAAAACTTCTACGCTTGTTAGTGTTAATGCCTCACAAAACTTCTACGCTTGTTAGTGTTAATGCCTCACAAAACTTCTACGCTTGTTAGTGTTAATGCCTCACAAAACTTCTACGCTTGTTAGTGTTAATGCCTCACAAAACTTCTACGCTTGTTAGTGTTAATGCCTCACAAAACTTCTACGCTTGTTAGTGTTAATGCCTCACAAAACTTCTACGCTTGTTAGTGTTAATGCCTCACAAAACTTCTACGCTTGTTAGTGTTAATGCCTCACAAAACTTCTACGCTTGTTAGTGTTAATGCCTCACAAAACTTCTACGCTTGTTAGTGTTAATGCCTCACAAAACTTCTACGCTTGTTAGTGTTAATGCCTCACAAAACTTCTACGCTTGTTAGTGTTAATGCCTCACAAAACTTCTACGCTTGTTAGTGTTAATGCCTCACAAAACTTCTACGCTTGTTAGTGTTAATGCCTCACAAAACTTCTACGCTTGTTAGTGTTAATGCCTCACAAAACTTCTACGCTTGTTAGTGTTAATGCCTCACAAAACTTCTACGCTTGTTAGTGTTAATGCCTCACAAAACTTCTACGCTTGTTAGTGTTAATGCCTCACAAAACTTCTACGCTTGTTAGTGTTAATGCCTCACAAAACTTCTACGCTTGTTAGTGTTAATGCCTCACAAAAAAGACATTGCCAGGAGAGAGTGAAAAGAAATGACCTCAGATATTTAGTACTTACCATCATCATCAATGCAATCTTCACCATCCTCATTATCATCATCATTATCACTACCAGCATCAATAATCAATTACCTTTTAGATACCTTAGAAACGCTTTGAAGTTGTAGTTTCTTCAGATATATCTTGTAGTTACCTTATATATGCCTTGTAGTTACCTTATGTAAGCTTTGTATTACCTTAGATAGGCCTTGTAGTTACCTTAGATATGCCTTTTAGTTACCTGAGATAAGTCTTGTAGTTACCTTAGATAGGCCTTTTAGTTACCTGAGATAAGTCTTGTAGTTACCTTAGATATGCCTTTTAGTTACCTGAGATAAGTCTTGTAGTTACCTTAGATAGGCCTTGTAGTTACCTTAGATAGGCCTTTTAGTTACCTTAGATAGGCCTTTTAGTTACCTGAGATAAGTCTTGTAGTTACCTTAGATAGGCCTTGTAGTTACCTTAGATAGGCCTTTTAGTTACCTTAGATAGGCCTTTTAGTTACCTGAGATAAGTCTTGTAGTTACCTGAGATAAGTCTTGTAGTTACCTTAGATAGGCCTTGTAGTTACCTTAGATAGGCCATTTAGTTACCTGAGATAAGTCTTGTAGTTACCTTAGATAGGCCTTGTAGTTACCTTAGATAGGCCTTTTAGTTACCTTAGATAGGCCTTTTAGTTACCTGAGATAAGTCTTGTAGTTAACTGAGATAAGTCTTGTAGTTACCTTAGATAGGCCTTGTAGTTACCTTAGATAGGCCTTTTAGTTACCTGAGATAAGTCTTGTAGTTACCTTAGATAGGCCTTGTAGTTACCTTAGATAGGCCTTGTAGTTACCTTAGATAGGCCTTTTAGTTACCTGAGATAAGTCTTGTAGTTACCTTAGATAGGCCTTGTAGTTACTTTAGATAGGCCTTGTAGTTACCTTAGATAGGCCTTTTAGTTACCTGAGATAAGTCTTGTAGTTACCTTAGATAGGCCTTGTAGTTACCTTAGATAGGCCTTTTAGTTACCTGAGATAAGTCTTGTAGTTACCTTAGATAGGCCTTGTAGTTACCTTAGATAGGCCTTGTAGTTACCTTAGATAGGCCTTGTAGTTACTTTAGATAGGCCTTGCAGTTACTTTAGATAGGCCTTGTAGTTACCTTAGATAGGCCTTTTAGTTACTTTAGATAGGCCTTGTAGTTACTTTAGATAGGCCTTGTAGTTACTTTAGATAGGCCTTGTAGTTACTTTAGATAGGCCTTTTAGTTACCTTAGATAGGCCTTGTACTTACTTTAGATAGGCCTTGTAGTTACTTTAGATAGGCCTTGTAGTTACTTTAGATAGGCCTTGTAGTTACTTTAGATAGGCCTTTTAGTTACCTTAGATAGGCCTTGAAGTTACTTTAGATAGGCCTTGTAGTTACTTTAGATAGGCCTTGTAGTTACTTTAGATAGGCCTTGTAGTTACTTTAGATAGGCCTTGTAGCAGGCTGATTCTCGTAATTCTTTCATGTCAGATAGTAAAATGCATTTTTGTATTTGGAAACAAAAGAAAAGCTTTGTCTTATGAAGCCTGGACCTGAACATGTCTTATGAAGCCTGGACCTGAACATGTCTTATGAAGCCTGGACCTGAACATGTCTTATGAAGCCTGGACCTGAACACGTCTTATGAAGCCTGGACCTGAACATGTCTTATGAAGCCTGGACCTGAACATGTCTTATGAAGCCTGGACCTGAAAATGAAGACGTGTCTTAAACATTATTTTAGTCCCATAAAATTTAGACAGTCGATGCATAGAAAACTTTCAGTTAACAAAAAAATAGTTCTCATTTGGTTAATATTTCCACTGTGAAAAAGTCGACATTAGCGGCTCAGTTCAATGCCACGTTGACAAGCTTCACTGTAAGATCTGTAAGATATCTTACAGTGTATGGACATTTTTATTTCTTGTGGGAAATGAACATACACAGACACACACACACATATATATATATATATAAACATAATAGGCTATTAATTATTGAAGTGCTGTTCATTGCCGTCGCGACTTTAACATCATAATTCAGGAATGCAGCAGTTAGTTAATTGGCTCCCACACTCCTGCAAAGAGTTTGGAAGGACTAACAGTCTATATTAAACAAAAGCCATGGAGCATGAAACACAGTCCCCACCAAAGACAACGATTGACAGCCATAATCTGACAGTCGTTGAAAGCTTCACAGTGGCTCTTGAACGTGCCAATTGTGTAGCATGTTCTTCGCTATTTGTACGAGAATCATCACTGGTTAGACCATGCCATTAGAAACGAGGAAGATCGTATTCCGAAGGACTCGCAGTAAGGAGTTAGTAGAAACGGCAAGAAAAATTGGATGGTCGCAGCTGCACTTTAAAGACGTACGGAGAAGAAACTCGATGGAAGGCAGCATATAAATTAGTGAATTGAAGATAACGCTTGAGCATCGTTCAGGCTGACGAACAGCTGGATATGTTGGAGTCTAACAGGCAGGATATGTTTGAGTAAAAAAGACATGATATCCTTGGGTAAAGCAGACAGGGTATGGTGGAGTTCAACAGTCAGGATAAGTTGGAGTTCAACAGCCAGGATATGTTGAAGTTCAACAGGCAGGATAGGTTGGAGTTCAAGGGCAGGATATGATAGAGTTCCACAGGCAGAATATGTTGGAGTTCAAGAAGCAGAGTACGTTGGAGTTCAACAGGCAAGATATGTTGGATTAAAACTGACAGGATATGTTGTATTTCAAAAGGTAGGAAATGTTTGAATCATACTGACAGGATATGTTGGAGTAAAAAAGACCAGGATATTTTGAGATTCAACAGGCAGGATATGTTAGAGTTCATAAGGCAGAATATGTTTGAGTTCAACAGGCAGAATACGTTGGAGTTCAACAGACAGGATATGCTATAGTTTAGGCACCATTGGTTGCAGTTCAACAAGCAGGATATGTTGGAGTTTAACAGGCAAGATATGTTGGAGTTCAAAATTCAGGATATTTTGGATTTTAACAGGAAATAAATGTTGAAGTTCAACATACAGCATTAGTAGGAGTTCAACATACAGCATTAGTAGGAGTTCAACAGGCAGACATTTTAGAGTTCAACAGGCAAGATGTATTCGTGTTCAACCAACAGGATATTTTCGAATTAAAAAGGCAGGATATGTTTGTGTCAAACAGACAGGATGTGTTGGATTTCAACAGGCATGATATGTTGCAGTTCAACAGGCAGGATATGTTGGAGTTAAAAATGCAGGATATTTTGGAGTTAAACATACACGTTATGATGGTTTGAAACAGACAGGATATGTTAGAGTCAAACAGGCAGAATTTGCAAGAAACGAAGTATTTTTAACAAAAAGATAATTGCGAAAGGTTAGAATAAACCAAATTTCATGTTTCTTCTGCACGTGTAGTTGAGATGGAGTTCCAGGATCGCCCTCTAAGCAATTTGAGAGTGTGCGACAAAGCAGCTCCATCGTCTCGCGAAGAATGATGCAAAAAATCTAATATATAAAGCTCAGTCTGACTATGTTTGTACAAATGATAGTTTTTTTAAATTTCCTACTTTATAAAAAGAAAATCAAAGAATGGTTCGTAAGCAAATTTGATATGATCATAATCATGATATGAATGTGTTTTCTGGAAACTTTGGTCAAAATCACTTTATTTAAAAAGCTGTAATTACAATATAGTAAATGAGGGGAGAAAGAGTGAAAAAAAAATATTTTCAAAAGGCATCACGGATATTCAAGATAAGTTATTTTTTGTGTATTCATTTAGATTAAAGTCTTCATTGAGACCAGAGTGCTTTTGAACATCTATTACAGTAGGTTATCGGTGTGCTTTTGTTTGATGTACTTTTGTTTGATGTGCTTTTGTTTAATGTGCTTTTGTTTGATGTGCTTTTGTTTGATGTGCGTTTGTTTGATGTGCTTTTGTTTGATGGGCTTTTGTTTGATGTGCTTTTGTTTGCTGTGCTTTTGTTTGATGCATGGATTTTAAAAAAAAAAGCTTTATCTTATCTTTGCAGAACCGTCTGATCTCAGAAAATATTTGAAATAATGTTTTCAACAAAAGACTGATTCTTCAGTGCAATAACATTCTTTAAAGATCCAGAACTACTTGTACCATTTGAAAGAAAGCACAGTTCATTGCGTCGGTTGAATATTAGAATTATGACATCATTCATGGGCGTGCAAACAGACTGAATGTGAGTACCTAGGGGGTTACATTCCTAACAGTGCTTTTATTAATTTGTATTACTACTTAATATAGTATGTGCATACGTGCGGAACAATTCCAATCTATAGTATATTTACCTTTTTATTTCACATTATGTACATGTTGTATGGTCATTATAAGCTTCTTCAATGTCTCGATCGATATGTTCACTCTAAATTTTATGGCTGACATCTTATATTGACACGGATGTGTTACTGACATTATATAGTGACATGGTTGGTATATTACGGATGTGTAGTGGCAAAGAATTATATTGTTTTGGGGCGCAGAAAAAGAAAAATCGTTCACCATATGTTTTAGTACGTGTCTTAGCAACGGACAGAAAACGTGTATCCACGGAGGAGCAAAGCTGTCGTAGGTGTGAATAGACGGAAAGAAGTTCGGTTAGATAGGAAGGGCAGGAAAGTAAGAAAAAGTTGTGACAGAGAACAGACAGCTTCAAATCAGTGCGTGCCTGTATATGGAGCCAATGGAGTGAGTTTAGTAGTGGAGTAATGTGATCACATTTGTTTGCGTTTAGAACTAGCCTAGCAGCTGAGTTTTGAGCCTTTTGTCGTTTTTCTATGAAGTATTTTGGTGAACCTGACAGAAGAGAGTTTCTATAGTCAAGACGAGAGAGAACAAGAGCACAGACTAGGGTTTTTGTTGTGCTAACTGTAAGGTAGTGGCGGATGGAGATGATCTGAAGGGTAGCAGTGTATGCAGAACGACAAATGTGATATATATGTTTATCGAGAGACATGTTGTTAGAAAGAATATAACCAAGATACATAGCAGAGGATATAAACTGTATGTCGGAGTTACCTATTTGAAATGAGGTGGGGAGAGTTGAGGTAGAGGATGATTTGTGATTGTGAATGAGGAGTGCTTCAGTTTGTCATCATTAAGCTTCAAGTTGTTGAGTGTCATCCATGACTTGACATTCACGTTGTTGAGTGGCATCCATGACTTGACATCACCAATGCACTCCCGCAAAGTCTGGACAGAGGAATCCACAACCAGCAACAAATGCAGGAAAAGACAAAACCATTTCAACACAGTTCGAGTCAATATAAATAAAAGCAAGTCAAAGATTATGAAGATAAACGCATCCAAACAAGAGTATAATACTAGCTCTTTGGCAGGAATGTCACTGGAAGTAGTGGAGTCTGTCAAATATTCTTTGGTCCGTAAGAATATTCTCGTTGTTTAGGCCTTGTTGGTACATGATATTACTTCCAAGGACAATATAAATATTTCTAAATCTCAACTAAATTTACATAACCTTTCAGATCCCTTTGACATATTCCAAATCTTTATATGTATGTGGAACATAAAGAAAAATGCAGTATAATTATAGAGCAATTTCCGAACCTTGGTATGGATATTATTAATTTAGAATTCAACGCTATTTAAAGTTTAAATATCAGTTTGAATATCCGTGATATCCTTATGCATCCATCAATTCATATAGAAACTTTTATGGTCCCATAAATCTACCGGTATTTAGAAAGCTTACACAAAGAAAATTGAAATTAGGTGTCTCTGCTCTGAAATGGGGAATATTGTTTAAACCCCTCGAGTATTTCAATAAAGATATTCAAATGCATGCGTACCAAATTTGGTTTAGTTCGATATATTTATTTGTTGTCAGTAACACTACCATGTCATTATAGGATGTCATTAACTTGTCCATGTCATTAAAGAATGTCAGTAAATTTACCATGTCATTATAGTATATCAGAAACTACCGTGTTAGTATAGGATGTCGGTAATTCTACCTGTTGTGAACTGGATTTGTTATGAATTTTTGGTAATGCGAGTTGTCGATCGTGCGAGTGTTTTGTGAGTTGTTGATTACATTGTGTTGCCCCGTGGGGTCCGTCAACTTTTTTGTAAATAAATTATAGTAGCTTGCCCTTTAGGCATCACCCATATGTTGGGGATTGTACTCCAGACCATCTAATGTTTATAGACAGCTTAAAATGTCTTTGTACAGTGCCAATCATTTTAATACAAAATATGAATTATCGCAAGTGAAGAATGACAACAATTGTTTGCCCTTTGTGACAAAATCCATTTTAATGTTAATGAACGAGACTTGAAACTATTTGAGCTGGTCATCGGTCATTTGTTTTTCTTTTTCAAACAATAAAAAAGACTGTTAAAAGTAATATGCAGATAAAAATTGTGTTTAAATTAATGGCAACAAAATATAGGTACAAATTGTGTTTAAAGTAATGACAACAAATATGTAGGTAAAACTTGTGTTTAAAAGTAATGTCAACAAATCATTTGGTAAAAATAACTGTGTTTAATGTTATGTTTTGAAAAGCATAAATTGTTAATAAAAATAAATCATTCAAATATGTACAGTAAAAATATAACAACTTTCGAAAGGATGAATACAATTTCTCTCCATAAGTCCTAACCCTGTGACGGACTACACATACGCTGGCATAGCTTTGTGATGACTGGGCGAGGCCAGCGTGCCACGTCTAAAAATTAAATAAATATGATGAATGTATTTACTTTAAATGAATAGATTAAACCACATCTTTAAAGAAATCATCATAAATTCAATTGAAAGGGAAAGCACCCACCAAAGCACGAAGTCTAACTCTTAAACTTTCTAGTTATGTTCCCTTAGGAAAACGTCATTTGGTAAAGCTGAGGTTAAAACGGTGCATACAACCAGGCTGGTCGGTACAAGTAGTGGGCAATGTAATAGCAGGTGCTGTTGAGGTAGATACATAAACACAACATTTTTTTAATTGAACCTGTGTACAAAAAATAATATTTTGCAGGTTTGGTATCTTACGGAAAGCGCACGTTCGCATTTGCTGGCACAACCATTTGGAACACCCTTACTGACGCTCTCAGAAACAGCCATACGCTAGAATCCTTCAAAACAAATTTAAAAACTCATCTTTTTCGCAAACATCTTCTGGGGTGAAGTTGTATACCATCTTTTCCAGCTAGTTATTATCTCCCAGCTTTGTTTTTGTACCGCGCTTCAAGCCTTTGGGGATGAAGCGTGATTTTTTAAATGAACTTTATTATTATTATTATTATTTTATGCATTTGCTAGGCAAAGTCCAATATATTTTATACTTGTTTTTCATACTTTGACTGAAATCATTAAATTATATACTAATAAACAAAGCCTCACACATTCTGTGGAAAGCATGAGTTTCTTACATTGCCTGTAACAAATATAGTTTTGGTTAAGGTCATAGTTTGTAGGAATTGTATCATTAACAAGGTACTATAGTAGGGCGTGGGGCGGCAAACATAAATAAAAGAAAATACCTTGACTGGTTACGAAAAACAGTGATAGAAACGAGGAGTGATTATAAATAATAGACTCATTCGATTGGAAAAACATTGCTTTTTAGTACGAGGCTAAACTTTCCTAAATTTTTCAGACTACATATTTTTTTAAATTGTTGCTCGTTGAAAAATAGATCAACTTGCCCAAATCGGTACAAGTAAATTAATTCTTGACTGAAAGTCTTTTGATTATATTATGAGCCTTAATTAAAATTAATCTGGTTAAGGTTAGGACATTGTAACTTAACAAATAGTTATAATACATTTTGAAAAGACACGTGTCTTAAGTTGTTTCGAGTCATTTACTAGCCGAATAACTTGACATGAACAAAATAAACATATTTAATTGTATAGTGTCAGCTTTAGATTTTAGTTGTTTAGATTTACCTATAAGCCTCAAGAAAACTTACCATTGTATCCAGCGCTCACTTAAAGTGTGTAATCACAATTCAATGAAAATTGAACTATTTTTATTGGCGATCTTGTCCGCCTAAAACATGGTAGATCGTGACATGTTTACGTTCAGGTCTTAATTACTCGGAAAATTACGTTCAAGGATGTCACGATGGTTAGGTTGAATCATTCTTGTACCTTACAGCCAGTTGAAATTGTTCTCATATGTATTGAAATAGTTCTCATATGTATTGAAATTGTTCTCATATGTATTGAAATTGTTCTCATATGTATTGAAATAGTTCTCATATGTATTGAAATAGTTCTCATATGTATTGAAATGGTTCTCATATGTATTGAAATCGTTCTCATATGTATTGAAATAGTTCTCATATGTATTGAAATAGTTCTCATATGTATTGAAATAGTTCTCATATGTATTGAAATAGTTCTCATATGTATTGAAATAGTTCTCATATGTATTGAAATAGTTCTCATATGTATTGAAATAGTTCTCATATGTATTGAAATAGTTCTCATATGTATTGAAATTGTTCTCATATGTATTGAAATAGTTCCCATATGTATTGAAATAGTTCTCATATGTATTGAAATTGTTCTCATATGTATTGAAATAGTTCTCATATGTATTGAAATTGTTCTCATATGTATTGAAATAGTTCTCATATGTATTGAACTTGTTCCCATATGTATTGAAATAGTTCTCATATGTATTGAAATAGTTCTCTTATGTATTGAAATAGTTCTCATATGTATTGAAATTGTTCTCATATGTATTGAAATAGTTCTCATATGTATTAACCCTAACCCTAACCATTAACCCTAACCATTAACCCTAACCATTAACCCTAACCATTAACCCTAACCATTAACCCTAACCATTAACCCTAACCATTAACCCTAACAGTTAACCCTAATCCTAACTATTAACATAAATAGTTTTAAAAAACCTACGATATATTTTCAATCGTATTTACTTGTGCAGGTAAGCGTGTCTTTAAATTCTAAAAAGACACATTACCATAGATCACATATATAAATAACATAAATAGATATATAAATAGACCATAAACTTTAAACAGTATGCTATGACGGTGCCACCTCAGAAGCTTTTCCAGTAAGTAGTGGAGTAATGCAAGGCTGCGTGCTAGCTCCTACTTTATTTGCAATCTTCTTCTCCATCTTACTCCAGTATGCCTTCAAGAACAACAGCGAGGGGATATACATCCACACTAGAGCAGACGAGAGGTTGTTCAACATTGCGCGCCTTAGAGCTAAGAGCAAAATAAGAAAGGTCATGCTACGTGAGCTCTTATTTGCAGATGACGCCGCTTTAGTATCTCACTCAGCAGACGGCCTGCAGAGCCTTGTATCCAGTTTATCCGCTAGCTGCAAAGAGTTTGGCATGATCATCAGCTTAAAGAAAACCAACATTATGGCTCAGGACGCTGACTCTCCTCCCACTATCTCCATCGACGACTGAAACTTGGATGCTGTTGACAGATTCACATATCTAGGGTCGAACATTTCGAGCACCCTCTCAATGGAGGATGAGATAAGTGGTAGGATAGGGAGAGCCGCAACTGTCATGACGAGATTGAAGAAAAGAGTCTGGTCCAATGCCAAGCTCACAACAAGAACTAAGCTGCAGGTATACCAGGCCTGCGTACTGAGCACACTCCTCTATGGATGTGAGTCTTGGATCACATACAACAGGCACGAAAAAAGGCTCAATGGCTTCCACCTCAGATGCCTGCGCCGCATCCTTGACATCAAATGGCAGGAACAAGTCCCCAACACGGATGTCCTGTCTCAAACAAATATGTGCAGCGTCCCAGCCCTTTTAATCCAAAGACGCCTCCGCTGGCTTGGGCACGTCAAGCGAATGCAACCTGGTCGCATACCTAAGGACGTGCTGTACAGCGAGCTGGCGATAGGGAAAAGGTGAGTTGGACGGCCTCGTCTCAGATACATAGACATTTGCAAAAGAGATATGAAGGCGGCTAACATCAACATCTCAAATTGGGAGGGCTTGGCGGAGGATCGATCCACATGGCGGGGCATCGTGAAGGAAGGATCACTACGTGCCGAGGAGCTCTACAGGGCGGAAGCAGCTGTGAAGAGAGCGCAGAGAAAGGCAAGAAAACACTACCCCACTGCATTCGTGTGCGGGACATGCACAAGAGACTGCCATTCAAGGATCGGTCTCAGCCACACGAAGAGCTGCAACCAGACAAGATAATCTATCGTCTCTCGTAGACGGAAAGATGCCATATCATACCATACCAAAACTTTAAGATCGCAATGACATTTTCATAATATTTATACTCACGTGGAACAATATAGAACTTAAATAGAAAATTCAAAACTCATTTAAACCCCAAGAAACTGATAAAAAATGATGTCGTCATTTGTCCACTACAAACATATTCACAAGAAAATGCAACTGCTATGACCATTTTAGTTTAAACATTAACCCCAGTCAGGGCACACGATTTACCTAGGTGCCATTTTAGTTACTCTTTAAATGTGGACCATAGAAATTAAAGTTTCAATACAAAATCTGTGATTACATTGTATAAATTTTCGGAAACCATTGATTATTTATTGAAAACATCTTACATTTGTTGTTTTATTTATTGCATGGATTCAACCCTATCACTAACCATAACATTAAAAAAAAATTAAGGTTGTATCCAAACAGTTTAAGTTTATGTTTAGGGTTATGATTAGGGTTTAACAATGCACTATTGTAAGATAAAACTGGTAATTTTACTGTAATTTTTAAAATAACGATCACTTTACATTAAGTAACTTTAACAATAAGCTTTAAAGTAACGAGTTTTACCGCCAAAGCACCCTTAGCCGTTACTAAAAGCTATCGCTTAAGTCTAGCAATTAGAGTATGCCTCTGGAAGCTGATTACCACTATGTTATTCATATGTATGTATGTATGAATTATATTAATATTCTAATTATCTACCCGCTTTTACACGGCAGATTTTTTGAAAAACAAAGGAAAATATTACAAATCAAATCTCATTTAGAAAGTTCTCTACAATTTTATTTGGTCAAATCACATATCCTTCATCTTCAACTTGAAAAAGAGGAAAACCTGATTTTTTGGGAAGTTGGGGCACGGGGCTGTAACTTTAAAAGGATTTGTTGTCATCGGCAACGAGCCTATGCGCCAAGTATCAGCTCGATAGATTGGCAGTAAGTGGGTCAATGAGTAGAACTAAGAATTTTCCAGTCAACCAGGAGGCCAGCCAACCAGGAAGCCAGCCAACCAGGAAGCCAGCCAACCAGGAAGCCAGCCAACCAGGAAGCCAGCCAACCAGGAAGCCAGCCAACCAGGAAGCCAGCCAACCAGGAAGCCAGCCAACCAGGAAGCCAGCCAACCAGGAAGCCAGCTAACCAGGAAGCCAGCCAACCAGGAAGCCAGCCAACCAGGAAGCCAGCCAACCAGGAAGCCAGCCAACCAGGAAGCCAGCCAACCAGGAAGCCAGCCAACCAGGAAGCCAGCCAACCACTCACAAACAAAAGCAAAGTTAGTATAAAGGTTTTTAAAGAACATTTTAAGTTGGATAATTTCAACTAACTTAAAAATTCACCATGAAGAGACCACAAGGACATGTACATAAGAGACTACAATAATATGAACATGAGAGAACACAATGACATGCATATAACATACCACAATGACATGTACATAAGAGACCACACTGACCTGTACATGAGAGACCACAATAATATGTACATAAGAAAACACAATGACTTGTACATAAGAGACCACAATGACGTGTACATACGAGACCACAATGAATTGTTTGTACACACAAAAATAATAACAATAAAAATGTAAAATTATTTATTAGAAATGTATTTTTTCTCCAAAGTCTAACATTACAGATTGTTTTAAATTTCGCACTCGCTCCAAAGAGTTTCAAAAAGAATTCAAATAAGATGTCAGCCATGTTTAATATGGATCCCTGCCCAATAAATTTCCTCTGAAAGCAAAACAAAAACAAACAAAAAACAAAAAAAACAAAAATCATTATATTTATACAGTAGGTTTTGAGAATTAAAAAATATATTTTTGGAACAGTTGTCGAATACTATTCTGAAACAATAATATTAAATCCGTCAGGTTAAATCCATCTGGTTAAATCCGTAGGGTAAAATCCGTCAGGTTAAATAACATTTGTTAACATTCTAAAATAACAACTAGGACAGATTAAAGAAAATTGCGTTATAACATTAACTGTAGCATTAAGATATTAGCAAATCCAGCATTTAAAAAAATATATTGGATATTTTGTTGTAAAAAATTTAAATCTTTTTAATTTAGGGTCAAAGTTGTTTCTATTAAGTGTTGGTTAAATCTGTTCATGATTAGGGTTAGAGTTCAATCTGGTTAGGGTTAGAGTTAGATCTGGTTAAGGCTAGATCTGTTAAGCCAGAACAGGTTCGGTAGTTCATTTTGATAACATTTTATATCTTTGATGATATGTGTGGATATATCTTCAACATATAACAATATAATATGACTTAATTTTTAAATGTTCCCTTGGACTCAGCATATAATAAAATATGACACAGTCTTGAACTGTTGTTGTTAAAAGGCCACATATCAATATATGTTTAGTTATCTCCGCTTCTCATGATTGATCTCACCATTGTTAACTTATTACACATTTTTTAACTGGTGGAAAACTTCGGTGTTTTTCAATACATGTTAATTGGCGCATAATGGTTGTACACATAATAGGACAAAATAAAACATTGTCTGCATCTATTATACTAATTATAATGGTTGTACACATAATAGGACAAAATAAAACATTGTCTGCATCTATTATACTAATTATAATTGTAATCCCCAAGCTCAAAGTAAAATACGCGTCGTATGAACTAGTCACGAAGGAGTTGATTTAGAAACTCAACAATACGAATAAGGCCCTTGAGCTTAAATTTAACAATATGCATAAGGCCCTTGAGTTTAAACCCAACAATATGAAGAAGGCCATTGGGTTAAAACCCATCAATATGAATAATGCCCTTGATTTTAAACCCATCAATATGAATGAGTCCCTTGGGTTTAATTGGTATTAATTTGTAGTTAATTATTATTTTTTAAATGTTCGCGGATCAAATATGTAACCCCAACCCAGAAAATATAGCCAGTCTAAGTTACTTTACAACTAAATGACATGCATATTACCATTACTTTATTTGAACTTACTACCACAACCCATAGACATAAATTGTGATTTACCGTGGTGAGTAGTCACATATGATCACGTGTTCATATTGTGGACAACGCATGATAGCGCAACCAATGTCAGTAGTGTCTGCCCACACCATCTGGAATAAACAATGATATGATCTAGTTTTGTCAAATATTATAAGTTGATGACAATCATTTCTGTTAATTTACGTATATGTAGTTTGGACCATTCTGACAGCACAGGATGAGCATTATGAGTTATTTTATTGTTTTTCTAGGTTTTGAGCCATATTTGGTTTATATCAATTAAGAAACGATTACTTACATGACCTCAAGAAGGAGATTACTTACATGACCTCAAGAAGGAGATTACTTACATGACCTCATGAATGAGATTACTTACATGACCTCAAGAAGGAGATTACTTAAACGACCTGAAGAAGGATGTTACTTACATTAACTAAAGAAGGAGATTACTTACATGACCTCATGAAGGAGATTACTTACATGACCTGAAGAAGATTACCTACATGACCTGAAGAAGATTACTTACATGACCTAAAGAAGATTACTTACATGACCTAAAGAAGATTACTTACATGACCTGACGAAAATTACTTACTATACCTTAAGAATATTACTTACATGACCTAAAGAAGGATATTACTTACATGACCTAAATAAGGAGATAACTTACATGACCTGAAGAAGGAGATTACTTACAGGACCGGAAGAAGGAGATTACTTACATGATATAAATAAGGAGATAACTTACATGACCTGAAGAAGGAGATTACTTAAATGACCTGAAGAAGGAGATTACTTACAAGACCGGAAGAAGAAGATTACTTACATCACCCAAAGAAGGAGATTACTTACATGACCTAATTAAGGAGATTACTTACATGACCTAAATAAGAAGATTACTTACAGGACCTGAAGATGAAGGGCTGAAGAAGGAGTCGTAGTCAAACGTGCATTTATAAACCATCACAATATTTTACCTGTGAGAAATGAGCACAGGTCAATCGTTTAATACATTTCCAATCTTCATCCACAGCACTTGCTTCCCTTGACCAGAGATGGATGGCCATCTGTGCTACCTTCTGGTTGATTTTATCAGCTATCATTCAAGAATGGAGTAAATACAAATGCATTAAAGGGCACAATTTAAGGAGGATAAATACTCATGTTGTATTTATTTTAAAGAGCACTGCTTTAACATAGCAATGAAATGTATCGATTCTCTTATGTTAATTATATGAAAAACATATCTTGACGTGGCATGTCTATTTGCTTACGTATGTTTGAGGAATGGACTTCTTCCTTTTCTTCAGTTGAGGAATGGACTTCTTCCTTTTCTTCAGTCTTCTGCTGGTTGGCTTGAAATTCAAGAATTTAAAAAAATTAATTAAGCGACCTGCAGCGTTAGCATCTTCTATATATATATAAAATATAACATATCTAAGAACAAGCTAAGGTGACCATGTAACAAGCTAAGGTGGCCATGTAACAAGCTAAGGTGACCATGTAACAAGCTAAGGTGACCATGTAACAAGCTAAGGTGGCCATGTAACAAGCTATGGTGACCACGTAACAAGCTAAGGTGACCATGTAACAACTAAGGGGACCATGTAACAAGCTAAGGTGACAATGTAACAAGCTAAGGAGACCATGTAACGCTAAAAACGATTCAACTTAAATAATATCAGATCCTTAAAAACAATAATAAGGATGGTCTATTATTTACTGAAATCAAATACATTTAAAGGCTGCGCCTATTCGGATCAGTGTATCAGAAATGAGAGGTTAGTTTTTATTAAATAAAATTTCAAAAATTTTATTGTAGCGTTTGTAAGACAAAATTTGGTATCAAATGAAAGAATATTTAATGGTTTATATGTTTGTAAACTTACTTCTTCAGTTTAATTAAAACAAACTACCACAAATTACATAAGAAAAGCATTTTTTAAAAAAAATCTGAATGTGCTAGTTAAAAGTAATGTACATTTTTAAGCACAATTTTAGGGAAAACCCGTAAAGTTGTTGTTTCAAATTGCTTGCTTTAATATTGCTAATTAAAATTAAATGTATTTTATGAATTCAAAATTTCTAATGGTAAATACACGACACAGCATTTCAGCTTTGAATCTTAATATTTAATAAGTGTGTTATTTTTCATTACACAAATTTGAATTTATTAAATTTGCAAAGTAAAAAAAATTAATTAAATATTAATTAAATTTAAAAACTGCCAGTAACTGCAATGACAACTCATTGCAAAATTTAATCACTAACTACTTATCACCCATCTAAATTTTTAAACAATAATAATTTTGTTTATATCAATATCTTAACAACCAATTATGTTACAGATGTGAATTTTGTTAGAGATATTATTGTTAAAATGAATAACTCTGATATATTAATGTACGGAATTAAACGTTAAATTGTTTTTTTATTTATTTTTAAAACGTAATTGAAAAAGAAAAATAGAAGGGGTCAAAGGGTATGGGACATTAAAAATTTTCTACAAAGTGTTAGGGTTAGGGTCTGTTATGTAGAGACGTGTTTACGTCATGAACTCTAGCAGACAAAAAGCTTGAGACCGCAATTAGGGTGTAGGTAGCTAAAAATAATCTCATTTGACCTCTGCAACAATTATCCATGCCCTGTTTCATGATTCGAATATTTTAGAAAATTGTAGAAAAAGCCGGAAGCGAGTACAATGCGTATCCTTTTTCTGTAATCATCTAAAGAAACCGACTATATAAGGCTGACAGATTGAATGACAGCGGAGCAGATCATTTATCATGAGATACTTGGAGTGTGTGTTATTTTTGTTACGAGACAAAGCTTTGTTTACTGTGTGTGTGTGTGTAGGTTTCTTGTCATCATTGTTTTCTTTTTGCACATTGGGCTTGATGTAACATTGTACCGGTACAAGCCAAACAGTAAGTATACTGTAAGTCAAACGTTTTAATTATATTTCTTCTGATTTTGTAATTCATTGTACTTAACATATTAAAACTTATTAATTGTAATTAGTCTTGGTTTGAGTATAGTATCTTTTGTTATTGTTTTAATCATTTGTTATCGTCTTTTGTTGTGAACTGTTTTAGAACGAGCCATACACTTAAATAAGAGATTAATTTCTCCATACTGATAACAGTACGTAACAGGCACATTAGTATATTTATATAAAGTGCTAGGGTTAGGACATAATACTATTTATATAAACTGTTAAGGATAAGGACATTATGCCATTTATATAAAGTGTTAGGGTTAAGGTTACGGACATCATAATATTTCATATAAAGCTTGAGAGGTTGGTTATGTAAGGAGTTACCGTCCATTGAATGATTATTTTAAATTATTATTAAAAACTGCGGGAGAAGGAGATGCGATTTTTTTATATTGCCACCGGCAGCAAAAGATACGCTTCAGAATGGAAGAGTGCATTGTATAAAGAACTAACCTACTTTGGTAAACACATTTAGGGGAGGAAATGGTGTGTGTACATTTGTATTTGGATTAAAATATGATACTTTTCATCTCCTCTCTATCAACTATATTTGATGAGATGTTTCCGAAACATTCTTGGAATCTGCTAGACCATATCTCTAACGAACAAGTGAAAGAAAGGATTCGCCAAGCAATTGGGCAGTATGATGACCTCCTGGTGACTTTAAAAAGGCGCAAACTGGAATGTTATAGCCACGTGACAAGAAAAAAAGGGCTCGCCAAAGAAATCATACAGGGCACAAAGAAAGGAGGAAAAGAAGAGGAAGACTGAAAAAAAGATGTGAAGATAACATAAAATAGTGGACGGGACTAAAACTGGGCGATGCTGTGCGTAGTGCAGAAAACAGAGAGGAATGGAGAAGGATAGTTTTCATGTCATCTGTGGCACCCCAACGGTCCAAGGATTAAATGAAATGATTATAATGATGATACTTTTAAATTCGATGCTATTACAGTCCTGAAAAAAGATCTTATAGATTTTCTTTAAAATGATAAAATAGTTTATATAAACTAGGAAATAACAGTTCAAGGCGTTGACACATTTAAGATACATTTACGTAATTAACCCTTACATAACCTTAACTGTAACACATTTAAGATACATTTACGTAATTAACCATAACCCTAACCGAGTTAACACATTTAAGATACATTTACGTAATTAACCATAACTCTAACCGGGTTGACACATTTAAGATATATTTAAGTAATTAACCCTAACAGGATTGACACATTTAAGATATATTTACGTAATTAACACTAACCGTGTTGACACATTTAAGAAATATTTACGTAATTAACCCTAACCCTAACCGGGTTGACACATTTGAGATACATTTACTTAATTAACCCTAACCCTAACCGGGTTGACACATTTAAGATACATTTACGTAATTAACCCTAACCCTAAGCGGGTTAACACATTTAAGATACATTTACGTAATTAGCCCTAACCGGGTTGACACATATAAGATACATTTACGTAAATAACCCTAACCCTAACCGGGTTAACACATTTAAGATACATGTACGTAATTAGCCCTAACCCTAACAGGGTTGACACATTTAAGATACATTTACTTAATTAACCCTAACCCTAACCGGGTTAACAAATTTAATATATATTTACGTAATTAACCGTAACCCTAACCGGGTTGACACATTTAAGATATATTTACGTAATTAACCCTAACCGGGTTAACACGTTTAAGAGACATTTACGTAACTAACCCTAACCGGGTTGACACATTTAAGATACATTTACGTAATTAACCCTAACCCTAACCGGGTTAACACGTTTAAGAGACATTTACGTAATTAACCCTAACCCTAACCCGGTTGACACATTTAAGATATATTTACGTAATTAACCCTAACCCTAACCGGGTTAACACGTTTAAGAGACATTTACGTAATAAACCCTAACCGGGTTGACACATTTAAGATACATTTACGTAATTAACCCTAACCCTAACCGGGTTAACACAGTTAAGATATATTTACGTAATTAACCCTAACCGGGTTAACACATTTAAGATACATTTACGTAATTAACCCTAACCCTAACCGGGTTGACACATTTAAGATACATCTACGTAATTAAATATAACCCTAACCGGGTTGACACATTTAAAATACATTTACGTAATTAACCCTAACACTAACCGGGTTGACACATTTAAGATACATTTACGTAATTATCCCTAACCCTAACCGGGTTGACACATTTAAGATACATTTACGTAATTAACCATAACACTAACCCTAACCGGGTTAAAACATTTAAGATACATTTACGTAATTAACCCTAACCCTAACCGGGTTGACACATTTAAGATACATTTACTTAATTAACCATAACCTTAACCGGGTTAACACATTTAAGATACATTACTTAATAAACCATAACCCTAACCGGGTTGACACTTTTAAGATACATTTACTTTATTAACCCTAAGCTGGTCAACACATTTAAGATATATTTACGTAATTAACCCTAACCCTAACCGGGTTGACACATTTAATATATATTTACGTAATTAACCCTAACCCTAACCGGGTTTACACATTTAAGATATATTTACGTAATTAACCCTAACCCTAACCGGGTTGACACATTTAAGAAACATTTACGTAATTCAACCCTAACCCTAACCGGGTTGACATATTTAAGATACATTTATGTAATTAACCCTAACCCTAACCGAGTTGACACATTTAAGATACATTTAAGTAATTAACATTAACCCTAACCGGGTTGACACATATAAGATACATTTACGTAATTAACCCTAACCCTAACCGGGTTAATACATTTAAGATATATGTACGTAATTAGCCCTAACCCTAACAGGGTTGACACATTTAAGATACATTTACTTAATTAACCCTAACCATAACCGGGTTAACACATTTAATATATATTTACGTAATTAACCGTAACCCTAACCGGGTTGACACATTTAAGATATATTTACGTTATTAACCCTAACCCTAACCGGGTTAACACGTTTAAGAGACATTTACGTAATTAACCCTAACCGGGTTGACACATTTAAGATACATTTACGTAATTAACCCTAACCCTAAACGGGTTAACACGTTTAAGGGACATTTACGTAATTAACCCTAACCCTAACCGTATTAACACAGTTAAGATATATTTACGTAATTAACCCTAACCCTAACCGGGTTAACACGTTTAAGAGACATTGACGTAATAAACCCTAACCGGGTTGATACATTTAAGAAAAATTTACGTAATTAACCCTAACCCAAACCGGATTAACACAGTTAAGATATATTTACGTAATTAACCCTAACCCTAACCGGGTTGACACATATAAGATACATCTACGTAATTAAATATAACCCTAACCGGGTTGACACATTTAAGATACATTTACGTAATTAACCCTAACACTAACCGGGTTGACACATTTAAGATACATTTACGTAATTAACCCTAACCCTAACCGGGTTGACACATTTAAGATACATTTATGTAATTAACCATAAGCCTAACCCTAACCGGGTTAAAACATTTAAGATACATTTACGTAATTAACCCTAACCCTAACCGGGTTGACACATTTAAGATACATTTACGTAATTAACCATAACCCTAACCCTACTCGGGTTAACACATTTAGATACATTACTTAATTAACCATAACCCTAACCGGGTTGACACATTTAAGATACATTTACGTAATTAACCCTAACCTGGTTAACACATTTAAGATACATTTACGTAATTAACCCTAACACTAACAGGGTTAACACATTTAAGATACATTTACGTAATTAACCCTAACCCTAACCGGGTTAACACATTTAAGATACATTTACGTAATTAACCCTAACCCTAACCGGGTTGACACATTTAAGATACATTTACGTAATTAACCATAACCCTAACCGGGTTAACACATTTAAGATACATTTACGTAATTAACCCTAACACTAACCGGGTTGACACATTTAAGATACATTTACGTAATTAACCATAACCCTAACAAGGTTGACACATTTAAGAGACATTTACGTAATTAACACTAACCCTAACCGGGTTGACACATTTAAGAGACATTTACGTAATTAACCCTAACCCTAATAGGGTTGACACATTTAAGATACATTTACGTAATTAACTCTAACTGGGTTGACACATTTAAGATACATTTACGTTATTAACCCTAACCCTAACCGGGTTAACACGTTTAATGGACATTTACGTAATTAACCCTAACCCTAACCGGGTTGACACATTTAAGATATATTTACGTAATTAACCCTAACCCTAACCGGGTTAACACGTTTAAGAGACATTGACGTAATAAACCCTAACCGGGTTGATACATTTAAGAAAAATTTACGTAATTAAACCTAACCCTAACCGTATTAACACAGTTAAGATATATTTACGTAATTAACCCTAACCCTAACCGGGTTGACACATATAAGATACATCTACGTAATTAAATATAACCCTAACCGGGTTGACACATTTAAGATACATTTACGTAATTAACCCTAACACTAACCGGGTTGACACATTTAAGATACATTTACGTAATTAACCCTAACCCTAACCGAGTTGACACATTTAAGATACATTTATGTATTTAACCATAACCCTAACCCTAACCAGGTTAAAACATTTAAGATACATTTACGTAATTAACCCTAACCCTAACCGGGTTGACACATTTAAGAAACATTTACGTAATTCAACCCTAACCCTAACCGGGTTGACATATTTAAGATACATTTATGTAATTAACCCTAACCCTAACCGAGTTGACACATTTAAGATACATTTAAGTAATTAACATTAACCCTAACCGGGTTGACACATATAAGATACATTTACGTAATTAACCCTAACCCTAACCGGGTTAATACATTTAAGATATATGTACGTAATTAGCCCTAACCCTAACAGGGTTGACACATTTAAGATACATTTACTTAATTAACCCTAACCATAACCGGGTTAACACATTTAATATATATTTACGTAATTAACCGTAACCCTAACCGGGTTGACACATTTAAGATATATTTACGTTATTAACCCTAACCCTAACCGGGTTAACACGTTTAAGAGACATTTACGTAATTAACCCTAACCGGGTTGACACATTTAAGATACATTTACGTAATTAACCCTAACCCTAAACGGGTTAACACGTTTAAGGGACATTTACGTAATTAACCCTAACCCTAACCGTATTAACACAGTTAAGATATATTTACGTAATTAACCCTAACCCTAACCGGGTTAACACGTTTAAGAGACATTGACGTAATAAACCCTAACCGGGTTGATACATTTAAGAAAAATTTACGTAATTAACCCTAACCCAAACCGGATTAACACAGTTAAGATATATTTACGTAATTAACCCTAACCCTAACCGGGTTGACACATATAAGATACATCTACGTAATTAAATATAACCCTAACCGAGTTGACACATTTAAGATACATTTACGTAATTAACCCTAACACTAACCGGGTTGACACATTTAAGATACATTTACGTAATTAACCCTAACCCTAACCGGGTTGACACATTTAAGATACATTTATGTAATTAACCATAAGCCTAACCCTAACCGGGTTAAAACATTTAAGATACATTTACGTAATTAACCCTAACCCTAACCGGGTTGACACATTTAAGATACATTTACGTAATTAACCATAACCCTAACCCTACTCGGGTTAACACATTTAGATACATTACTTAATTAACCATAACCCTAACCGGGTTGACACATTTAAGATACATTTACGTAATTAACCCTAACCTGGTTAACACATTTAAGATACATTTACGTAATTAACCCTAACACTAACAGGGTTAACACATTTAAGATACATTTACGTAATTAACCCTAACCCTAACCGGGTTAACACATTTAAGATACATTTACGTAATTAACCCTAACCCTAACCGGGTTGACACATTTAAGATACATTTACGTAATTAACCATAACCCTAACCGGGTTAACACATTTAAGATACATTTACTTAATTAACCCTAACCATAACCGGGTTAACACATTTAATATATATTTACGTAATTAACCGTAACCCTAACCGGGTTGACACATTTAAGATATATTTACGTTATTAACCCTAACCCTAACCGGGTTAACACGTTTAAGAGACATTTACGTAATTAACCCTAACCGGGTTGACACATTTAAGATACATTTACGTAATTAACCCTAACCCTAAACGGGTTAACACGTTTAAGGGACATTTACGTAATTAACCCTAACCCTAACCGTATTAACACAGTTAAGATATATTTACGTAATTAACCCTAACCCTAACCGGGTTAACACGTTTAAGAGACATTGACGTAATAAACCCTAACCGGGTTGATACATTTAAGAAAAATTTACGTAATTAACCCTAACCCAAACCGGATTAACACAGTTAAGATATATTTACGTAATTAACCCTAACCCTAACCGGGTTGACACATATAAGATACATCTACGTAATTAAATATAACCCTAACCGGGTTGACACATTTAAGATACATTTACGTAATTAACCCTAACACTAACCGGGTTGACACATTTAAGATACATTTACGTAATTAACCCTAACCCTAACCGGGTTGACACATTTAAGATACATTTATGTAATTAACCATAAGCCTAACCCTAACCGGGTTAAAACATTTAAGATACATTTACGTAATTAACCCTAACCCTAACCGGGTTGACACATTTAAGATACATTTACGTAATTAACCATAACCCTAACCCTACTCGGGTTAACACATTTAGATACATTACTTAATTAACCATAACCCTAACCGGGTTGACACATTTAAGATACATTTACGTAATTAACCCTAACCTGGTTAACACATTTAAGATACATTTACGTAATTAACCCTAACACTAACAGGGTTAACACATTTAAGATACATTTACGTAATTAACCCTAACCCTAACCGGGTTAACACATTTAAGATACATTTACGTAATTAACCCTAACCCTAACCGGGTTGACACATTTAAGATACATTTACGTAATTAACCATAACCCTAACCGGGTTAACACATTTAAGATACATTTACGTAATTAACCCTAACACTAACCGGGTTGACACATTTAAGATACATTTACGTAATTAACCATAACCCTAACAAGGTTGACACATTTAAGAGACATTTACGTAATTAACACTAACCCTAACCGGGTTGACACATTTAAGAGACATTTACGTAATTAACCCTAACCCTAACCGGGTTGACACATTTAAGATACATTTACGTAATTAACTCTAACTGGGTTGACACATTTAAGATACATTTACGTTATTAACCCTAACCCTAACCGGGTTAACACGTTTAATGGACATTTACGTAATTAACCCTAACCCTAACCGGGTTGACACATTTAAGATATATTTACGTAATTAACCCTAACCCTAACCGGGTTAACACGTTTAAGAGACATTGACGTAATAAACCCTAACCGGGTTGATACATTTAAGAAAAATTTACGTAATTAAACCTAACCCTAACCGTATTAACACAGTTAAGATATATTTACGTAATTAACCCTAACCCTAACCGGGTTGACACATATAAGATACATCTACGTAATTAAATATAACCCTAACCGGGTTGACACATTTAAGATACATTTACGTAATTAACCCTAACACTAACCGGGTTGACACATTTAAGATACATTTACGTAATTAACCCTAACCCTAACCGAGTTGACACATTTAAGATACATTTATGTATTTAACCATAACCCTAACCCTAACCAGGTTAAAACATTTAAGATACATTTACGTAATTAACCCTAACCCTAACAGGGTTGACACATTTAAGATACATTTACGTAATTAACCATAACCCTAACCCTAACCGGGTTAACACATTTAAGATACATTACTTAATTAACCATAACACTAACCGGGTTGACACATTTAAGATATATTTACGTAATTAACCCTAACCTGGTTAACACATTTAAGATACATTTACGTAATTAACCCTAACACTAACCGGGTTGACACATTTAAGATACATTTACGTAATTAACCATAACACTAACCGGGTTGACACATTTAAGATACATTTACGTAATTAACCCTAACCCTAACAGGGTTAACACATTTAAGATACATTTACGTAATTAACCCTAACCCTAACAGGGTTAACACATTTAAGATAAATTTACGTAATTAACCCTAACCCTAACCGGGTTAACACATTTAAGATACATTTACGTAATTAACCCTAACCCTAACCGGGTTGACACATTTAAGATACATTTACGTAATTAACCATAACCCTAACCGGGTTAACACATTTAAGATACATTTACGTAATTAACCCTAACCCTAACCGGGTTGACACATTTAAGATACATTTACGTAATTAACCATAACCCTAACAAGGTTGACACATTTAAGAGACATTTACGTAATTAACACTAACCCTAACCGGGTTGACACATTTAAGAGACATTTACGTAATTAACCCTAACCCTAACCGGGTTGACACATTTAAGATACATTTACGTAATTAACTCTAACCGGGTTGACACATTTAAGATACATTTACGTTATTAACCCTAACCCTAACCGGGTTAACACGTTTAATGGACATTTACGTAATTAACCCTAACCCTAACCGGGTTGACACATTTAAGATATATTTACGTAATTAACCCTAACCCTAACCGGGTTAACACGTTTAAGAGACATTGACGTAATAAACCCTAACCGGGTTGATACATTTAAGAAAAATTTACGTAATTAAACCTAACCCTAACCGTATTAACACAGTTAAGATATATTTACGTAATTAACCCTAACCCTAAACGGGTTGACACATATAAGATACATCTACGTAATTAAATATAACCCTAACCGGGTTGACACATTTAAGATACATTTACGTAATTAACCCTAACACTAACCGGGTTGACACATTTAAGATACATTTACGTAATTAACCCTAACCCTAACCGGGTTGACACATTTAAGATACATTTATGTAATTAACCATAACCCTAACCCTAACCAGGTTAAAACATTTAAGATACATTTACGTAATTAACCCTAACCCTAACCGGGTTGACACATTTAAGATACATTTACGTAATTAACCATAACCCTAACCCTAACCGGGTTAACACATTTAAGATACATTACTTAATTAACCATAACACTAACCGGGTTGACACATTTAAGATATATTTACGTAATTAACCCTAACCTGGTTAACACATTTAAGATACATTTACGTAATTAACCCTAACACTAACAGGGTTAACACATTTAAGATACATTTACGTAATTAACCCTAACCCTAACCGAGTTAACACATTTAAGATACATTTACGTAATTAACCCTAACCCTAACAGGGTTAACACATTTAAGATACATTTACGTAATTAACCCTAACCCTAACCGGGTTAACACATTTAAGATACATTTACGTAATTAACCCTAACCCTAACCGGGTTGACACATTTAAGATACATTTACGTAATTAACCATAACCCTAACCGGGTTAACACATTTAAGATACATTTACGTAATTAACCCTAACCCTAACCGGGTTGACACATTTAAGATACATTTACGTAATTAACCCTAACCGGGTTGACACATTTAAGATACATTTATGTAATTAACCATAACCCTAACCCCATGCCTAATGAATAAAACGGAGTTTTTAATTATTTTTTTTTTTTTTTACTTTTGTGATGTCGTTTCCATTTTTGAAATATTTATAAACAACAAAACATTACAGATGTGAAAAGTGATATAATATTAGTTTTAAGTAAAATCTTGAATTATGTATAAATGTTCTATTTTTACATTTAAAAAGTGAGAACTATTGTATGAAAGGGTGGGGGTAAATCTTAAAATCATTATTTTCAAGTGCAGTTATGTCAAACATTTGAACTTTGGTATGGATAAAAATTTAAAAAAAAATAGACACATTCTTTAAACTCATATTTTGAACATTGTTTAGAGATTATTCGTTTGGTATAGTGTTAGAGATTACTCTTTAGATATAGTGTTAGAGATTACTCTTTAGTTATAGTGATTCTGTTTGTTACATATAGATCAGATGTGAGGCAAATGTTTCAAATTTTTATTGAAGATAACAATATATCATTTAAGTTAATGTTACACATTTTTAAACTGGCGTGTATATATTTTTTAAAAAATAAGAACATTTTTCGGAATATATGTTTTCGTTATAGTTCATGGGAATGAAATAATGTTCACGCCTCTTTCATACTGAATACAAAAATGTCTCAAAACCCAATGATCTTAGAAACGTCAATACCTAAAGATAGTTTTTGAAATATTTAACTATTCCTTTCAAAGAGGTGGAAAAGTCTTTTTAATTTTAAATTTTTACCATAACAGAAATGTGATTTTTAAGTTTTTAGGCCTTGCAAAATCAGGAGGAAAGTTGTGCAGTATGCCTTCCATTATAACCCCGGTACAACAGGTAATATTTATTATAATTCATTAATTATCACATTTATGTGAAGAGTGAAAATAGTATGTTATGAAAACATGTTTAATTAAAGGCAAATCATAAAATGATAAAAAGTTGCAATACAAAATATATAGACGTTTTCAAATGAATATAATTTGTTCCAGGGTGTACTTTAAATTTTATGAACTCTTGTTTACATTTTTTAGCAATTAACTTACTATAGACGACAGCCGTATTTTGTCCGTATTGTGACCGTTTGAAATACGAACAGTCTGGGGCCATGTTCTCAGCATGGGTGGACAGTGTGCTGTTCCATTTCTGTAATAAGAGTTAGGGTTAGGGCTAGATATACCAACACTCTAGAACCATGGTCTCAGCATAGATGGACATTGGGCTGTTCCACTTCTGTTATAAGTTAGGATTAAGGTAAGATATACCAAAACTCTATGACCATGGCCTCAGTATAGGTGGACAGTGTGCTGTTCCATTTCTGTAATAAGAGTTATGGTTAGGGCTAGATATACCAACACTCTAGGACCATAGTGTCAATACAGGTGGACAGTGTGCTGTTCCATTTATGTAATAAGAGTTATGGTTAGGACTAGATATACCAACACTCTAGGACCATGGTCCCAGCATAGGTGGACAGTGTGCTGTTCCATTCCTGTAATAAGAGTTAAGGTTAAGGATAGATATACCAACAATCTAGGACCATGCTGTCAGCATAGGTGCACAGTGTGCTTTTCTATTTCTGTAATAAGAGTTAGGTTTAAGGTAAGACATACCAAAACTCTACGACCATGGACTCGGCATAGGTAGACAATGTGCTATTCCACTTCGGTAATGAAGCGAACTAATTTAATATACTTTGTTAATCTGATTTGAGACAATTGTTTTCTTAATGACATGAATTAATACAATAAAGTTTCACAATTCATAATGTTAATTTATTTGTACATTGTTAAGCAAGTTTTATTAATGTTAGAAATTTATAAATAGAAAAAGGAATACATGTTACCAGTACTGACCAATGGGGTAATACCTCTTTGACCTCTCACGTCATTATGCCCTTTGACAAAAATGTCGATGACTGAATCGGAAAGTCGAATATGCCAAGTAGCTCCATCTAGGATCAGAACGGACATTAACATCGCTAGACGGTTGATCATCTTGACACACTATCTTAGGGAGGGATGAACAATAAGACTTTTAAAAGAAATGTTGACACACCAACTATGAGATGAATTAACAATAATAGTTTTAAAAATAATTCTTGACACCCAACTCTGGGAGAAATTATATTGACAAGCTAACGTCGGTAGGAATTAAATTGACTCACCAACTCTGGGAGAAATTATATTGACAAGCTAACGTCAGTATGAATTAAATTGACTCACCAACTCTGGGAGAAATTATATTGACAAGCTAACTTCGGTAGGAATTAAATTGACTCACCAACTCTGGGAGAAATTATATTGACAAGCTAACTTCGGTAGGAATTAAATTGACTCACCAACTCTTGGAAGAATTAACAATAAGATTATTTTTTTTTAAATTAGAAAATATGTTTACGTGTGATTTCACATTGTTTTGGGCCCCATTCTAGAAAATGCCAAACTCATGAGAACAAAGACTGACCACAATGTGCGTATGCAATGGACATTAATAAACTGGCTCGTGTTATTCTGGGTTGGTCTAGGGTGACTACACAGAGCATCGTCTTGCTTCCTCTTCACCCTCAACCCCTTCCACCAAACTCTACATGTTTTATAGTAATGAGTGAAAAATGCTGTCTCGCAGCAAGCTTCATTCATTTTTACAAGCAAAAACACACAAAAAAAATGTTCTCATTAATTTGTGAATATAAACATTAGCCGATAACTATTAGTATCGTTTATATCCATAAAAATGTTTTAAAATTATTTATAGATAAACTTATTTACTCATTATTTATGCCCAATTTAATTTTAATTTAACTAAAATCACCTTTTCTTTGTTCAACAAGTTAATATATTTCTTGACTACAATATAACTTAAGAGATACTTATTTAGTTTTAGATGTTTGTTTACATACCCGAACATACAATGAGTAGGCCTTAAGTCTTGTTCTCAAACCTACCAGCCTGCTAAATGATTTTCTTTATTTTCAGATTTTTAGTCTGGCTATAACAGCCAAATCTTAGAAGAACTATACAATATCTAGTGTATCATAATTACAACTATTAAATCCATTACTACTCATGAACACATGGCAGCTAATTACATAGTGTATGCTAACGTTAATAATATTTATTGCAGAGGCAATTGTCCAGGGGCGTGCTTAGGTTATGACAGGTAGGGCAGATGTCCTGGTTTCCACTTGAAGGTGGTGCCAAAAACTAAATTTCTTTTAATTAAATATTTATTCACAACTATATCAGAGTTTACACTGACCTATTATTTAACAGTATTCTCCCAGTAAATTTTTTATCCTTTCAATTTAACTAGAAAAGCATTAAAAAGACTTCCTAACTATGCACTACAAAGTCTTTAACCCAACATTTAGCAATGGCTAATGGAAAATTTGTGACCCTCTACCATGGGCGTCAAATACCCTAGGTAAAACCCCTGCAAAGGCCCAGTTATCTGCCATGGGCTTCAAATACCCTAAGTAAGCCCTGCAAAGGCCCAGTTTCCCAATAGCAACTAAGTATACTCAGTACTCAGTGTATTTTAAATAAAAATATTTAACTGGCAACACTATACATTTACAAAAAAGTTGATTAAATACAAACGCATGGTTGTTCGTCCGTCAAATCGACTAGGACCATCCAGTCATCCGGTTAGGGGGTGTGTTACGGTGGGTTCGTAGGTGGCTTGCCAATCCTATACGTGCTCGGAATAGTCTGTGGCACCGCGGGCAGGGGATAGTTGGTGCAGTCGTGAATTTAATAATGTTCTTTCGGGCTTGCCTGCGTGTCTCAATGGTGGCCATCCTACTGGCTTTATAAGAATTAGCCCCTATCTTGACCACTGATCTCCACCTGACTCTGTCTTGAGCTGTCTGCTCCCATTTAGTAAGGTCGATGCTGAAGGTCTTTAGTGCCACTTTCAGTGAGTCTTTGTAATGTTTTTTTGGACCTCCTTGGGAGCGCTAGCCTGTCGTGAGCTCACCATAGAATATTTGTTTAGGGAGCCGGTGATCTTCCATACGGGCAACGTGTCCCATCCAACGGAGTTGATACTGCATCAGGGTGGTAAAGATACTAGGTAGGTTCACTCTAGCGAGAACCTCTGTGTCAAGAACTTTGTCTTGCCATCTGATGTCGAGGAGTTTCCTGAGGCTGATTGTGTGAAAATGGTTCAGTTTTTTGGCGTGACGCTGGTAGACTGTCCACGTTTCAAATCCGTAGAGCAATGTCGAGAGGACTGCTGCGCTATAGACCTTGATCTTCGTTTCCCGTCTGATACCTCTACTGTCCCAAACAGTACTGCGGAGCTTGCCAAATATGGCACTAGCTTTTGCAAGTCTGGCATTCATTTCATCAACAATGATGAAAGATCTGGAGAGGGTGCTGTCCAAGTAAGTAAATTTATCCACCGCGTTAAGACGCTGTCCGCTGATGATGATGTTGGGTTCAGCGTAGGGCCTACTGGGAGCTGGCTGATACAATATCTCCGTATCCGGAAATTTGATCGAAAGAAATTTGGTCGACGGAAAATTGATCGACGGAAATTTGATCGAACGGAAATTTGGTCGAATCGTTTTTTTTATTTATACGTTAAATTTTTTCGTCAAATTTCTTTTTGAACGCATTATTTTGTTTTACTATATAGTATAGTGCTTTCAAAAATAAATTTGACGAAAATTTTAACGTCTCGACTGAAAAAAAGATTCGACCAAATTTCCGTTCGATCAAATTACCGTCGATCAATTTTCCGTCGACGAAATTTCTTTCGATCAAATTTCCGGTAACCCAATACCTCAGTCTTCTTCGCGTTGATTGTTAGTCCAAAATTGTTGCAGCCTGGTACAAACTAACCATAACCCTAACCCCGAAGCACTATACATTATACAATATCGCTGTTTTAATACTAACACGTGGTACAAACACGATGCAGAAAATATTGAATAAAAGAATGTATCCCAGATTTTACTCACTGCCTTCATCACTGAGTGACTCTACATAGATACCATTTCATTCTACGGTTACCCATATAATTCAAGCTCATTGTGTGATTCACCTTTGCGTGATCTATCATTTTGTTTTAGATTTATCACCCAATAATTATAGAAAAGAAAACCTTCTGAAATGTAATTGAATAAGTTGTAATCAGAGGCGTCACTAGAGTTGATCCCGGTGAGGTAAACACATGGTGTCACCCCCTCTTAAACCCCACTCTTGTTAATCCCCCTACACGGACGTGCATCTAGTAATTATAAACCAAATCATACATAACCTCTTACAGTTTTGTTTAAACATGTTGAAAAGCTCATCTGACACGAAATCACAGACCCAAACATAGTGAGAAATAATTATAAGCTTAATGAGAGGATATGAAGGGAATCCAAGAAATCCTAACCCTTACACAGATAGTGAGCAATAATCGTAAGCTTAATGAGAGGATCAGAAGGGAATCAAAGAAATTCTAACCCTTACACAGATAGTGAGCAATAATCGTAAGCTTCATGAGAGGATCAAGAGTGAATCCAAGAAGGTCCATTCAGTTAGTCATTTCAAAATTGTAAATAATAATCAATCTTTGGCTTCGTCGAAAGTAGTAACTGCTATTTTCAGGTGTCTTCGAAGTCTTGGTATTTTATTTAAAGGTTCACACTCAGATGTGTCATAGAAAAAGTTGAAGAATAACTCGTCATCAGTCGGATATAGTAGAGGCTTAGCTTGAACAGCCCCAGACATAATTATTTGCTAATTCCATGATGCATCTTGTTCGTATATAGTAGAGGCATTTTCCTTATATCTTGTGACGGCATTTTAGACACAAGCAATTTTTGTTTCTTTAAAGGAGCTGGACCCTAAATACGCCATTGCAAGTATTGCCCTCTTCTTTCTTTATGTAAAATTCCATTTTCTTCACCCTCTCTAGACTCCCCCCATTAAAATCCTTCGAGTCCCCCTGCTCTGGAACGAACTTTGTCAAGTTAGCACATTTTTTTGGTGTCACCCAGCTACT
The DNA here is from genome assembly GCA_964017045.1 of Omphiscola glabra. NCBI lineage: Eukaryota > Metazoa > Mollusca > Gastropoda > Lymnaeidae > Omphiscola > Omphiscola glabra. The sequence goes on from OZ024805.1 coordinate 33,487,461, forward strand.
AACTTGTGAGGGTGTCACATGGAGTGAATTCAATTAAGAACGTACAATTGAGGGGCGGTCTTTTCGGCCAACTGCAGAGTTGTTTTCGTAAAAGCGGGTAGTTAATAACATGGCCCGTCCTGGACCGCACTTACCGTAGCCATAAGAGTATAAGTAATTACTTTGTTTAGACAAGGTAGGTTGCCACGCCTGTTAAAATGGTGGGTCAGAGGCGAGTCGGGACTAGATATATTCTCAAGGACAGGAGGACACTTATTGTGCTCCGCTGTATATGGTGTTTTATGTATAACTAGAGCTTAACCGAGTGCAGTTGTTTTTTTTACACCGAATGTGGGTATATTGAGAAAACACCCAGTTGTTCAAGTGTTACAAACAAGAGGTTAACCCACTGATAGGAATTGGAATGTGCCGGATCCTGGAAAAGAGATACAAGCCCCCGTTGACAGATAATTTGACATTTTATAACTAATAATGTGACATAGGAGATGGCGTCTGTGGGCCGTCAAGCGCGAGTTCTTAATCCCCCCCTCGGCACACCTCCACACAGGTCAGCCGCCGGGTTTCCCCGCCGACAGACCGTGCGTCGGCGCGCTGGGAACCTCCCCCCTGGACTAGGGGAAGTCTGGTCAACCGAAAACGCTGCGTTTAAAGCGTTCGCGATCCTCTCTCCAAAGAGTCTGGACGGCTTTGCTTCCACGCCGGAAGGAATGTGTTGCGTTACCACCCCCACCACCCAGGGAGTCTTTCGGTCGGGACGTTACGGTGGGACAAAACGGTTGCCTAGGAGCTGCTTTCTCCTAGGCAACTGTGTTATACGGTTGACATAAAACATGTGGAGTTGGAAGAGTGGTACTGAAAAGGAAGGAGGACGCACCGGAATAAAAATATGCTTAAAAGATACATGTTTTTAAAATGTATTTGTTTCTCTTTCTATTTGTTCATCTGCGGTAAGCGCCCTGGTACCCCCCCTCAATCCTTCTTTGTACCCGCTCTGGACAGAGTTAAGTAAGATGGATATGGATATTATATTACGGGGAAAAGCTAATTTATATTTTTTTAAAATAAAATACATTTTAAACAGAAAATTAAGATTAAAAGTGTGTTGATCTTTGTGACGTCACAAAATGTGCTGACGTAGCGCGCAATGTGCGCATTGTTTACAAAACGGATGGACAAGAGTAGAACATGTTCATGTCTTTTGTCTTCTATAAACAAGTAATGCTATAGCCTATTATGTGAGTCGAAACGCGCATTTGCTATTGAATGTCACCGTGGTATTTCAAAGAGTAGCAAATTTAATTAAGCTAAAACATATTTTGAGCGTTACATTTGTTTTAGCTTATGCCTTATCTTATTACTTTTGGCTTTGACTTTAGCTTTAGGTTTTTTCTTCAGGTTGTAGCTTCATTAAGCTAGTAATATATACTGCAGGGAAAAGGATTACTATTTCTTCAAATTTAAAACCAGGTCATTTAAAATAGTTTGCCGCCATCTGTGTCAAAAATGGTTACCGGAAATTTGATCGAAAGAAATTTCGTCGACGGAAAATTGATAGACGGAAATTTGATCGAACGGAAATTTGGAAGAATCTTTTTTTTCAGTTCGCACGTTAAAATTTTCGTCAAATTTCTTTTTCAACGCACTATACTATATAGTAAAACAAAATAATGCGTTAAAAAATTTGTAGAAAAATTTTAACGTGTATACTAAAAAAAAAGTTTCGACCAAATTTCAGTTCGATCAAATTTCCGTCTATCAATTTACCGTCAACAAAATTTCTTTCGATCAAATTTCCGGATAAGGTAAAAAATTATCCCTTATTTTGATACATTGATAACTGAAATTTTCTGTCTGTACGACGGTACGGCTGCACTGCTGTACGAATACACAGGCTGCACGGCTGTATGACTACATCGCGCAGTTTTGGAAATAGTTAATCATTGTTAAATTAATTTGGATAGATTACAATTTAAAAAAGATTTTTATTAATCTATACGTTTATATATTATGCAGTTTGTTGTAAAATTAAATATGTTTCATTTAGTGTGGCTGGTTAAAACTAACCATGACAAACGTACAATAACAGTGGGGTGGGGTAATAAAAGCAATACTTTGCAGTGTATAAATCAGAACGAAAGGCCACCTTACATCTGAGAAATCTAGTTAAGACAACTGCAGTGAATTAAGCATCATCGTGTAGTTTTTAAAGTTTTCCACTGCTTAAACATTGAATGATAGATTAGAACAAGGATTAGAGTTACAGTTGTACATTGAATGTTAGATTAGAGCAAGAGTTTAGCTAACATTATCATCCTAAAGAGATGTTAACATTCTATTTATTCTTAGATATTTTAAACATACCAATTATGGTAACATACTATTTATTCTTATATATTTTAAACATACCAATTATGTTCATATTATGTTTATCCTTATATATTTTAATTCCTACCCCTCCCCAATCCTGACCCCTTCCCCCAATAATAAAAATAATTGAAATGATTCCCTTTATCCATTGTTAACATTTGATGTGAAGATGAATAACTCTGCCTTAACTTGATGCAAGATTGATTTGTTCGTTTGAAATTATTTAAAACATGCTGTGTTATATTTTTAAGGCTTTCATCAGTTTGGACATCTGTTTAATGAGGTCAAGGTCAGCAAGTTGGTCATAACTGTTGTCCAAATAAATACGAACTAAAGGGTGATCAAGCTTTGAGTCTGCATATTTGATCGCACATACAGACAATGAACTATATCAAAGTAGATGCCAAATTCTTTTTCCATGTTTTTATTGGCTTCATCTTCACAACACTGATTGTAACAGGATTCTTGGTTTATCAGGTCAATAGAGGTTTGTGGTTTACTGGAATATTAATCTGTGTTTAACTTCAGTCAATTATTGTACTTTGTTAATGCTGTAATTTGCTGTATTTTTAGTCGAATGTCATAAGCATATTTAACATTAGGCTACATAGTGTTTTATGCTGGAGTTATATAACATATCTGGTGATTAAGTTGTCATGAATTTAGTTGTGTTTTAAAGCTACAAGGAAATTAATTATTTTCTAAGAAAAAATCATATTATATATAAATTCAATGGTACAAAGGGAAATAGTTTTTTCCTTCATGAAATTATTAAAACTAAAATATGTTTAGCATAAGTGATATTAATTCTTTTCTTCAGTATCTGAGGATCATGGCATCTTTGGGAAAAAAGTGAAATATTCGTCCCTGGATGGCAAACTATGGTCACATGACCCAGATGTCATGGAAGCTTTGATGAGAGCACGTGCTCGTAGATCTTTAGGTTGGTTGATCAAGCAAGACATTTTTTGACATTTCTGAAAATGACCGCTCTATAAAAATAATTAGCCCCATTAAAAAGAGTACATAACTTTCTATGTTAGTGCCAGTTGAGTATTTTAAAAGAAATGATAGTGGGGTATCATCATCCTTAAGTTCATAACAAATTAAATTCAAGCACTGTTTTATTACATTAATGTTTTTTATTTTTTATCTTCTTACAGTAGCAGGCCACCGTCATGTCAATCTAACTCAAATCACATTTAATGACTCATGTTTTGGTTTTGTTTGGTCCAAGTTCAATATTCTTAACATCGTCAAATATCAGGTAAAGGAATAAAGACTCAAGTAATATTTCTTAGAATTTCATTTATTATAAGTAACATATCTTTAAATTTCATTTAATATAAGCAGCATTTCTTAAGTTTTCATTAATTATAAGTAACATATCTTAAAAACTTAATTTATTATATGAACATATCTGTAGAATTTCATTTATTATTAGTAACATGTCTTAATTTTCATTTAATATAAGTAACTTTTCTTACAATTTCATTTTATTATAAAGTAACATATATTTTTGAAAAATTCTTACTTAAAAAAAATATTGTAGAATGCAAAAGTCTGTTATGTACTGTATTATTAAGTTTAAAATTTGAAATAGTTGTACAAGGTTTATTGTAGGTTTCAGAAGTTTAGGTACCGGGTAATTATGATTAAAGGTGAATATTTCAGATTTAATATGCCTAAAAGCAAAATTAAAACTATTAATAACAATAAAAGATGATGTTAAAATATTACTTCCTTAATACAAAAAACAATTACTCAATGAATAACTTTAAATTTACTGGATGCATTTCTTCATCAGGTGGAAGTAATGAGTATAAAAGAACCCAAACTCCCCCCCTTGATGGAGGTAATTGGCGGTACATCCTCCGAGTACAACATATGTGGCCTGAATGTAGCCACTCCTTACATGGTCAACCTTACTGCATTTGGTCAAAACACAGACTCTAAGGAGACATCGGTGGAAGTGATGTGGACAACGCATCAAGTCCCACCAACTCCTGGTGATCTTGTGTCAGTATCTATGTCCCTTCTCACTGTACATCTCTTATTCTTTTACAGTTTTTATATTTCATTCATTTGCAAAATTTTTCATTTAGTAACTTGACGGTTTACACCGATGTTCCCCCAATTTTTGCTAAAAACCTTTTATTTTATAATTTGAGAAAAATGTTTTAGCTTATGAGATCAATAAATAAACAACTAAATCTTTACATGTTACATTTCAATAATGTATTTTTTATTCAATACATTATAAATATCCACCAAAAAGACAAGCATACACTTTATATCAACTATGCCCCCCAAAAAGTTCTTCTAGTTAACTTAACATGGAAAAATCATTTCGATTGTTAGTTATTTTATATTTTTCAAATATTTGTGATTATGTATTTATAGTGTAAGAAAAACTCAATCAAACATGTCAAAATCTTAAAATATGCCTTTTTTTAACGCTATTGAAAAGTTTGATGTCTGTAAGCGAGACAACAATGAAATTATATCTACCTGAAATTACATTGAAGCATGGGCCCTTATCTGCTGTTGAGATTCGACTAAATCCCAAAAGAAGTGTACCTGATCCAGAAGAAGATTCTAGTCCCTGGTCTCGTGTTATATCCAGAAGTAAAAGAAGTTCAGTAGAGCCCTGTCAAAACCAATTGTTTCTACCCACTGTTGAGTTTCCTTATCAGATGTTAGTTAAGTTTTACAATCACATGACCAAAGTAGGTCAAAATGTCAATGTAGGTCTCAGTAAAAGTAATCGAGTAAAAGTCACTTCAATGGAAAAACAATTTCGCCAGATGGAAAAGAAAGATCAGATCAGCCGTAATGCTGAACTAAACTTAACACAAGCATCTGATTTTAAAAAAGCAGATGGGGCAGCTGAGTCTAAAAGCAATGAATCTAAAACCGAAGCTGATGAAAAGGGTGAAATTATCTTCAGCAAAGAGGGAGACGAAAAATCCAATAGAGAAAGATCGAATGCTAACCTGGGAAACGGCAGTTTGGAATGGTGGCTTCTAACTGCACGGCAATCTATGAAAGAAACTTTTTCGAACCGCAATGACTCTCCAACTCTAGGATTGTTTGTGGACAAGCAAAGCACAGGAGAATCTATGACAAGCTTTAGCAGAGAACAGGGAGAAAAGAAAGAGATGTATAATTATGTTATGAAAGTATTGGGGGAATGGCTGGAACCAGATACTTCAAGCATAGCCATTGCCCAACAAAGTTATGTAAATTTGTCCAAATTACCACCTGTATCTTTAGACGTTGGTCTTGAACCACATTTTGACACTATATACATGCTGTCCAGGCCAGAGATTGTACACAAACTATTAACACCTGCATCTGAGCTGGAGGACATGTGGATTCTAATTAATCTTGTCAATGACATCAACACTATTTTAAACATGGAAGAATCTTCAAATGATAAAGTAAAGGAAAGCCAAACTGAAAGCAGTCAGGTTGATAACTTTTATCTGACAGCTTCAGATAAATTAAAGCCAAACAGTAACATCCCAACTCCAGCTATTGAGAAAGTTAGGTCAAGTGTTACAAACTACAGTACTGGGAATGATCTCAATGCTGCTATGGCCCCTGTCACCCTAGAGCCAGTGGATGTCATAACCTCAAGAGGAGCGAGGAAGACAGCGAGAGTGAAGAGGAGTTTAGTAAGTATAATATTAAACTGTAATTGATGTGTGATGCGTTTCTATGTTGTAATGTGTTGTGTGCTATGTTTTTACGTAGTAATGCTCTATGCATTGTGTGCTGTGTTTCTTTTACAATATTCTATGTGTTGACTGCTGTGTTATAATGTTCTATGTTTTTTAAATATTAATTTTCGATTCAACGTTCTATTGCCTGCAACATACCCAAAGATGTTTAATGAATTTGATAGGTACGCAAGCAGGTTCCAAGTATAGGCCACACTTTCACCCCAATATTGACATGTTTAAGCTAGGGTTGGCTTAATAATTAGTATATTAAAAGCAAATACTAGTGTTTATGACCAATGGTTAGGGTTAAGGTTTAATAGTGGTGCTAGGGTTAAGGTTTAATAGTGGTGTTAAGGTTAGAATTTACCCAGGGCCAACCCTAGCAATTGCGGGGCCCTATGCGAAACGGATTGCGCGGGGCCCATTCTGGGTAGGAATAAGGATAATAAGTGAAAATTAAGATTTTGTATTAGAAAATAAATTCGGGGCGGGGCCCATGAAAGTGCGGCACCCAATGCGACCGCATAGGTTGCAGTGGCCTAAGGCCGGCCCTGGATTTATCACTGGTGTTTATGAACAATGGAAAGTAAGGGTGCAGTTAAAAATCAGGAGCAACTTGTCCTAAGAACATAACGGAAATTGTAACTAGGCCCTAATATTTTTTTTTTTTTTTTTTTTTTTTTTTTTTTTTTTTTTTTAGAAATCTGTTACGTACAATTAGAACCCCATTATTTAAGCAACATTTGCCTGCTTTTTAAATCTCACTCTGGGTCATCCCCAGATAGGTTGGGCTCTTTAATTCAGATAGGTTGGGCTCTTTAGTTCAGATAGGTTGGGCTCTTTAGGTCAGATAGGTTTGGCTCTTTAGTTTAGATAGGTTGGGCTCTTTAGTTCAGATAGGTTTGGCTCTTTAGTTTAGATAGGTTGGGCTCTTTAGTTCAGATAGGTTGGGCTCTTTAGTTCAGATAGGTTGGGCTATTTAGTTCAGATAGGTTGGGCTCTTTAGTTCAGATAGGTTGGGCTCTTTAGTTCAGATAGGTTGGGCTCTTTAGTTCAGATAGGTTTGGCTCTTTAGTTTAGATAGGTTGGGCTCTTTAGTTCAGATAGGTTGGGCTCTTTAGTTCAGATAGGTTGGGTTCTTTAGGTCAGATAGGTTGGGCAGTTAGTTCAGATAGGTTGGGCTCCTCAGCTCAGTAAGGAATTACTCTAGGAGGAGAAAAACATTAGGGACAAAATCTCCACTAGATAATCACCAGGGCGAACATATCTTGTCAAAGTTGAAACAAACTTGACCATCTTAGACCATCTTAGACCATCTTAGACCATCTTAGAGCATCTTAGACCATCTTAGAGCATCCTAGACCAGCTTAGAGCAAATTAATTTGAACATTTGCTGTCATCTGTTTGCTAAGTAACATTGCAACTGGAATATTTTACTTTGCTTTTAAGAAATGGAAGTGGCCAGCTGCTAGCTGGCAGAAGGAAGTGGACGATGGACTCGACATAGACCCATACCAGACTCTTCAAGTGGTCAGTAAGAATAGTAGTCAACCCACTGTAGTGAAAACAGGGTAGGCTGATGACTTTCAAAGTTAAATATTTTTTTTTAAAAAGTAAGTTAAATAACTCAAAGTTTACCAGCACTTGTTTGTTTTACAGTAAATATTGTGCCCATAAATGTAAGAAATAATTTATCTCACATGTATAGACAAAACATTACAAAGAATATTTTATTTGTTCAGGTTTGGGTTTTTTATCATTGACCATTATGGTGTACGCCATCCTTACTTTAACAACACCAAGTTGGGTCAGAACTTGCTACGCTACAATCGCTACCAAGAAATCAAAGACTTTGTTTATTATGGGCAGGTAACATTTTAATTCGTGAATTTGTTTCATTATACAAAAACAAATGAATCTTATGAATAGTAGTCATTATTTCGTATGTATATTTCACTTATGGAGCATACAAAAAAGCTTAGGTAACATCTCAGTGCATTAAATCAAGTTTCCCTATAATAGCCAGATCAGAAACAAATATCCCCACATTTACCATTATTTGGGTGAATTAGGAATTAATTGTCTGGATGATGAACAAATATAAAAGTAAAAATGAATAAATTCTTATTTTTTACCTAATAAAATATATATTCATTTTATGCAATTAAATCTACACTTATTGTTATCCAATTTAACAAACATGACAGAGGACATTTTATATCTACAGTCATTATTATCCAATTTAACAAACATGACAGTGGACATTTTGGAGGAGCTTAGATTGAGGATCGATAAAATCATGGAAACAAACAGGAAGAGAAAAACTAAACTTTATTTGGACATGTTTGAGGATTTTTTGTCACTTGATCGAGCAAAAAGACAGGTTCAATTGTTTTATGTGCAAAGTTTGACAATTATTAAGTCGAGAAAAATGCTGTTATAAATTAATAAATGTTGACCGTTAAATTGTAACTAACATAAGATAAAATTGTCAATTGTTCTATTCAATTATGACTCTTTAATGTACAACAAAAAACAATACCACTTTATTCTTTAACTTTAAGAAGACACTATTTTTTTCACGCTATCCTACATTGATTGTTCTGACAGAGCCAAACAAACATACCAGATCCTGGCAGACTTGGTCTGCCACCAGGATACCAAGTTGCCCATTTCACTGATGGTATGCCTAAAAATGTCACCCTAGGAAATCATGTGGAGTATGGGGGCATACCTAACCCACCCTTGGAGCCAAGTACTGAATATGAGGTAAATGTTTAATCTACCTTTTTAAATCCACTTTGACTCTAAGCTACTAATGAAAGCGGTCATTAATAGGAGTTATGTTTTAGAAATAGTTCATGCTTTTTAATTGATGTCAATTTAAGTTCAACATTTTCTAAAGGACAATAAATATGAGTATTCAATGGGTGCACTTAATATTTTGTATTCACTTGATATTAAAAGACATTTCCTTCTCAAAATTAGCTTATCAGGTTATAAAGTGTTACTGTTACAAAACAAAAATTAAGTTCTTAAAACTGCAGTGTTATATAAACTATTTCCGTTTTTTCCACATTAGTCTAAAGGTGAATATTAGAAGTTAGTTGACAAACTGGATAGAGTTCCATACATAAATAAAACATTTATTCAATCAAAAAAATCGTATCACAATATCTCTCTTAGTTAGTTTTAAAAATTAGTCCAATGTACCTAAAATAAAACATTTATTCTTTTATTCTAAAAATCTTTTTTTTTAAGGTTGTGTTGTCTGTTTTAAGTTCAGTGGCCGACGTCACAAAACATTCTTGGATCTCAATAAATGTCACTACAGCTGCCCGAGTTCACAAAATCTTCTCTCCAATTTTTGTTATTCTTTCTGGTGCATTCATGGCCACATGTTTGTTTATTTGTCTGCTTGGGTGCTTTGTCTTGTGGTGTTCCAAAGGCAAGCGGAAATTGCCATTTGATGATGATCAGTTTGATGACCTGAGGTAAGTTTTAATCCTGACTGGTTAATTTTTGGTTTCAATTCTAATGTTGGTTGGATTACCGGTAGTTGGTTTTTTGTGAATTGAGATTTGGTTTAAATTCTAATATTGGTTGGATTAGTTAGTTTCTTGTGAATTGAGTTTTTTTTTCTTCGTTTGATTTCAAAGTCATACCTGTGTTTAATTTAGCAATATTTGTTTGGCAATTATGGATAATATGCCAATTGAAATTATTTTATTTTATGAAAAACTTTTAAAACTTTTTCAAGCAGTAATTATTTAATTTGGTTGCTTTAAGTTCAAACAGTGATTATTTAAAAGGTTGGTTAGAGTTAGGGTCAGGCTTATCAAGCCGTGTTATTTTTAACTGTTTGGGTTAGGGTTAGGTGTGGCGAAAGGTACGTTGTCTAGGAGATTAGGTCCCTTCTCTAGCCACAGACAGTTTTCAGAGTCCAAAACTCCGGTTCTTCAGATGATACTTATAAAGTCTCCTGGCTCCTACAGAGCCGATAGTTTAAAAAGAAACACAAGGCGGTCCAACAATGTATCATGTCATACTATAAGTTTATTGACTTCATCACAATATACTGCAAAAGTCAGGTAGAATGACCAAAACTCCAATAGATTGCCTACACAAAATAATTACTGATTTGCACTATGTCCAACATTACTCAAAAAAACACAATCTGGTCGAATCCACTCTCAATAATCAACTCTCTCCCTCTAATAATAATTTCTCTCTCTCTTATACCCTCACAGACCGTGCACTCGTCATATCAACAAAATAGCTAACATTCGTTCACCCCTTTCAATATTCCCAAACTCACAACACTCACTTCCTCACCTGGGTTCCCCCCCCCCCCTTTTTTTCCCAAACATACACAGAAAATGTAAACACACGATCTGACCGTGACATTAGGGTTATGGTTAGGGTTATGGTTAGGGTTAGGGTTATCAAACAGTTACAGTAGTTTGTAACATCTCCACTTATTGTATGAACCGGGTTAGGGTTATCAAACAGTTACAGTAGTTTGTAACATCTCCACTTATTGTATGAACCGGGTTAGGGTTATCAAACAGTTACAGTAGTTTGTAACATCTCCACTTATTGTATGAACCGGGTTAGGGTCATCAAACAGTTACAGTAGTTTATAACATCACCACGTATTGTATGAACCGGGTTAGGGTTAGGGTTATCAAACAGTTGCAGTAGTTTATAACATCACCACGTATTGTATGAACCAAATACTTTGAAACACTGCTAAATATCCTATTTCATAAGCCAACTATTGAAAAAATATATGTTACTGTTTTCGCAGACTTCAACTTCCAAATGACTTCCTAACGAAATCTCCATCCAACATGCAAGGAGATGCCGGGCTCATCTATCGAGGCACACAGCCATCAACCTACCCAAGTAACATGTACCAAATACAACCCCCTCCACATCCACCACCACAGTATCCAATATTTCCATACCCGATGTACCAGCCATCACCACCACCATTTCTCATGCCACCTTTCATGCCACAAAGTAACGAACTACCTACCAAATCTGAAAACAAAGTGAATATTGTGGAGAAACAGGACATGTCGAAACCAGAAGAAGAAGAGAGCTCAGATAATGAAGGTGATATCAACATAGAGACCACTGATAACTCTCTAGACGAAGACATGACCCTGCCTAACTATCTTCGTAAATCTCATAAACCTGAGTCACACTGGAACAGGATTTATGACGTCAGCAGTAAGAGGTGGGTGTAATAAAAAACAAACTTTAGGCAACGAAGGTCAGGTTTTTTTTTTAAAAATTGTATGAAAATCAAAGAGAACTAATTTGATACCAAAGTCAAAGAGAAATAATTTGATACCAAAGTCAAATAGAGCGAATTTGATACCAAAGTCAAAAAGAACTAATTTGATACCAAAGTCAAAGAGAACTAATTTGATACCAAAGTCAAAGAGAACTAATTTGATACCAAAGTCTTTTTTAAGATTACACTTTTTTGGTCCTTTTCATTAAAATGAAATTCAGGGAACCTGACCCCAAACAGATTTTTGGAACTTTTGCTTAACCTATTCCACTATTCTACTAAAGTGATACTTGAAGTAACTGTTTCTAAACTACACATCCTAGTTTAATCATTTTGACTGATTGTTCTTGTTGTAGTATTCTTACCATGTTTCAAAGTAATGACAAATGTAAGGCAAATTTAAAAAAACCCATAAAAATGCAGCTTGATTGGCTTCTTATCAATAAATTTATATTTTATAAAAATACCAGGCAGTTGTTATTCTCTTATTTTTTTAGTTTATATTAATTTATGTTTTGCTTTCTTATATTTTCAAAGAGGGGCATAATCAAATCATGCAATCTGGATTTAGCTTAAAGGACTCTGGGGATTTACTTAAATTTTCAAAACAGTAATAGAAGGAAGTTAATTATTTATTTTTATTATTCTTAATTTCAGATTTTCCAACTCTATTTTTGTTTTCAATATTGTCTTATTTTGAATTGAAGAGATTTTGTTTTAAAATTATATTTGCTATTTTTTTTGGTTAAAATACAAAACAAATATTTTGCTGTAACTTTTTCAAATGTGAGTTAAATTTTTTACTAATGTATACATTATTTCTGTTAAATGTTAAGTTTCATTTGTATAAACAAACGTTGTCATATTTGTTCACGTCTTTCATAGAAATATGATAAAGTAAGTCATGTAATTTTGATTAATTTTGATTTCAGCTTGGATATGATGTATTGCATTGACATGTTCTTTTAATTTTAGTATAGAAAAAATCCTTCATTGATTTTCTTCAAGCCTAATCGAAACAAATATTAAATAAAGTGTTTATAAATGAGCAAATAAAAGAAAGCATTCGTCAAGCTATTGGGCAATACGATGACCTCGTGACGTCTGTTAAAAAGCGCAAACTTGACTAGTATGGCCACATGACCAGAAAACAAGGGCTCGCCAAAGAGATCTTGAAGGGCACAACTAGAGGAGGAAGAAGAAGAGGAAGACAGAGAAAAAGATGGGAAGATAATATCAAAGAATGGACGGGATTACAACTAGGCGATGCTATGCGTAGGGCAGAAGACCGAGAGTAATGGAGAAGAATAGTGTACATGTCATCTGTGGCGCTCCAACGGTCGAAGGACTACGGGACCTGATGATGATGATGATGAATTTCTTTTACAAAGTTTCTAGGAGATAACAAATTTTGTATATGCCTTTATGCCCTACCAAGATTTTCCACCTTCAGCCCAAGGGCGTCATTTCAGGTTTTTTCAAGGTTTTGGGGGGGGGGGGAATCCAAAAGTTTGTCGGCTTGTTAAGTTGTTTATTACTGGAGGCGCCACAGTACATAGCAATTTAAATAAAACCTGGAAATTTAGGGGGGCTAATGCACCACCCTGCCCTGCCCAAATGACATCACTGCTTATGCCATCAAATTAAACCTAACAATATATCTGGGAGCTAGCAAATTTGAATTTGTTTTCTACTTTTAAGTTCTACCAAGATTTCCCAATTTTAGACAACAAATTAAACTTAAAAGAATTTGTATATCACTGGCAGAAATTTTGAAAAAAATAAAAACATTAAAGAAACTGTTACTGTTATCATTATGAATGTGTGAACCAGTGCCAGCAGAAATTAAATCACTGTTATATTAAGTTATACTTAATAGACGAGGCGTTTTTAATTTAAATGTTCCCAATATTATCCAAAAGAAGAAATATGTTATTTTAAATAAAAAGGTATTCTTTGAATCACTAAAATCTAAATTCCTATAATAATCTCATTACATCTCCTTCACTTCAAAATTGAATATACCTAATCTTGATCTACAATGACATATTTCATCACACACTTCGATTGGTCAGTCGTTATAAGTCCCTATGACCTGTGTTATATGCACGGGAAATATTAACTATATCAAATCTCCCATCAGCGGTTCACTCCTTTGTAATGATATCCATGGCAGAAACAAATGCAAAATATATAAAATTGGCCATGGTTCAAATTAAAACTGTTTCTCACGTGAAATGCATCTTAAAGTTTCTATTTTGATCTATTTCCAATTGATTAGATTTCTGGTCCACAAAAGAGAAAATCTAATGGACCATGATGGGCGAAGTCCAGCAATACAAAACTACTTGAGTGATGAGGATGATGATATGAAAGGTTTAACATTTAAAGATGAATACTTCAGCCTTACAGAGGGTCCACACAATTTTTCAACAAATGCACTAATTTTAGGGACTGACTTCAACCGGTTTGTAACACAAAGAAATTGAGTTTAAACTTTGTTTAAATGTTGAATAAAAAAACACAAATATTGATAGATTTTTTTGTATTTTTTGTGAGAAATAGATTTATATTTATATTCTTAAAATAAAAAGAAACCCCCTCATATGAGTCATTGATCATGGATAGAAACTGTAATGAGATGGAATGACATTATTGATTTTCTTAAATGCTACATTGATTGATGATAATATTTTCATAAACAAAATGTTTTTCTATAAATAAGGCCTTACTCCATGTCATGAGATTCAGTTTAAGAAAGGACTAACAAAAATGTTATTTTCAGATTTCCTCATATTCAGTTATGTGAACACAGTCGAGTGGTCGTCAAACCAGATACAGGCAGCGGTAACACAGTTATACATGCAAACTTTATTAATGGATATCACATTGGGTACATTGCTGCCATGAGTCCATTCAATGATGCTACAGTCCTGGATTTTTGGAAGTAATATACAAGCTATATAAGTAGCTGTCAAAATATCAAATAAAAATAGCTAATTAAAACTTACCTAGAGGTTCCTACTCCAGCATTAGAACTATTGCATTTTTTGGCTTCTCTCATGGGTACATTTATTTGTCCATTTCAATATAAAATAAAAGTATAGCTGGAAAATGTTTGTGGGTCATATAAAAGTGGGGCAAAGAAATAAAAATACATATGCTAATTTTGAAATTCTAGGTGGAAAAAAAGGGTGGAAGGTTTTTATTTTTTTAAAAATGTTAATCAACTCAAAAATAATATTGAACATTTTAATAATTGGAAATGCATGGGATAATGTTATTGACATAAAGTTTAACTCATGTATTTTATACTGAAGGATGATCTACCAACAAAACATAGAGATCATTGTTATGATGACCAAAGTTGTAGAGAGGGATATTATTAAGTGTGCTGAGTACTGGCCACCTTGTAGTGAAACAGTGAGCACTTTGGGACATTTTCTCCTGCAGACTGTAAAGGAAATGATCTACTCTGACTTTACCGTAAGGTGAGGAAAACAAATGATCTACTCTGACTTTACCATAAGGTGAGGAAAACAAATGATCTACTCTGACTTTAACATAAGGTGAGGACAACAAGTGATCTACTCTGACTTTACAGTAAGGTGAGGACAACAGATGATCTACTCTGATTTTACCATAAGGTGAGGACAACAAATGATCTTTGATCAATAAATGATCTACTCTGACTTTACCATAAGGTGAGTGTAACACAACGAGTTAATGATACTCAGTCACATGACTGAATTGTTGATACCTCTGCAGGGTGGCGTATTAATTTAACCATATAGGATGAGAATAAGAGGAACTAGCTTAGTGGCGGAAGAGGATTGCATGATTTGGTGTGTAAGGCTGGAAGCCATATTGTGAGGACACGCTTTGAGTCAGGGAGACATGAAGGCCATATATATTTGAATGTGATATGAATTCATGAGTGGAATTGTATTGGAATATGCAAGATTTCTTATGTTATATTGTAACTACATTTGTTACATGGATTTATCTTATTCAAGAATCATATTTGTTTCGACTATGTAAATAAAGAACTGTGCGATAGATCCGACCTTATTCAATTCTTGAGATGAAAGATAGCAGTAAAATTAAGGATGATAATTTAATAAAGGGAGCGTTAGATAACTTGCTGAACAATGTTACAGTGAGGACAACAAATGATCTTTGATTAACAAATGATCTACTCCGAATCTACCATAAGGTGAGGACAACAAATTATCTTTGATCAGCAAATGGTCTACTTCGAATCTACTATAAGGTGATGACAATATTTCTCAACAAATTCTCTTTTTAAAATAAAATATATTTTTTCTTCTACTTCATTTAGTAAGCTTGTCATGTGGAGTTAGAGTGGGCTATCTGCACAAAAAGTGAAACATGCTAAGGTGTCATGGTGTGGCTATTCTGGACACCATCAATCCATTACCTGTGTGGTCTTACTCTAGCACTAAACCAGAATGCCTGCTGTTGTAGGCAGGCAGAGTATCTTGGTTCACTGGCATTCTAACCAGTTGGTCTAGTCATTTATTTTGCTTGTTGGCCTCAGACTAGATAATTTGTATGGCCATAAAAAATGTCATTCTTGGTTCTGAATGTGATCCATTTCAATGTAATTGTAAGACAAAAGGCAAAGGATATTATATATAAATCTGCAACAGTTAATCAAGTGCAATCTAAACATTTCTGGTACTTATTAACATTAAAACATGTAAACAAGTTGAACCAAAACGCATTAATAAATCTATTGTAACAAAATGCTCTTTTGGGTGTTTGAACTGGGACACAACTTTGTGCATACAAAACTATTGACCTAGTCAAATGATAGCTTTGATGGAAATATATATTTTCTTAAGATTACTTTCTTGAAACTTATATTTTCAATTCAGAAAATATTAAATAATTTTAAACTTTTATTTTTTTTTCATGGAAAAGAACAATTAAGCTGAAAATGAATAATGATAAAACGTGTCGAGAAATTACACAATTTCAATACACTGCATGGCCAACACAAGGTTTCCCAATGACTCCTGTTCCTCTACTAGATATGAGATACAAGGTTGGTGATTGCTAGAATTTAAGAGACACTTATTTCAGATATAGTGTCCCGTTTTAAGATTGTATGACAAGTAGGACCAGGTTTCTGACTTTAACTTCTTTAGTAGTGATCAAAGATCTAACCCTGTAATTTTTTAAGTAATCTTGTCATTTCTGCTTGCTATTTTCAACCTTGTTATGACCTTGCAATGTAACGCATATATGTTACCAGTTTAAAATATGAGACACCGAATATAAACTGAAATGTGATTATATATATGATTGCTGTTAACATATATTTAACAAAAAAAATAATATATTGTTGGCTTTAAGATGTATCAGCATTAATTTAAAAGTTGTTGTCTAGATATTATGATTTGCATAAAAATGTTCTCTGCACACATATCATGTATTATGATGTATTATGATGTATTATGATGTATGATGTATTTATTGTGCAGATTCGATCCTATCATCAAGGAAAACGCTCACCAATTCTTGTCCATTGTGGTACAGGAATATCTCGGACTTCCATTTTCATTGCTGCAGATATTCTCATTGATGAGTATGAGGAAAAGGGAGGTGTCAGCGTCTACACATGTGTCAATAATATGAGGAGAGACAGATCCATGATGGTGAGCATTACCCTAGACAGGGATAGATTGGATGATATTTAATTAATTTTAAAATTAGTTAGCTTTTCTTGCAGTGTTAATAAAATAATATATGTTAATATTTGAAATATTAAATAATATAATTTAAATAATTTTTGAAATAGAAATAGAAACATGCCCCGTAATAATATGCAGTTTGTACAACGGTGACATTCTTTGGATGTGACCTCTAGCAGTTTGTACAACAGTGACATTCTTTGGCTGTGACCTCTAGCAGTTTATACAACAGTGACATTCTTTGGCTGTGGCCTCTACCTGTTTTCAACAGTGACATTCTGTGGCTCCGGCCTCTAGCAGTTTATACAACAGTGACATTCTTTGGATGTGGCCTCTAATACATGTCCGAGTATGAGAAAGTAATGAATGGCATATTCCTGGGTCATACAAATCATTGTGTGCAACGTCACTTGAAATAACAAGATAGCCTTGTCAAGATTTAAATGACCAACTAAATAAAAAATAATACTAATTTCTTTTGTATAACTGAAAATAGGCAGAAAGTTATATCTACAATAATTCCACTAGTTGTTGTTTTTCATTTTGCTTGCCAGTATATAATATTGTATATTGATATAGTATTAACTTTTGTTGAATTTACCTTTAAGAAGTATTGGAACAAAATATTATATGTTTTCAGTTTCTAGTAATACACATTTTTAATTGAGTCTGACTGTCAAGGTCATGAAATCAGGGAGTGTGTGTGTGTGTGTGTGTGTTGATTTTGTAACAAAAAGGGGTAAGTGAGCAGGTCTGAACGCTTTTAATGTCACGGACGGACGCATGGATGTTTGGGATTATAAAAGGGGAGACAACTTTTGAGTGGAGAGTGGGTATTAGGTTCATGCACGATTGTGTGTGTCGCAGAGTCTGGCAGACCTATTGTGAACTAGTGATTATTGCTGTGTTCACTAACTAGAGTGTGTGTTGCAGAGTCTAGCAAACCTATTGAGAACTAGTGATTATTGCTGTGTACCTCTTGATTTGGAGGTGATGTTACATAAAATGCTATATGTGATAAAGCTAATAGAGTATTATCTAATGGACTCAGTGTGTAGTGCATTGGCCTAACATAGAGTATAATTTGCACTAGTCAGAGAAATTTAAAGATCCTAATGGTTGTCCGACAATCAGAGTAGAGATATCGTCATACTCTGAGATCTACAGCTCGTCAATCTTAGACAACGAAAGTATTTAACATGAGCACAAATATTTGACATGGGACCGAATATTTGACACTGACAAGAAATGAAGTCTATTGCTATATATGGTTAGGGTGAGGGTCTATCGTTTTCGGAATGAAAGCTGGATCAGCAAATGTAAGCCACTGAAAGCAACTCCATCCTCCATACCACATACTCCGTCATCTGTTCCCGTTGTGTTAAGTAAATGCTCACACACCCCTTCTACTTGGAGCTTGTGTCGATACACACCATTTAGCAACATGTTCTAATCGGTAGCTAATTGATACATTTTATGTTAATGAACATTAAGCCATTTATAAGTCAACATCTGTTCTAAATTCATCTAGGTAGTAAAATGCATCGATCTAAAATTCTGAATAATTCAAAATGTATTGCCCAAACAAAAATAAAGAATTATTAAGCTATGATCCATTCCAAAATAGTTTATTTAAAACTCCTAAAATGAAAAACAGAAATTCTAACCATTGGAAATACAATTTCTTTCATTCACTTATTTCTGATAGGTTCGAACCTTGGATCAGTATGTATTTATTTACAAAGTAATCCAAGAAGATTTTGAAGCAGGAGATACTAATTGTGATTTAGATGAAGGCTTGCAAATCACAATATTTAATCTGGGCCAAATCAACCCTAAGACAAGAAGATCATACATAGAGGTACTTTTAATCTGGGCCAAATCAATCCTAAGACAGGAAGATCATACATAGAGGTACTTTTAATCTGGGCCAAATCAATCCTTAGACAGGAAGATCATACATTGAGGTAGTTTTAGATTTTCAGCATACATCATTTTTTAAAGTTTTGCTGTACATACTGGAAGATAATAATTTTAACTTTTGTAAAATTGATTTTGTTTTGAAAATAACTTATCTTAAACATCTCCTCATTCAATTTCCTAAATATATTTTAACACTATTCCTTACAATCAGTTTTTTTTTTTTTAATTGAGTTCCTAAAGCTTCCTGTTCAGCTTTAAAAACTTATTTTTTTTCCCTTTTTAATAGTCATTTTTCAATGTTAATATGAACATCTGGAACATGAAATTTTCATTAAGTTGATAGAATAAAGCTGCACCGTATTTTCATACTTATTCATTTTAAAAGTGTCCAAAAAAAAATTTTCCGCTATTATTTTGTTTCAGGATCAATTTGAAATTTTAAATTTCTTTACGTTGGACTTCTTAAGTGATGATCTCAGTATTGCCAGACAGCTTGACTATCGAAACCACAAAGTCAAAAGAAACAGAGCTAAGGTAAATATTTTTTTGACAGGGTTGATATTAGAAGTCTGGGTAAAACTTTAGTGAGCATGTGATTGTTTACTTTAGTGAGCATGTGAACCAGTGGCGTAGTGAGGGGGAGCAAGGGGGGCATCATGCCCCGGGCGCTACTCACAAAGGGGCGCCAAATGGTATATTTTACTATAATATTGTATGGTTTTCGAATAAGAGGGCGCTAAAAAGGTATTGGGGGCACTAAAAAGGTATTTTGCCCCGGGCGCGAGTTAAGCTCGCTACGCCACTGATGTGAACGTTTACTTTAGTAAGCATGTGAACGTTTACTTTAGTGTGCATATGAACGTTTACTTTAGTGAGCTTGTGAACGTGTACTTTAGTGAGCATGTGAACGTTTACTTTAGTGAGCATGTGAACGTTTACTTTAGTAAGCATGTGAAAGTTTACTTTAGTGAACATGTGAAAGTTTACTTTAGTGAACATGTGAACGTTTACTTTAGGGAGCTTGTGAACGTTTACTTTAGTGTGCATGTGAACGTTTACTTTAGTGAGCTTGTGAACGTTTACTTTAGTGAGCATGTGAACGTTTACTTAGTGAGCATGTGAACGTTTACTTTAGTTAGCATGTGAACGTTTATTTAGTTAGCATGTGAACGTTTACTTTAGTGAGCATGTGAACGTTTACTTTATTGAGCTTGTGATCGTTTACTTTAGTGAGCATGTGAACGTTTACTTTAGTGAGAATGTGAACGTTTATTTAGTGAGCATGTGAACGTTTACTTTAGTGAGAATGTGAACGTTTATTTAGTGAGCATGTGAACGTTTACTTTAGTAAGCATGTGAACCTTTACTTTAGTGTGCATATGAACGTTTACTTTAGTGAGCTTGTGAACGTTTACTTTAGTGAGCAAGTGAACGTTTACTTTAGTAAACATGTGAACGTTTACTTTAGTGTGCATATGAACGTTTACTTTAGTGAGCTTGTGAATGTTTACTTTAGTGAGCATGTGAACGTTTACTTTAGTGAGCATGTGAACGTGTACTTTAGTGAGCATGTAAACGTTTACTTTATGGAGCATTTGAACCTTTACTTTAGTGAGCATATGAACGTTTACTTTAGTGAGCATGTGAACGTTTAATTTAGTGAGCATGTGAACGTTTACTTTAGTGAGCATGTGAACGTTTACTTTAGTGAGCATGTAAACGTTTACTTTTGTTAACATATGAACGTTTACTTTAGTGAGCATGTGAACGTTTACTTTATTGAGCATGTGAACGTTTACTTTAGTGAGCATGTGAACGTTTACTTTAATGAGCATGTGAACGTTTATTTTAGTGTGCATGTGAACGTTTACTTTAGTGAACATGTGAACGTTTATTTTAGTGAACATGTGAACGTTTACTTTAGTGAGCATGTGAATGTTTACTTGATACTTTTGATAAAAGATATCTCGTTAAGAATTTATTAAGCAGAAAGAACTTTATGACTGCATGTCTCATTCTTTGTGCGTGGTTCCTTCCCAATTAGTCTAAATATGATAAAATGGAGCAGAAGTTATCACTTTTACACTGTGTTATTATTTTAATATTATTTTTACAGAACTTTGTAGCAGAAAAAATAATTACGGATGAATTCCTTGCTCTACACCCAGTGTTTCTTGATGGCTACAGAATTAAGAACCAATTTGTTCTCATGAACTCTCCTACCACTGATGATGATATCAATATGTTTTGGAAGTTTATTTGTAAACACAATATCATTACAATAGTTCAGTTAGGTCAAGATGAAAAGCCTGGTTCAGTGGAAGGTGTAAGAGACAAAAAGAGAAAGGTCAAACATAAGTCTCAGCATTCTAAGCCTCGGTATATACATTTAAAACATTCTGAAGGCCAACATTCCAAATATTTTACAGAAACAACATCAATCAACAGATTCGGGGATATTTTCATGCGTGACCTTCAACTTGAGGAGCAAAAGAGTAGTGGGAACAAATTGCGCCACATACGTCACTATTCAACTCCTTTTCACCATCTTGTTTGTGACTTTTCAAGAAATCGAAACAGAAATCTCAAAAAGGGAAAGATAACAAATTCAAGGAATAAAGACGATAATGGAAATGGTGAAAAAAATAACAATTTGACAATCAGCAGTTCCAGTGAACTTGACATATCCAGCAATAAAAAGTTTGTAGACAGTGAACTTGAGATCAACAAAACACGGTATCTACCAGGGCAACAGCAGGAGGTCATCAATGCAGAACATTTCAAAAGGCAACAGCAGGCGATTTACAAAACACAGCAAGTCCCATGGCAAGAGCAGAAAGCAAAACGAAATAGTTTTCTACATGAATGGCAATTTCAAGAAGGGAAAGATTTTGATCCAAGAAATGTTGAAATAGAAAGAAAGTTTAATAATTTTAATAATTTGTATGAGAGACACGATTACAAGCAGCAAGAAAAAAAATCAAATAAACCATGTGTGTGCATGTATAATGGGAGACCCTACCAGATGGACAATTCACATGTCATTGGAACTAAAAGACATTTAACACCTTTTGTGCACAATAAAACTAAGTACCAAGTGGTAGAAAGGCATGAATTACACACAAGTGAATACCCTATGGAAACTAGCAAATTTGATGCACCATCTGTATCCACAGATAGCACCAAATCTGAAAACAAATTTTATTATGTTTTAAAAGATGGGAGCCTTGTAAAAAGTAAAAATTATAACGAAAGTCAGCAGCGCAGCAAGTTGTCTAATGGCAACGGAAGCTGCTTCCCCATCCGACATAAGACTCACATGACCAACGCTCAGAGGAAATATTACACGAAGCATTATAACATCATGCAAAATGGCCATAGCAGAAAGGAATCAGACAAAACATGCAGGGATTCTAGCAAGCATGCTGACAGAGGGGTTAAATTTCAAAATTCATTTGTTCCCCCTAAATCTAACAACCTAGCACATGAATCCAAAGAGCAGTCTCTTCATTTTCTTCCAAGTAAGAGAAAAATGATAGAAAAGTTAAGAAATGTACAGCATACCATAATTTGTTCATCACGTATAGCAAGAAAGCACATCAAAACACAGCCTCCACGTTTCTTGCGAGCCAAGAAAAATCTTTCAAATTACCGATCGGCTCTATTTAGAAAATTATCAACATCACGTCTTGACCAGTCCAATTCTGCTTTAAGCCCAGAGTTGATTAGCCAATCTTGTTTTGACCCATCCTTAAAGCCATCATTGGCTCAGCTTAATAAAACAAGGTGGCTGCCTTTACAGCTTCACAACCATAAATACAGTCATTTAAGAGGCATTGTGAACACACAAGAATCCTTGGGTAGTAAAAACTTGGTTAAACTTCAAGAGTTTTCAAAGGACTTAAAAAGTGTGAGGGACTCCGCACAACTAAAACGTTTTCCCATCTCCGGAAGATGGCAGGACTACAGTTTACATCACAAGGCGTTTTACTCTGAAAGCTACACATCATCCGGTAGCTCATCTATGATTAAAAGTTATCAAAAATTTCACAGAATTTCTCAAAGTAAATGCCCTGATTCAGAAAGTCTTTCCATGAATGCAAAATCACCAAACTGCGATGAAAAAGAACGCGTTTTAAAAGGGGATGAATTAACTTTAAAGATGCTAAATAATAAGAAACTCTTTAATTCTCGTTGTTCACAACGAAGTTTAAGATCACACATCGAATATGATCCACATAGAACTCGATTTTCGAAAAAACGCACATTGAAACAATGCAAAACGACACAACATCGTGATGCTGTGAATCATGAAATGGAAGAAGATGGAAATGAAAGCACACAAAAACTAACAGCAACATCAGAGAAAACAGTTGAGCAAGTAGGTCAGGGTCATGAAAACAGAAATCAAAGTTCAGTTTCTCCCAAACGAAAGGGCTTTAAAAAGTCTAAAAAATCCATGTTTGCATCACCAGACAGGTAATTATTTTTAACAAATATTTGACTAAATGTTTGTCACAATACTGGGTACTTTTTTTCTTTTCTAATAATTGTCATAGGCTGCCTGTTTTCCTTGTCAAAGAACGTGTATTATTGTAATACTTGCAGACTCCAGTTGTTCATTATCACAAAGAAACACTACTTAAAGCAAATATCCTTGAGTTGATAATAAATCAAATTACTTGAGATATTTAATAATAACTCGATGCATAAATTTGAGCAAACTTGATTTCAATTAAAGTTCACATGAATGACTCTGTTAACAAACAAGACACTATTATAAATGTGTGTGATATGAACATGGATTTCTCAACATCTATACAGTACACCATTGTCATTCTCAAAACTAAATCTATTATCAAACTAAAAGTTAACTTTGGTTGATTTAACTGGAAGCTTTATTCTCAGTATAGAAAGTTGCTGTTCTTATCTTGGCTCCCATTAAATGTCTAGTGTTAAATTGCTCTAGTTTACAAATTATGTCAGAATAGTTTTAAATTATGTAAGTATATTGGATTTGTGCATTGTAATAAAAAATAAAATACATTTATTTGGATCTATAAAAGAATCCTCTCTTTAGCTTAACTTATTACGTGTATGAGAAAATATTGCCATGCTTCAACTTATGAAGTAATCTACTTGTTTAAACTTGGGCACCTGCCAAAATGTCCTCCAATACTCCCTTTTTTTAGCCCCTAAACCAGGATTTTGGCAAACTGCATATAGAAGGAAACATATTCTTTAATTGAGACTTAAATACAGGTTGGTCATGGATAATTCTTAAATTAGTGACATGTACACTGACCACTTTTTAACTCTCCATTTTATTCATACCGCATCTGTATTTTAGTTCTTCTTAACATTTATAAATACCTGGTACACATATCTTTTTTATTAAGGTGTGTCACAGAACGGTTGTTACGGAGGAGAGCTATTTATATTGTGGGTATCTAGGTGTTGGGACAGACAAAAGCACAACGTAGACAAACGTAAACTGAACAACTCCAGGTGTCCAGATGATAAAGGATAATATATTTATTACTCAAATAAAAGCTCTTCTGTAGTCTTCACTAACTGTCAGCTATCTCTAAAGCTATACCTGTTCACTGTTTCGTCTCAACAATTCCTATGTTCCACAAGTAAACTGTCGTCTCCTGGTCTCTCTTGCAACTATTCCTTAACAACTGTTATCTTAGCTCTTTTTCTCTCTACTTCCAACTCAACGAACTTCTACCAATTTAAACTAACCCCATGAACCTCCTCATGTCAGGAAGAGTTCTGTCTTATATACCATTCTCTACCTCCATATTTGGCCCAGGAATGCGATCTAATAACACACCCCTGCCCCCTAATTTTCGATCAATTAGGAACTTCCGTCGTTAACACCAAAATTATCATGCGAAGTCATGGAATGAAGACATCCCCTGTATCTCAAGATGTGACATCTATTAACCTTAGCCTCGACCTCCTTAACACAATGCTCTCCTAAACTAACAGCAATTTCCGCCCATCCTATAAGTTACCTTAACAATGGAGCTCTGTTCTGTACACCGCCCCAGTCATTTGTGACAAGGTGATATATCTTAAAAGATGTTTGGCATTATGTGGCCTATTCTGTATAACTATTATTTTAATATATGAAGGACTGTGTTTAAGCCGTGCAAAGTAAATAAATAGTGAAATAAGATATGCTTAGGCTTGTAAAATTTACAGGACAAATAAAGGAACGTTTCGGCTCAACACCTTCTTGAGCAGAAAACAATACAATAAGCTACAAATAAATATATATTTAAAACTTATGTTTTCGAATAATCTGATATCTCAAACTCTCTATCTAGAAATGGAAATGTTCTGTAGGTAACGGAAGTATAGTTGCTGTTAACTACATAACTAAACGCGCGCCTCTCCTTATTTCAGTTTGTATTTTTTTTAAATTTTATGTTGTTATTTATAGATGCAAAACAGCTTTGACACCTGGACAGCTGTTAGATTTATTAGAATTAATCTGGGAATGGCAGTCGACACCTTTCCAGGTCTATGGCAAGAACAAGGCTTTACCACCCCCTACGCATCGACCAATCCTCATTCACTGTGCAGAGGGAACTGATGATGCTAACTTGATGTGTGCTTGTGCCTTGGTGTGTGAACGTGTACAAGAAGAACAGCAGGTGGACATATATCACATACTTAAGCATTTCAGGAAAAAATGTCCAAAGGCAATTGCGAGTTTTGTAAGAATCATTTCTTGTAGTTTATTAAGTTATAGTTGTTTTTTAAGCCTAGATATACAATACAGATTTTAGGTTTTTTTAAAAATTCAAAACAGGAAAATATTATCGTTTCTGAAAATCATAATATATTATAACCCTAACATACAAAATTTTTAAATCACATTTTTAACCATTGGAAATAATTGTTCATGTTTGATTTGAAAAAAAATTAGTTTTCTTTCAATGGATGTTAAGTTTAATGTTTAAAAGTATATTAACTAATATGTCAATCCTGTTTACAAGGATAAACATAATATGTAAGAGCCTAAAGCAATTATGAAACAGTCGTTATTTTAATGTTTTGGATTTTAATATCTTAGTTGTACTTATTTCCTCTGTAATACTGTATTTAATCGTTGTACATATTGTCTCTTTACTACTGTATTTCTTAGTTGTACTTACTCTCTATATACGTCTGTATTACTTACATGGATTTACTTTCTCTATACTTCTGTATTTCTTAGTTGTACGTATTTGTCTCTATACTACTGTATTTCTTAGTTGAGCTTACTTTCTCTATGCTACTGTATTTTTTAGTTGTACGTATTGTCTCAATACTACTGTATTTTTTAGTTGTACGTATTGTCTCAATACTACTGTATTTTTTAGTTGTACGTATTGTCTCTATACCACTGTATTTCTTAGTTGGACTTACTTTCTCTATACTGTATTTCTAATCACAAACTTATGCATCCAATAACGTATATCAAAGCAATTTTTCTTTGATCCACTGGAACTTGAAAACAAAATGACGTTTAATTCTTTCTTTAGGCTGAATATGAATTCATTTATAGAGTACTTTGTCATTATGTTAGTGAATACATGGATGATGTGGCATTATCAAATAGATGGATGTTTAGAGGACATATCAATACAACATATCATTCAGGTAGGTTCCTTTTCTAACATTGTGACACAGAAAGACCATTTGCCGCCCTAAAGTGTAAAAATAATTCAAGAAATAGTTAGATTTTGTAGCATCAGAAAATACAAAAATAAAATTCTGTTTCGTCCAAAAGTTTCCCCGAAAATTTTTTTCCAAATTAAAGAAGGAATAATTATATGTCCCCTTTTATAAGAAATTATCCCAAACTTTGATACGAAGTAGCTCAAGAGGTTAGGGTTAGGGTTAGGTTTAGGGTTAATGTTGGGGTTTCATATTTGTTTAAAATCTTGAATCATCAACATTTCCTGTAAAAAATATATTTTGAATTCTGTCTCAGAAATAATCAAAGTCATTTTTTTTAAAAACTATAATTGATTGATGTCATCTTTCATGATTATGAGTTCAACTGTCTATGAAATAATATTGACCTAAGCCATTTATCAATTTTTTGTCATCATTTTAATAACCCTTAAAGTGTTCAATTTTTTTACATTTAATCATTACTTATTATTGAAAAGTAAAATGTTCTTTATATTTTAAAAAAAATATTTATGTTTAAAATACACTACTAATGTATTACAAATTTCATGTCAAATATAATACTACTATTCTATTTATTTTTCATTTTAAAAGAAAAACATTAACAAATAATTTCTGACATAATTTCTAACCAACTTAAAGAAAGTTTTGGTTTAAATATTATTTTTATATTTTTATAATCTTTATAATTAAAATTCGCCGTTTTGTGTTTAAGACTAAAACTTGGGACGACTAATTGACACCCTAATTCTCGTACACCTATCGAGCTGACACTCGGCTCATAGACTCGTTGCTAACGAAAAAAATTATTGCACATTTTCAGCCCCATCCCAACAACCCCAAACCAAAAATCAGTTTTTAATGATTTTCAAGGGGAAGATGACAAAAATGTGATGCCAGTAATTTTATAAAATAAAAATTCCCAATAACTGCGCTAAATGAGATTCTTTAAAAATAAATTATGACACTTGCGTTTGGTGGTAATATATTTTTTTTTCTGA